>JAUCNO010000327.1:137566-150653 GCA_032353835.1 Enteromius viviparus
ACATTGGTTTAATGACTGTTTATGTCAAACAGTTGTTATGCATGCACTAATAGCAGATTAACTTGTAGAAGTTGCTTTTAGTTTTCATAAGCGCTGTTAATGATACACATGTTATGTGTGCAGCGTGTCAAACTTCAAAGAAACATAAAAAATGGAAACAAAACTTTAAAAAAAAAAACATCAAGTGAAATTTGCAAGCAAAAGAAATTTGAGGTTTTCTCAGAGGTTCACTTTTCTGAGCCATTGCACTGACTTTTAACAGCTGGTGCATCAAGGTGATTTTAAATAGATGTATGAAGTCAGTTCTCCTCAAGTTCAAGCAGGAGTCAAGCAGAGTAACCACAGGTATAGAGAATCACATTAACTACGAACATGATACACAAACACAAACATTTCAGGTCTGTTCCAAAATTTGCATTGCTGCCTACTGTCTACATAAAATATGTCTATCTGCATTCTAAGGGAGTATCTTTGAAATACTTTGAAATGTCATATTTGACTGCTTTAGAGCACTTCATAAAAGGCACTAGTAAAGTGTACAGGAGACTTAAATACAAACAATAGTTTGACATGTGCATTATGCTAAGATAATGATGTGATACTTTAGCAGAATAAAATACAGAGTCTAATTACAATAATCAATAAATAATAATTAATAATAATAAAATATTTATGCAGTTTGTGTGATTATCAACGGTTGTTATTTCTTTAAAAAAAATGATAAATGTGTGGGTTTTAGAGTGAAGCGCAGCACTGTGTTCATTTACAGTGTCCAGCTCAGCTGCACTAATGTTGTGCTTAGTATACTAAAAATATTCTTTAGTACTTCATAAGATAAACTTAAGATCATGTAAGTATACTCTACTGTGGTATTTGTGATGCCATAAATATAAACAAAAATATGCTTTTTTCATACCCTTTTTTGTTTAAAATAAGTATTTAGTAACCACTAGTAGTACACTTGAATGTACTAGTTAATGAAAGATGATTCAAGTGAACGACTAAATACATATTTTAAATACATATTAAAAGTACATTTTAGTTCATATACTGTCATGGTGTCCAAAAACAGCACAGTTGAATACACTTGATGATCTGTAGTTTATATTAACACAAATATCCATCATTTTCTTTTTCATATATATTTTTTTCTGATATTATCCTAACTTATTTCACTCCTTTTTATTATTATTATTATTATTATTATAATTAATAGCAAATGGATGCATTTCCCTATGAATATATATATACAGTACCATATATATATATATATATATAATTATATATAAATAAATAAATATAAATAATACATACAAATACAAATACTAAACACTACTGCATACTCACAATATAATTATTTTTCCACTACTAAAAATCTGTTCATTTATCCATGTTCTGGATCTAGTGATGTTACTGTAGCTAAACTTGAAAAACAAAAACCAAAACATATGTGTTATTCAGCCAGAGAATGAAAAGACAGTTATGGCAGCTACTTGGCAGGACCTTGTAATTCATCATTTTATCTTGCAGTATATAATCACCCAAGTCTTTTATCTTTCCGGTGATGGATCGCAAGTCTAGTTTTCACGCAGGTTTGACGAATAGTCTCTCAGCACGGATCGTTTTTCTGCACTACACCAGGAATTGGTCTTAAGTATCAGAATGACAGCTGACATTTCCCTCCTGCCTATTTTTAGTTCAACGCTATCGATTTCAGGTCACCTCCGATGTCTGCGCTCGGATCCGACCCCTCCTGGTAGCGTTGAGATGATTGTGCGAGCGTGTTAATATGTGATGTGGCAGTGTGCCCCCTTCCTTGCTCACATTGTAATTCGCATAGTAGCTGTAGTCTGATATGGGCCTCCTGTGGTGAAAGGGCTGCTGGGTAATGGTGTGAGAGCAGTATTCCCTGGCAGACGGCTTCATTAAAGGCAGTGGGATGGTTCCTGGATCAATCTTCTCGCGTGGGGATCGATTGATCCTCCCCTGTGTGCTAGGGATTCCTCTGCGCTCGACCTGTTAACAGAGTAAAGAGGGCCGAGGGGGGTGCAGCGGCTCGCTAATTATCCCAGAAGCCCCCGTCGCTGGCTGATGTATAACCAACATGTACATATACACAGCCTATATGACAATATACAAGCTCTGTCTGCTAGTTAAACTCACAGTCTGGTGTGTTTGTTAACCCTTGGTTTTGATGTGAGTGTGTTATGCGTATGTGTTTGAATGTGTCGTTTCTGGCAGCGGCCCTCGATTCTCCAGTGGTTCACACTAGAATTAATAGCTCAGCTACTTTCCAAGCTCAGCAATTACGGTTATTAAGATTAGGTAATTGACCCAGAGGGTTTGAGAGTGCTGCTGTGGAGATATGTTTAAGCAAACATCAGCCTCTCACCGTAATGAGCAAATAAAGACGAAGAAAAACAAAGGCTTTTATTACGATGTTTTAAAGTTTCGCCGATATTCATCTAACCGTTTTTGTGAATGTATAGCTTGCATTATTGTTTAGCCACATTTGGTGAAATTTTACCAGAACATTCATCCTGATCTCACAGCAATTTGTACGTATTTTACGAGGTGGCTAATTCATACAAATTCGTACGACCTCACTCATACAATTTCTTCTAAATCGTATGAGTTGGCAATTCGTATGAATTTGTACGAATGACCTACTGTACACCCAAACCAACACCGCCCCTAAACCTACCTATCACAGGATTTTAGACAAATCGTGAGTTTGTACGAATTAGCATGAATTTGGGACTTTGTACGAATACGTACGAATTGGTCGTCAGACTGTGTTGGAACATTAGGTCCTGCATTTGTAGGCCTTATATCCACGGCTGGATCAATGCACAGGCTTTATAAGGCCTCAATTGCTCAAAAGAAAGAAAAAACTTAACATCCATTGGATTAAAATAAACATTTAAATAAGCGGACTCTGATTGGCAAATCCGCCTTTAGGATATAAACGTTAGATATCAATAATACTCAATATCAATAATACTCAATATAAGACAAATAACTCAATATTTAATTTTTTCCTCGTATTCCAGATTTTCAAATAGTTATATCTCGCACAAATATTGTCCAGTCCTAACAAAACGCTTATTTTTTTAGGCTTCAAATGATGAACCCTTATGACTGAAAAAACACTGACACTGACCCTTATGACTAGTTTTGTGATCTAAGGTCGCACACACATACTATACATAAAATATGAAAATGCTAATGATTAATTGCTTATAATAGGACAAATACAAGAAACAAAATACAAATAAAGAAATATATTAAAACACATTCTTCACTGTATAAATGAAATATAATTACATTCTTATTATACAAAATTTAGTCAAGAGTGATTTTTTCTTGTCTTTTCAGACAGCAGCAGGTTTATTAGGCTGCTGCCACTTTAAGACATAATGCATAGATATAATATACTAACACATGGAGGGTTTAAACCTAATTGTTTACGTTCAATAAAGACACAACTGACTGGGTTTATGTGAACGATCATCATTTTGACATTAACTTAGATAAATGTACCAACTTTATTAACATTTTTGAAAAATATTTACCTGAATAAAAGCTAGAAAACAATTTTCAGAAATTAACTGTATTAACTGTAGCCTATGTGAGATAAAAAATATATTCTTTGTTCTGTTTACAACTTTGAAAAAACATTTTAAAGTGTGTGATTTTTACTGCTTTGCTTGTGTTGGTGGTTTGCTTGTGGAAGCAGTTAGATGTAAAACTTGCACTTCATGATAAAACGAAATGCACTTTTGATTTGCCTAGCAATATGCAAAAAAAGAAGATGAAGAAGACAAACAGCATGCACAACCATAGCTACCGTAGTTCAGGTCATTTTGAAATAATAATAATAATAAAAAACATCTTAATAATTATTGTAATTATTTTAATTTAAAATGAATAACTCTTTATAGAATATTTCTGAAAATGTACCTAAAAGTTTCAAACTAATTAGCTGGAAAAGAGTATTTTAATTAGTCATGCAAAAATAATACAGCACTTATTTTTCACAGCCTATGCTACAAATATGCCTCTTTTTTCTCGAGAATGCTACTTCACAGTATGTTTAACAGTGATACGGCTAATTAGACATATTTTTTTCATAAACCCTTATGTACTATAATTTAGTGTAATTATAGAATAATTTGCTTAAACTATTCAGTGCAGAACATTTAGACCTCAATATTGTCTATTGCCCTTTATGATAAATAATTAAGCATTCTTAATTTGGAAACCGAGATTGCACTGTGCGATCCCGTGCTTCATACAATATCCGCTATTCCATTGCTTAATTTAATAAATTAAATATCAACATTATGTTGATATTGTGTTAGCGGTGTCCTCGGGGACTTCTCGTCGTGAAGTGTCTTTTCAATTTCCTCTGCATGGTTTTCATAATGCGGATGTGCTGGAGCCAAACTGTTTTCCACATTCTGCGCGCGCTAACAATCGGCCACCTGTCAGGCCCGGATTTCATCCATTTTTTTGCGCTCCGGTTGGAAACAAGCGAGATTATAAACCACTTTCAGCTCGCGTGCAAACATTCGATCACGCTATTGTTTGATCAGAGAGGGACGAGCTTGCTAAATAATTAAGAGATCAGCACCCCTTTGAGAGAATACAGTGCTAAACCCTACATGAGAGGCAACCTCGAGCTCAAAGCGTCCGCATTAAAACAAGTAATCATGCGCACGATGCTCAAGTCAAATGAGAATTTTCCTTTCCCCTTGCATGTATAATTTTTGTTTCCTGCGTTTGCTCTGTCAATCTGTAGCATAAAGAGATTTGCTTTTCAAAACAAGGCATGCGGGAGCTTAAAAAGCACGGTTTAATAAGCGCTGAGAAACATCCATCTTTGTTTGCTGGAGATAAGTTAAAATGCGAGGCATTCTGGGTGCGCTGGAGGTCTGCCCATTGCTGTGCATCTCTTCCTTATATTTATTTACATGCTCATGCACACACGCTTCGTCTTGAAGTCTTTTAATGGAGCTAAAACAGAAACGGCATTTGGAATAAAATAAAAACAGGAAGGGAAAAAATGAGTCACACTTTTCTCTTTACAATGCGAGAGGTGTTTGGCATGTTCACTTTATGCCATCTCAGAGATTAGGGAATCCAACCAGCGTCTGTTCCCCAGCATGTCCTCTTTCAACTCCCCCCTCCTTGCCAGCAGCCCCCCGTGTCACAGAATTAAACACACTCCTTATTTATTTATTTTATTTTATTTTTATTATTATTCATCCGCCGGAAAAGAGGCACCTCAGATACCTGTGACTTATAACACGCTCCCAGCCGAGCCTTTGATTGATTTTTTTGACAGAAATGTCCTCATTAGGTCGCTACAAATGGCATGAAAAGACGCACGCCGCAGAGAAGGGAAGAGGAGAGGGAAAGTGGAGGAGAGGAGGGAGGAAAAAGTTTGCTTGCTTTTTGACACTTGCCGGCTTTTATCAGTGTGGCATTTCCAGAGTACGTTCAAAGTTGCGAATGTGCACGCGTACATGCTAGTGAGCGCGACGCCGCGCGCCTCCATAATTATAATGCGCGATTAATTAAAGAAAAGGAGTATAATAGATTCCAGATGAACCTCTGTGACTAATTATCATGTCTTTGATAGTGGAAGTGTGCAGACGGAGCGAGAGAATGAAAGAGAGTGAAGGGGGCTCAGGGCATGAGAGAAAGAAAGCGTGTAAAAAAAAACGTATGGAATGGGAAAGAGATGCAGTTTTGAATGTTCCCCAACATGGCATCCGGAGATGGGGTTGCGCAGTCGAATTCAAAGCTTGTTTTCTTAATTAAAGGGTTTAATAGGAATGGGGTTGGGCTGCCTGAAGAGAAAACCAGAGAGAGAGAGGGGGATTATGGGGGATAGACGATGGGGAAGATGAGACTTGAGATAAACAAAAGTTCTGTTTTTTTATCTATGCCTTGCTCAGATAAGTTTTTGGAATATTTGCTGTGTTCATTTGTGCTACATTTTCAAGTCAGCCACTTATTTTTGGCATGTGATTGAAATTATATTTTGGTGCTGCTTCAGATGGCAGCGGTATTAAGATAAGTAGCTTTGCTTTAAGTGTAACACCACAATAATCTCTCATATCGCCACCTTTTAACAGCTCTCCAAAAAAAAAAAAAAAAAAAAAACTAAACAGCGTTACTATTCTTTTGTGAATTTCGGAATGCAAGTTCTGAGTACGACTTTCCTGGTTTATACCATACACACGATTGACAAGCGTGCAGTGATGTGTATACAACAATAACAGACTCATTTAAACCACTGTAGGCATAACACAGATTCAAAAATAAACAGATTAGGATTAATTATCAAGTGTGTGGAGTGTAAATTCGTCCTGAAGATTCTTTGGGTAGCGTCTGTGTGTGTGTGTGTGTGTGTGTGTGTCTGTGTGTGTGTGGCTGCAGATGGAGTCCTTGGCGAAAACCTGTTGACACATTGAGACCATTAGTGCTGTTTTCCTTCTACTCTCACTGCCAGTCTGCCTCTGCCACCTCTCCTGCTGACGAGAGTAAAAATACTCTGTAATGCCTAATGCCAGCGCTTTCTGTTTTAAAACCTACGGTTCGCCCATCTGTAAGGCTCTGTAATGTTAGTTATGAAATATGAGCGTGAAGAATATATTTTGCATAAAGAAAATGTCTGTTTTAAAGGACATTAAGATTTTTATTTTCTGATGTCAACAATGTTTTTACATTTAATGATAACAAAATAATACAATAATTCAATTGAAACATTAGCTACTGTAATAAAGTGATTTTTATTATTATTATTATTATTTAGACCATAAATTAAAAAAAGACAATACAACACATTAAACCATTACTTTTTATAATTTATAAAGAATATAAGAATACAAAAAATATCACTTTGTCATTTAGCATAACTACTTGTACTAAAACAATAATAATAGTAATAATAATAATAATAAAGTGCTGGCAATTAATTAATCGCGATTAATCGCATCCAAAATAATGCTTATTTTATGTTTGCATGATATGTGTATATAATGTGTATATGTATTATGTATACATAAATGCAAGTACATGCATATATATACACACTCCAAAAAATAGCTTGTTAATCTAACTTAATAAAATTATGACACACATTTCCATTTATTTGAACTGATTTATTTGAACTCAAAGTAAGTTAATTGTACTGATGACTAAAATTCATGCTAATATAATGAGATCAAACCAATTTCATTCCCTGAATATAATTCAATCTTGTTGATCCAACCATTGCTGTTGCTGTACAGACAGCTTAACAACAAGGTCCACACTTCACCATGATGGTAACCTCAAAAATCAACATAAACTCTTTTAAATGTCAAATATAACTGAACAACTGTCTTTACTTTTACTAAAAACACATGAAACAGCATTTAACTCCAAAATTTATTCTCATTATCTATCTATACGCAAAGGATGCTGGGAACTAGAACTAGAAATCCACTGCTCAGTTTCAGTCAGTGCAGCATAAATGATTTGTGCAGGACCAACACAAATGGTTTAAGTTAACTTTATTTTTTTACAAATGTGATTTCATTTAACTTACTGTAGTAAAATTGAGTGCAAATGACAACTGTGTAAAAATACAGGAGATTTGTGTTGGTTTAGCTTATTTTATTCAAGTAACCTGAGCAAATAACTAGAATATTTTTTTTTGTGTATAAATGTATTTATATATAATAGAAAATATACGAATGTCAATTTATAAATGTATATACATGTAAATATTTTCAAAATATATACTTTGTGTGTTTGTATTTATATATACATAATATACACAGTATACATATATGATTTATTTTGTATGATTAATACAACTTAATGAACTTAATAATAATAATAAATAAACTTTACACACAAAACTAATGTATTAAAATGAAATAAAACTTTAAAATAGTAATTATAATTTTTATTACTCATTTATTATCATTGTAAAAATATGCTATTAGAGGGTGTTATCCTGCTTATTGCTTAGTTATTTGGAAAATTAAATAAATGCACATTAATTATGGATTTTTCTTTCATTTAAGCATCTTATCATGCAAGAATAAGGAAACCATTGAATGATGCAAGTGTAACACAGAGTGAAATAGTGTTTGAAATAGAGATTGGTTGCCAGGGACAACGGTCAATTATATGCTGCAGCATCATTCCTAAGAATCTGGAATGCTGTGATTGACCAATCAGAATTGAGGATCCCAGGCAGGCTTGTTTGATTTTGGGCTGCAATAAGACTGGGGCACTTTTTCTGACAGCTTTTGCGAGATTCGCCAGTAAAGGTGAAGCCATCACGTGATGGTTTGTAACCCTTCTTCACACTCTGGATGCGTTTGCTTCCTCCTGTTGGACCGGTGGACAAGCGAACGTTTAGAGGGGCTGAAATACAAGACCACGCACTGATGATATAGATATGAAAGTGTGTGGCAGGCTCATTTGAAATGTATGTGTGAAAATAAAAAAGGATGAGAAAGAGAGAGAGTGAGAGAGTGAGAGTGACAGAGAGCAAGAGAGAAGGGAAAGTCGGTGGCAGTGCTGAACCTGACACTAATGAGCCGCCTTTCTGATGGGACCTGACAGCGCAGAAGAAAGCTGAATCCCTCGACACTGACGCTACACAACACTCCCTCCTAATTGGAGCAGTGTGTATGTGTGCGCGGTGTGTGCAGGGAAACCTGGGTAGAAATAAGATCCGCTTTGTGGGAAACATGTTAATAACAATGATAATACACTCGTGAGTGTGACTGGGACCAAGGCTTATTTGTAGACGCACATCTCTGCGTCTGAGGTTGACATTGTTCGCTACACCCAAACTCTCTTTCTTTCTTTCTCTCTCTCTCATTCACACTTTCTCTGCTTTATTTGCATGCATTTGAGGAAATTGTTGTGGTAGGGCTGTTGATTTAAATTACCGTGCAAGTGCAACTGTCATCAACTTAATGCATTAATGATCAAAACAGGACTTTAAATATAAGCTAATCCGGTATTCGTCCTGTGTGTGCGGAAAGCACTTTAATGTTTTACAAATGAATAGAGCAGCAAATTACTTTAATTAAAAAATAAAGAGTTTTATTATGCTAGAAATCCATGTAGAGCAACAACAACACTATTTGAATCGTTATTTGATGAACGGTAAGCAACATACATATATAGTGTATTTCTGTTTAAAAATACATACTTGATATTATTGTAGCAGTCGAATATTTCATCTGCTTACAAAATAAAAACAATAAAACATTGAATCCAGTTAAACACAGTGATAACAAAAAGTGTAGACATTTAAGCTGCATGTATGAATTTAATTTTATTATGTAACAAACTTTCGAAGCATGTGGCATCTGCAAACACTGTAAAGGAAGCTGGAGCTTTAATTTTTTTAATGCTAATTTAATGTCTTTATGACGTTCACACAATTGTCCAGCAAAGTAACAACTGGCATACTGTAGTTCTTTATATATATATATATATATTAAATAACTACCATTTATATCCACTTTTTATCTAATCACTAAAAGTCCTGCTATTAGGTGGATTATTATATTAGATGAAATTAATAATGTTGTTTTAGTATGCAAAAATGTTTGGGCCCTATATGCAAATTCAACTTTGATGTCTAAATTTAAAAACTAAATTACATATCTGTGATGTTGTGAGGCTGATAGCGAACCTTTACTTAACATTTTCAAAGTTTGAAATTAAATAAGTTGTGCTCTAGTGGGACTATATGATGATAAAACATCAAAAATATCATTAGTAGTGTTGAAATTTAATGTGCCCTAGTTCGGAAATCAAGTAAGTAATTGTATGAAGGAATATATTGATTAAAAAAACTATCCTTATGTGCATACGTACTAACAAAGAACAGGCAGAAAACATTGTGCAGAATGAGCAATTTAAGACACACAAGATTGTTTTATTATTAAAGATTTAATTTTGTCAGATTTTAAGGGATTATTTGATTATATTATGACAGATTTTCATTTAGGTGACAAAAAGCTCCAAGACACACAAAGACAACTCTTGTCAGGAAAGTGATTAAATGAAAATATGTATGTTTAAATGCATGCGTTATTTTGTGTAAATGTACATCTCAGCTTTGAACATAATCCTACTGGGAGCAATTCAGACGCATGTTTTAAATGTATTACAAGATCGCTTTCCTTTGAGACGGAAAAGCCAGTGCGTGCAGAGATTGGCCCATTAGTGCAAGAAGTGACCAGGCTTATTTTATCACGTGCTGAAATTCAATACAAAACAGGGTTTTTGCATCAAGCTGATTCTAATTGACAAAGCGCTCTAAAAAGCAGAGCAGGTTAAAGCGAGGGGCGGACTGATTGCGGTATACTCACTCCTGAGGTGATTACAGGGCCTGACTCTCACGCTCAAATGAATGTGGACTCAATTATGTTTCCCTTTTTGTCCTCCGTTGCCAATAGATTCCTCCCCCCAACCCCTACGGTGCTGTTTCCTCCTCTGAATCAATCATTTTTAATTTATCGGGGGGATTTATGTGACAATGGCTGATGAGAGTTTCAATAAGGCAGGAGAGGAGAGAGGGAAAAAAGCAGAGATGAAAAAAAGCCCATGCAAATCTCTTGGATGATGCGATTAGTGTTGGAAACCAAATCAAGGCTGACTTGAATAGACACAGAACACAAAATCATATTAGGCTGAATTCGATGTGCATGGCTTTACATTCAGCACTGCATCCTCTCTCTCTCTCTCTCTCTCGTTCTATTTGTCTTTTTTCGATTTTACTGACCTGAAAATGCTTTTCCACATCACATATCCTCTGAATATTCCCGTCCTGTGCCCCTCACACAGATGTTTTAGAGGTTTAAGTACTGTCACAAGCTCACCGGCCCCCCGAATTAGACCTTTGTGATTCTTTTATCACATTTTGCAGCAAGCAACACATGCACGAGTTCCTAATGATTCTCCTCAGGTGATGTACTAGCCATGACAGAACTGCTTTTGTACGTCAGAAATATATGTGATGTTAATTTGGTAGGTGAGCGCGGTGACCCGTACATCAAAAAAAAAAAAAAGAGTTACATATCATTTTCCTGTGATCATTTCAGCACGGTTAGATGGAGAGTGGCATGAGGGCTGACAGAAGCTCTGGGTGAAAAGGCTGATAGCCATGCGTATGTTATGTGTGTGTGTGTTTGAGTCACAGGGCATGGCATACATGGCCAGGTCCTCGGCGTGAGGTTCCCTAGCACAGATGGCCCTCTCTGTAGGGCAGGGCAGGGAACGGGGACTCCCCCCTTGGCCCCCCTCTGCCGCAGAAGGTCGAACTGTCCGAGCAGTCAGGGATGCCTCAGCCAGTCGCGTGCCTCACTTGTCTCTGCAAATGTGTAAACATGCCCATAAACAGACTAAAAAAGGACATTTCACTGCCATTAAAGTCATGCACTAATATGCAGTCTTCTTATATATCCAATTAAATGTAGCTTAATAAAACATATTTTTTACATAGTGGAACATTTCATTGGAATGAAAGGAGTATTTTGACCCTTTCCCACCAAATCTGGTTTTGAAGCGATCTGAATAGCATATTTGCTCTGAAATGCAACTGGACTAGTTTTAGACATGATTGGACTACAGTATAATTAAGTTGCAATTGGACTGGTTTTGCTACACAGACCTGGCAACCCTGAGTTTAATACCTCTCAGTTTTATCTCTGTATCCTCTTGTAAACGATGGATGGAAATGGATCATTTGTATGATCTCATTTATATCTTTTTTATGTACCTGCTTATACGCACTGATGGTTTGGTGAAGAGCATTTATTTATACTTTTTTCTAAAAATCATATGTCAAAATTTTAATAAAACGAAAACGAGACTTTCAAATCACATGAGCCAATATTGCAGCATAAAGAACATAAAAAATGTTTTAATTGAGAAATTTTTCACTTTTTTCCACTAAATGACCTGAAAAAACATTAGCACAGGGGCAACAAATGACTTTTAAAAAAATTAAGATATTTTGAAAAGATTAATCTGGGAGAACATCTAGTAACTAATTAAGTTAATTGACATCAGGTCTGTGACACGATTAGCTATAAAAGGGATGTCTTAGGGAGGCAGAGTCTCAGAAGTAACGATGGGCTGAAGCTCTCCAAATCTGTGAAAGAGTGCACAAAAAGATTGTGTAGTACTTTAAAAATAACGTTCCTCAACATCAGATTGCAAAGGCTTTTGCAAATCTCATAATCTACAGTGCATAACACCATCAAAATGATTCAGAGAAACTGAAGAAATCTCTGTGCATAAGGCTGGGTACACACTACAAGATAATCAGGCTGATTTCTCCCCTTCCAACAATACTAGATTATGTCCAAATTATCTTAGTGGTTTTAAAGATTGTCTTGTCAGATTTCTCATTGTATGATGTGTGTTAAGAGTGAGTAAATCTGCTCAGAAGAATCTTGGAGTTATTCACACACAGGGGCAAAATGGTTAAATCTAGGATTTTTTCCCTCCCTCATGTTTGTGGTCTCTCACATTTTGGAAATCTTTTATTGTTTACCCAGCCAAATGGACAAGGCCAAAGACCTTGGGTGGATGCCATGGTCTTCATGCCCTCAGATGACTATGCATTACTCAACTGTAATTATTCAGTTACTGGCATTACTAAATGGGCCCAGGAATACTTCCAGAAACCACTGTTAGTAAACACAGTCGCCGTGCCATCTGTACATGCCAACTAAAGCTCTATCATTCTAAACATGACCCAGAAGCACTGCCATGTCCTGTGGGCCAAATTGAAAATGGACTGCTTCAAAGTGAAAAAGTGTTCTTGCATGTTATGGAAGGCACTATGAATAAGTTATGTATAAGTTTTAAAACAACATATGAATGACGCATTTATATAGCACTTTTACTGTATATTGCCATACACCCAAAGCACTTTACAATCATCATGTGGGGGGGGTCTCTCCTCAACCACCACCAGTGTGCAGCATCCACTTGGATGATGCGACAGCTGCCACAGGACAACGGCGCCAGTGCGCTCACCACACAC
>JAUCNO010000327.1:150753-180039 GCA_032353835.1 Enteromius viviparus
AGGTCTCCCATCCAGGTACTGACCAGGCTCAACCCTGCTTAGCTTCAGTGGGCAACCAGGCTTGGGCTGCAGGGTGAAATGGCTGTGGCATATGCATTTGCTCCCCTCCAGTTGACATCTTTTTCAGGAAAGTCAAGAGAGTGGGTGCTGAATCAGCCTGCTTACAATCCAGAACGAAATATGTCAATTTTGGCTCATGTGATTTGAAAATTATTTGGTTTTCATTTTATTCAAATCTAAAAAACAAACAAACAAATAAAAACATCCCACCATTTGGGTATTTTCCCATTATTTAATGGCCAATCATTTCAGAACCCATGTTGGGCCTTATCATTGACTCTGCTTGTCTGTGACCCTCCTGTAATTTGTGCTGCTTTTGTTAGATTGGAAATGATCTGGCTGCTGTTCATCTGTGTTTGTTAATTTGCGTATTGTCAGTAGATCACCCACAGAACTTCTCACTCTCGTCGTTACTTTTATTGAACTGTGCTCTTACGCTAATTTGCCCAGTTTAATAAATCTGGCTCTTGGCGTCTGCATAGGCCTGAATTGGATCTCATATTGCAATATTGAAAAAATATTATGTTTACCTTAAAGAAAAAGCGCATTTTTGAAAGGTATTCCATAAACACAGCCATGGTCACATGAAACGAGAGACCCTACTGAGCAAACAACTTCCTGTTGCGGATCTCCGAAGAGACGTAACTTCCATGAATCTAATGGGAGACGGACGTCCAGACGTGCCTTTATGTTCAGTAAGGCCACAGAACACCACGTGCCAATCTGATGAATGGTGGCCGCTGAGCGGTGCAGTCTGGTGGCGATGGGGGGGATTTTCCAGCCTTCCAGAATCTTCTCAGGGAAGCCAGATCAATAGAGAGGCACACAGATGGCTAGGGTTGTTCCTGCACGGTGAGATTTGGAAAAAGTCTTGAGGAAGGATTAGAGCTGCTTCTGCTATTGCAGGGAAGGGCCAGACTAAAATCAGGTCAGAGGAGGTAAACAAGGAGATGGGGAAGATTTGTCGAAGTCTGAGAGTGACCTGACCTGTCTAGTGGGCACAGTCTTTGAGAAGTTCCTGGGGTGCCAGCAAATATCTAAACTTGAGGTTCAACTGGCATACAGTACCTTGCCAGAAAGTCTTGCAGATACTTTTACTAGTGTATCATACAATTCAGCTGATGTAAGAAATGATATTTACAAGAGCATATTAATAAAGACCTTTTGATTGCTTACTTATGACTTCAGGATGCTTTTACTATAATGCATAATTTGTCAACTAGTATTTTTTGACATTTGCATCACATAATTAGCTCTATATAAGTATGTCTTTTCTGATGTGGCTTCAGCAAATGCATTTTTATCTCACATCTACTTTTCAAACACAACAGAGTGTTAATATTTTAGTGCCTCTCAAACAATATGACTTTTTAATATGTTTTCCTTTTACTTAACCAGGGAAAATCGGCATAATTTCAACGCACGTGCTTATGACTGTTTATGTCACATATAGTATAATATATTAAAAAGAATTGTAAGGAATATCTATGAGTTCTGTTGTTTGTAGCAGCAGCTAATAACACATTTTATGGGTCAAAATTACTAATAACTAATTTGTATTTTATACCAAAAATCATTAGGATATTAAATAAATATTGTGTTCCCTGCAGATATTTTGTAATTTGCCTACCATAAATATATTAAAAACTAATTTTTGATTAATAATAGACATTGCTAAGAACTTTATTTTGACTTTAAATGTGATTTTCTCAATATTTAGATTTTTTTTATTTGCACCCTCAGATTTCAGATTTTCAAACAGTTATATCTCAGACAAATATTGACTTATCCTAACAAACACACATCAATAGAAAGTTATTTAAGTAGATTTTTTCCACAAAACTGAAGAGACAACAATGGTCTTATCATTGTCGATGCAAGACTCAAGTGAAGCTGCCCATAAATAGATTGCTAAAGATAAGATTGCTGATTTCTTGGAAATTACTGTGAAAGCTACAAATAAAACAAAAATAGGCTATCCACAATTTTTTATCAGAAAAAATCAATCATTCTTAGGAAAATGATTATTGCCAGAGAACATCTGAAGATACCATAATAATGTGTAATTTTTTTACTCAGGCTTTTGGG
This sequence comes from Enteromius viviparus, assembly GCA_032353835.1. NCBI lineage: Eukaryota > Metazoa > Chordata > Actinopteri > Cypriniformes > Cyprinidae > Enteromius > Enteromius viviparus. The sequence goes on from JAUCNO010000327.1 coordinate 152,902, forward strand.
AGTCTTCTTGCTGCTACAGTCCAGCTCAAGCACAGGGCGATGTGCAAGTGACCATCAAGAGGGGTAGAATATAGAAGAATATGTACTGACCTATAATGCTTTGGTGATCTGGTCTTGAGACATATCACGTTTGTCAATGACAAAACAAAGCAGTGGCTGTGTACTGTGTTATGCCCAGGAACCCTTTCATAGCAGGTCTACTTCACTGCCATCCTATCCCTTCTCCCCAGTGTGATGTTTTGTAACCCAGACTGGTAGGTGAGCTCAGGTTAAGTCTGTCCTGTCCAAATCAGTATGTTGTCCTGCATGGAAGGCTGCGTCTCTTCTCGCATGTGGTGTGAGAGTCACGGCTGGGGATGTGAGCCTTGCTTAGCATCTAGTCTGGGCCCTGCTCGAGAATGTCATTGTGTTTCAGAAGTGTTGTGGGTTAATGAGTCCTTGAGGCAGGTGGATGAGTCTGTCTCTTGGATTATGCGCTCTGTTGAGCCTATCATTGACACGAGACCCTGACACGACTGCAGGGGGTGGAGGTGCATCAGGACAGGTGTGTAGATGAAGCTTCTTCGGCTTAAGGACATCACGGGGTTAAAATGTAATGGGGGCACACATGTGCTAAAACATCACATTTAATCATAATCAGAAATTAAGGTTGCAAAATAATGCCATTTTTGTCCACCAAATAAGCTTTGAGCAAACAGTAAAGAACTATCATTTTCAAAGTTTAAAACACTTTTTAAAGAACAAAAGAGATGTTTATGTCGTGAAAAGTTTTTATAGATGTTACAGTTTTTTTTATTGAACATTTTTTTGAGAGTGTATATTATATACATTTGATGTAATGCAGTGATTTTTTTTTTTCTTTCAGTTCCTCGTCATCCAACAATGAAACAACAATCAAATCCAACAACAAACTATGGACATATTAAAATATAATTAATGTACAGTGCAAAAAAAAATGCTATTTTTCCTCTTATGCAATTTGTACGTGTTCTGTGAGGTACGAATGTGCAATAATGCAATGTGATCTCATGATAAAAATGTACGTTTTATAGAACAGCATTTTTCATAAAATTCATACGAATTGCTTACGTTTTTACAGGCACTAAAACATACAATACTGACGTATGTTTAATTAAAATGAAAGGATAACATTTCATTCTGTTGTGTGTGATTTCCGCTGCCAGCTCGTTCCCAAAAATAGGCCTTTATGATGTTAATTAAGATTCTGTTTTAAAACTTTAAAATAAATAACATTTCTGCAATAGTTAAACCTTTACTTTAGGTGCCAGGGCCACTCTGACATGCTGTGAATACACCAAAAACTCAACAGAAGTACAAAATGGGTTACTTTTGGTTCTGCTTTTGACATTTTTACAATAAAGAGATGATTGTAATTGTATATATCTGTCATGTTTTTCTTATACTGTACAGAGGTAGTTATGTTTAGGTTTAGAGATAGGAGTGGGATTAGCAACTATACAAATATTTTTCAATGCTATGTTGTAATGAAAATGGTTATTTTCTTGCATATTTCAGTCAGTTGCATTTAATATATTTTAATAAACATTTAAAAAAAACACATTTAATAAATGTTATAAACAATAAAATATGTCTAAATTGTACCTTTTAGCATCTGTAAAATGTACAAAAAGTTTTATGCTTGTAAATGTTACATATTAATACCTACGTTTAAACATGAGATCAGGCTAAATAATTATACTTCTTAATAATAAAATAAAATAATTATTTATGTAAAAAAAATATATATATTTATATATATATATATATTTTTTTTACATAAATATTTTATTTTATTATTAAAAAGTATAATTATTTATATATATATATCAGGTTTTTTAATAATAATATTAAAGCATGTTTTGCACAATATATACAGGGTTATATCTCTTAAATTTCATCAAGACTAAAATAGCACAGATTTCCAAAAACTAGTATTATCTCTTAAATAAAACAATAAAAATAAACGTGTTTTATCATAGGTTTTGCATTTAAAAATTTGTATTATAATTTAATTCTAATTAAAATGTTTCACTTTTTTATTGCACTATACAGGGTTATATCTCTCAAGTTATTTTCATTATGGAGAATCAAGTTGAACAATGCGATCAAAAACAACCTGATATTAAGAGGTGTGCTATAAACTGACAAGCGTCTCTAAAGCATCCCTTGAACTTTTCTGGGCTGATGGCATGTGACTCATTTGAGTCACAACATAGTGAAACTCGTTTGCTGATAGTGATGGACAGAGAGAAATGTCAGACCTCTGACCTTTCGATGTGATCCTCAGGCGATGGTTGTGCCTTCCACTGACCCCTGCAAGCTTTCTTGTAAAAGCAATATCAGGATTGTAGTTAAAAATACAATCATGGATAAATATCTATCTAACGCTCTCTTAAAAAATCTACAGAGACACTAAAGTGTACAGTATAAACATGAACAAAATGTTATTCCATGACTAACACAAAATGCCATACTTTAAGAGGTTACCATAACTTTAAAAGGAATAATGATGGATTTAGTATTTAAAAAAGCCACTTCAGTTGTGTATACAACAGTTGTTTGTCTATGACACCAACAGTCCTCAAACTGCTGTTTGTGTGTCAAACAGAAGCAATCAACCCACACTCTTCAAAAGAGGCTTAACATTTTTCTGTATGCGTTTACTTTATGAGAGTTTGGAGTTATGACCTGGTAGGTTTCAGTAGCTCTTAGAAATAGTTTCCAAACAAGCCACTCTGACTCACTAACACCTTTAGTTCTGTGGTCATGTTTGTGGATCAAACATCACCTTGATAGCTCCTCAGAGGTGACTGTCATGCTCCAGAGCAAACAGCAGAGATGTGGGTGTTGACCTTTGCACCGGTGACCTTAACTGACCACTGCTGCTCTGAACACACTGCGCTGGACTGAGAGAGAAATTCAGGGCTGGATGCTTACCAAACATTTCCTTTCAGCCGTGGAGATGGAAGAGTTTTGCTTATAAATACAGCAACTAATTCTGACTGTTTAGAGACAACTATTAGAAGGCTTATTTTTGAGAAATGTTGCCGTTAGTGTCTAAAAAAAATCAGTGGTGATGTAGTTAACAGGAAAAATACACAGATAATCCTTGTTTTCAGTTCAAGCTCTACTTTCAAGTTACTTGATTTATATATTGTTTTAAATGAAATATCTGGATTTTTCTTAATGGATTAGTTTTTATGGGTCATTTTAATTTTTTTCTCATTCAAGAAATGGTCGAAAAAGGGTTCTAAACTTTTAGAAAGTGATTAGTGTCAATCTCTGGAGGTCCAATTAAATATTGTATGAACAGTTTATTCTATCCAAAATTATACATTAACTAAATAAAAAATTATTAAGGAAAAATTAAATGAAATTAAGTTATGATGATTACTGTCCAAGTGGCTTGGACCAAATGTTTTTTTTTGTTTTTATATAAATATATATATTGACCATGCAATTTATAGTTAGATATATTGTTCGTTTTGTTGCAAAATAATCATGTTTTTATTATGTAACTATGTTTTTTTCCGTGCATATTTTATTGTTGTTTAGCTGTAATTTTTTTTAGCATATTCAAAATAACCTAATGTAGTTTAATTATGATTAATTTAAATGCACAATGAAAAAAAAAATTTTTTTTGCAAATGAACTCTTCATATGTAAAACTATATAAATATATAATGGATGCAAAACTAATTTATAGCAAATGTTTATGGAACGAACGAATGAATGAATGATGTATATTTTTATGTTATTGCATTCATTTGATTAACATAATTACATTTATATCAAATAATTATGATAAATAATAAAAAATATTCTTGTTTTGTTCTAAAAGCAATGTTATTTTTAAACATGCAGCAAAAACTTCCATCAAACTTCTCCTAAAACCTAAAAACAATAGAAAGTAAACATGATATTTGTGCCTCTAATGCTTAAAAAAAGACTTGTGGAAGATCAAGTGTAGTTTATTCATGGAAAGTGGCATGCAGCGCAGGAACTGATAGGTCATCGCCTATGGGCATCTGACGCTTGGTACAAACATCTTTAGAAACTATTGAGGAATGGGTTTAGCACATGGCAGATTTTACATGTGTTGCTGCTGAAGATCATGTCTCAATAAGCTTTAGCAGTGAGTCACGTGTCAGTGTCTCTGTACGGTGTGACGGTTCTGGACGCGTCTTCAGTGCTGCGGGGCAAGTACATATTCAGTTGGATTATTCAAGAGCACTTCAAACGCCGCTCCATCGCTAAGCTCCGCTCCCGCTTTGTTTAATAAGCTATCTCTGCAGTAACAAAATGCTAATTATTTATGCTTTTTCCAAAGCAAGCATATTTTTTTTCAATCTTTTTTTGGGGATGGTGGAGGAAGGGAGGGGGAATTACATAAATAAGCTATTTCCAAAAGGTTGACGAATTAGAATTAGTGTTTGGCAGAGCGAGTGAGGCGTGGACAGGGCTTTGTAGGTGGCCCAGTTGAAGTAATGAATTCCAGGCGAGGAGCTTTCGGGTGGCATTACGGTGGATGGAGGTTTGTGAAAGTGCCACTGGCCTCGAGCGAGCTGACCGTGAGAGATATAACATAGCATGGCAGAAAACATTCAATTATGCTTCTGATATTCATGCATGCTTATCATATGATGTTTGTTTCAGGTCAAGAGGTGAAGACTCAGAATAATTTGTGCCGCTCAGCCTTAATAAACAATACTGAACGTTTACCAGCTTACAAAAAAATAAGTTCCATGATAGCATTTCACTTAGATAGCTTTTCTTAAAATCTAGGGACGCCTATTAATAGTCTAATAACCCTAATAGTGAACTAACAAAAGTCTGTTAGTTGCAGAAAAAAATACTTGCTCTTAAAATGCTAGTCATTTGTGGTCATACAGATAAAAGTAATATATTTTTCAGACTCTATGTTTATTTGTGTGCCCTCACAATAACAATAAAACTTTGCGCTTTGGTAAAATAAATAAAGAAAACCGGATGCACTTTCTGCTGTCTTAGTCTGTGAACCTGAATACGTCACTTCAAGACTCTGTGTATACTTGCCTTTACAGATATAAAACATATAGACAGAGTGAAATTTCTACTTTTAAACGAAACAATTCAAATAGAAAACAAATATTCTCAGACTGCGTATCAAACACAGCTGCATTACTATTACTATGGCTTATTAGCTATGTAGGTAATTAATGTCTCATTATTATATGGTTTATTAATAAACATGTTGCTTATTAGCATGCATGTTACTAGAAAATTAGCCATTTATTAGTGTTAATTAAGCACATATTAATGCATTATTTTACATCCCAATACATAAACTTAACAACTACTGCACTAGCTATTAATAAGCAGCAAATGAATCATTTATAGAGGGAAAAGTAATAAGTAGTTAACAAGTTTTACCTATTGTAAAGTGTTAACAAATCATATTTAAAAATTTTCTTTGAAAGTTCAAAATCATTTTTTTTTTTGTATTTAAACGTTTGTTCTTGGTTATGGGAATGTTAATAGAATGTTTCATTTGATCATTTTCAAACATTTATGAGGATGTTGTTTGACATTTTAAAAAACATCCACATCCAACTAAAATATTTCAGAACAAAAAAAAATATATCAATAAATGAAGTATAAATAATGTTTTTGCGCTAGCATTTTGAGAACAAGACTAGATAACTGACGGATGTTACTCAATAAATGTTAATATAATTTTTCGGTTAGTTTGGTTTTCAAAACCTATGAATATTTTTATTTGTTAACTTTTTTAAGTTGACAAGAATAAGATCAATTTAAATGCAAACAACTTGTTATAACTTTTCAACATTTTTTCACAACTTTTGAACTTGGAAGTACAGTACCACTTTTAGCATTTTAAAAATTCAAAAATAACAGTTTTTAAAATTTAAATAAATACATAATGAAGCAATTTTTAAATTACTAACTTTTTTAAATGACTAAGCTTTTTTATTCACTTACGTAAAATATTAACAAATAAAAAAAACAGGATCTGTGTCAAACATTAATTAATATACTTTTTGGTGGTAAAGCGATACTGTATATGAACACTTTTTATAAATATCATATTTAATATCAAGTGAAATCACCATATTTTGACTGCGTTTGACTCATTGACTCATTACTTGAATTCATGGTGTGTGTGACAAAATGACACGTGCGGGCCCCAGCGTACAATACAAAACATACAACAGGGCCCTTCATCCCAGTGTCTGGGACAACATCCCCGGTTGGTTCTGGTCCTGAGGATGCTCAGTTCAGTTCACAGACATGATCTGAATCAAGTTTGCTAAATAAGACAGAAATGCAAAACATGCAGTGCAAAGGGTCCTCAAGACCAGAATTAAATGATATCCATCACAAAGCATAAAAATACGTAGTTTCGAAGTACTAAAAGGTGCATTTTGCACCCTGTCCACATTCACTCCAGCGGTTCATTGAGTGAGCGGGACACGTCTCATGCCGGGGCCCCTCAGATCTTCTTAGTGTCAGCGAGAGCACACGCTCAGTGAAATAAATGGGACATCTCGTGACGATTGCACTAATTCTGCGAGATTCCTTTCGCGCTAGGAGCCTCCATGTATCTCTTTGTAGATGAAAGGCTTCCACTTTCTGTCAATGGCCTCGAGCGATGTGAATTAAACATTGATTTTATCAGAAGTTTAGTGGCTGTGGCCGTGCGGAGCGCTGATTCACCCGTGCGCTGCAGCAGACGGAAACTGTTGGAGGAATAAGTGGAATGAGGAGATGTGCGAAGCGCAGTGTATTAAAAACAGGGCAATTAGGAGAGGAAGAGGACAAAGTTGTAGTATTTTTCCTCTAATGTTTGTTCCTGGCGGTTCAGTCAGACAGGCAAAAGCATTTCCTCTCGGCTTCTGTTATTCCAGCAAAACTGTAGTTGTATTTTTAGATGGGTTGGATTGAGAAATTCCCTCTAAGCATTTATTAGAAAGCTAAAATCAACACTGTTTAGACTCGTATGTACAGCTCAGGATGCAGAGAATAGCGTGGAGGTCTGACCTACTTAATCACTTTGAGAAATTCCTAGATTTATTTATATGTAATATAACAATGAAAGAATAAAGTCAAGGGGATAACATTCTCTTTTGTCCTACCTTATTTTTTTCTCTTGCTCTCTCAAGTTTGTTGTCTGCCCCGAGGAAATGAAAGATGAAAGTAAGGGAGCTCTCTGGGGAACTTCACTGTATATGGAAATGCCCTCCACTTTCCCTTAATGTAACACTGTCCAATTCACATGGTCCCTATGCCGTGTACACTTCTCCTCACACACTAAACAGTGAATAGAAGTTTATTAACTAAATCTGTTTGTGTGCAGCTTCATCAAACAGACTTGAAACTGTTGGTTTTAGCAGATTTGAGCAAAAATGATACACATTTACCACACATTTATTTGCATAAGTGTGCATAACACAATTTACATTTATAATATTTCAAAGACATACCATTTAACAGTTTGTGGGCAGTTTTAATTGATTGATTGATTGAACTTTAATAAGGATGCATTAAATTGCTAAGAAAAAAGGCGAGAGGCATTTATATTGTTTCGGATTTTGCATTATAAACAAATGCTGTTACTTTAACTTTCTTCTCATCAAGGAATCCTAAGATAAACGTATCACAGTTTTCACAAAAAGCAGCACAACTGTTTTTAACATTAATGATACTCAGAAATGTTTCTTCTGCTGCAAAAAAGCAGAGAAAGATTTCAGAAGGACCAAAAGACTGGAGTAATATTCATAAAAATCATTATTTGTTATTAAATAAAGGCAACAAAAACATGTATACATGTTTTTTTTAATAAATATTAAAATTAAAAATAATAATGTATTTTTTCTAGAGCTGTCAAATCAATTAATCATGATTAATCACATCCAAAATAAAAGTTTGTGTTTACATAATATATGTGTGTACTGTGTATAATTATATGTATATGTATAAGAAATATAAATATAAATATAAATATTTCTTAAATATATACATGCATATTTGTGTGTATTTATATATACATAGATACTCACATATATACAAATATACACACATCCTGTATATTATGTAAACACAAACTTTTTATTTTGGATGCGATTAATCAATTTGACAGCACTGTTAACACCCCCACCCCCAAAATCCATCACTAACTACTAATTTATCACTAACAACTAAATAAATACATGATGGGCTGGTGAGAAGTTGTAACGTGTAAGCTGAAAGTTCTTCTTAACAGTCCTGTTAAACCAGTATTTGTCAGTGTTTACTCTAAACTGGGAATTTAAAGCATAAGCAATGCGTGTGACTGATAATGGAATCAGTCAGGAAGATCGGGATGTTTCCAAGGCAGACAAGTGACTAAGTGCTTCTTCAGTTTTCTCTTGTTCTTGTTTTTCACATCCCTCATTCTCTCTCTCTCACGATTCCCCCCTGCATGTTCCCCGCTCAAAATGTTGGATTTGTGTGCTGTCTTTTCCCTGTCCCAGGGCAGCCCCCATGAAGCATCATGCACCTCTGGCCTATGAATAGCACCAAAAGCTTCATCTGGGTCAGACTCACGCTATAGAGACTAAATAATTAAATTCTTATTTTCTCTTCCACTTCTCTATTTCTCATCTTTTTCTCGATCGTTCTCTCTTGCTTCTACCAGAACAGCCCTCCCCTCATCTTGTTCTCTTTGTCAAAGGGTAATAACTAAAATGAGTCATGTAATGGAAGAAAAAAAAAAAAAAAAACAGAAGCGTAACATGCCGTTCAAATAGGAAGCTAAGTTTGGAGCTGTTACATAAGCTGTCACTGCTTGGTGTAGACAAATGAGAGAGGGGAGGTAAAGAGAAAGATGGTGAGACATGAGAGGAGGACAAGGAAGAGCAAAGGAACTGATGAATGGTGATGGCTGCAGTTTAAAAACTCTTAGAGTATACCAACTAAATACTTCAGTAATGTGGTCTGAGATATTATAAGGGGTATAATGCTAAAAGCCACTGTTTGGTGACCATTTGTGCACTTATGAATGGAAGAAATAGTAACACTTTATATGGCTGACTTTCGAAATAAAAGAGCCAACTGCTTGTTTGTTTACTCTTATAAGCAAATACTTATTAACTGAACCATCCTGAAAAAAATCGGGGGGGTTATTTTTATTTTTATTTTATTTATTTTTTTGTTGCAGCTGCTTCTTTAAAAAGTCTAACTGTGGCAATATTTCTACTAAATTATGTTGTTGCTTTCATGATACGTTGAATACTTCACACAGATGGACGCATAAATACTCATATCACACGATATGATGTGATATGAGCTTATTTTACAGACATGGCAAAAGTTCATGTTAAAACAACTTTCAGAATTTTGCATTAAATTGTAACTTGTTTATAAACATATCTGCAGTATTATGAAATGAACAAATTCTTACTGACATGGTCTGTAACTTCATTGGAAGAAAAATGAATGTTTTCTAACATTGTTATCAGAAGGAAGACTAGGCAATTATTATAGACCTGCACATTTGTCTCTCTTTTAAACACAGACTAGACTGGCAGTGATGTAGAAGCAGGTGTTGATCTTCTTCTGCGGAGGCGGTGTTTATACACACTATTACGTCATAAAGGGATACATTCCACAACATGGCGTTTTGTTTTTTGTTATATTTTTAAGTTCTGAAACTTACATGATGTTTCCTGACATAAAAGTGTGCGCCGCCATTTGTAAATTCTATGTCTATATATCTTCTGTTCCCTTCCGCGTCCAGCTATTTTTAGCTGTTCAAAACAGTTTGTTTTTTATTTTATTTATATTACATTGTACGGTGGCCGAGAGAGTTCAACGTGCTGCAAACAGAAGAAAACACATGCAAACTGCAAATTCTCACGACGCAACCAAACACAGAGAGGCGCTGCAAACAGCTGGACCACAACGAAAATGTTTCAGAGGGACCTCAAAAAGTGACAAACCCATTTGGGAACTGATTATCTGTTAAGTGGCTTTTGGTCAGAGCAGAGGTGTTGTCGCTGAACTAAAAGGTGAGTTTTTTTGTGCTTATTTTAACAACCTGACCTTTTTATATTATTAGACTAATCTGACGAATTACACACTTAACAGTGAAACATTATTCTCAGATGGGTTTGTCACTTATTGAGGTCCCCCTGAAATATTTCCATTGTGGTCTGTGCTATTTGCAGTGTGTTTCTGTGTTTGGTTGCGCTGTGAGAATTTGCAGCTCTTGTGTTGTCAAACTGATGAAGATGTTTTCTTAATGTGTTGTCGTTGCGCGTTGAACTCTCTCGGCCACCGTAATATTGTGTATTATTTTAATGTATTATCTTAATTATGAACACCTGGACACTTTACATTTTAACTGCAAAGCTGTATCAGGTGCGCTTTACTACACTGGAAAACTGGATATGTGAAGCAATTGTCAAATTGTATTGGTTTACAAATCATGAACTGTGGTAAAACTGTGCAAAGAATCACATAATATGTCATGTATGTTAACAATCTGGCCTAGAAATGATCATTTATGTGAAAAGGAAACATTTTCTTGCAATAATGTAGGCAGAGGCACATTTTTCTGCATATTTTTGTGTTATGTTATTCGAATGTAATTTTGCCAGCAGTTTTGGTGATTCTTTGTGTTTCCTGAAAAAAGATGCCTTGGAGCATTATCAATATCGAATAGATTTGCATAAAACAACTTTTTCGTAAGTTTAAATATTTTTCTAATAGTGTTTCCAGTAAACAGCAGTATACTTTAAACAATTACTACTTTTACATTACTGATGTTTCATTGTATTATGTATGTAGCTTTAGCGCCACGTACATCAGTAACATTCAATCCACACTTCACCTCAGTTCATGCATTGCTTGGAAAATGAACCCATGGTCTTGGTAGTGTCATGCTATATTGTCTAGAAGAAAGTTAAAAATAAGTTAAATTAATTAAACACACTCACCTTATCCCGGTGTGACATTTTGGCTCTGATTCACTGAACATTTTTGTGAGAAATATACAGACATTTTCACAAATATATCATGATTCATCAAAATCTTTCATACTAAAATGTATTTTAAATGTACGAAAAATTCAAACATAACTTATACCACACATACGCAAAAATAATCATGTATGCCCATGGCCTTATAAGCATGTACAGTATAAAGAACCCTACATATAATTAGATGTGTTATTTACACGGTGGGGACTAGAAAAGGTAATTTTTCTTTGTCCTTTTGGTGCCAAAATTGTCTTTCTTTGGACTAGTGATGATTTGCAAAAAGCCCTTATATGGAGCTGGTTTGGGTGTGTATTATGCAAATTACTAACCTCGCGCAAACGGGCGCTCATTTAAAAGACTCCAACTTCGCTAACAGAAGAAGGAGTTTAAGAACAAGCTCATGTGTGTACACACATGTTGTGAATTAGACGGAAAGTTTTCATGAGAAGTTCAAATGTGCATACATATACGAAAAATGTACGCCGTTATTAGCAAATGGGACCCAAAAACTTGAACTTGAACTTGACAGCAACATTACAAACAAACTACTGTAGTTAAATAACAATCAACAACCCATTAAATGTATTTACTGTACAAGTTTTAAGCACGGGCCCTAATTAAGACTGATTTAATTGAAAACCTAGCATTATTTTTGTACAAGAATATGGATTGGATTAAATGAGATGTTAACCAAACACTCCCACTGTGTTTAACAAAGTTCTCTCAGTCTAGTTACTTCGTAGTGTAGCTAATTTTTAAAAAGAGTAGCTTGACTCCAGTTCAACTACTTCAAATTATGAGTAGCTTGTAGCTTGACAAGCTACAGCTTTAAAGCAGCTTCTTCAACACTGGATGGGCGGCAGAGAGAATCCACTTTGGAAGCTGAGTTTTTGAAAGGACAAATGGAAAAAGAGAGGGGAGAGAGAGAAAAAGAAAGAGAAAGGGAAAGGCTTACCTTCTCACGCAGGGAGGCTTTCATTAAACACAGTCATCTTTGGTAATAAGCACTTGAAGACTGATCTCTCCCATTGCTTCCCTCAGGTGCTGCATTACCATAATGGATTCTCACTGCAGCGCGGTATTAAAGCGTGGAGGCATATTCCAAACTCAACGCAAATGCAACTTGTAATGCACATTATCCCAGCTCAACACATTAGATGTCATTACTAGAGCTGGAGCAGACAGCATTTCGTCATTATCTGCTGAAGTGTTCCACGGGGAAGTGGAAAGTCAAGGAAACGCACAAATAATTCTGGATTTTCTTGGTTTTTTTGCAATCAAAGTCTGTTAATGAGTCTTAGAAAACAAGATGATTATTAATTAATGATAAAGATGACTATATTGCTTTTCAGCTTTGGTTTTGGGAGCTTAATACTAATTTTAATTTTCTGGTTCCCAAAAGAACCTTTCACTGGACAGTTTGTGTAAAGAATAAAAAATAAATGAATAAAATGGAAATGTAAAAGGAATCTAAATGTTCTCCATAGAGCCAATAATGCAAAATGAGAGTTAATTTTACTACTCTGAAATGTGAAACAATATTCAATATGGTGGATAAAAACATTCGGACATAGTGACATATATTCTCATACTATACATTATGATCACGAAAAGACAGAACAATGTCATTGATGCATTATTAAAAGAAGATTTTAATATCCCAGCTGTAATTAAACTGCCATGTGACTTTTTGCATAAGCCATGTGACATTCACATTTTCAGAACTAAATCTTGACCCCAAATGTGACCTTAATAGGAAATATTTTCCATTCATAACTGTGCAGCAGTTGCAAAGGGTTTTTTTGGGTTGTCGTAGAAATGGTTTTCAATTGAGCTGTGTGAGGATGTTCTTGTATGGCATGTACGAGAGGGAAAACGTTAAGGTTTGTGGAGTTAATTCCCAAGCAGAGCCTTTAAATGACTCATAATGCTGATATAAGGACACTTGCTGTGCTCTTCATGAATAAGAAAAACAATAAAGTGCAGAGAAATGTTCCAGAGTAAGAAAATAGAACAAAAAGCACAAGCTAACTATGTATGGATATGAATATTTGATCATTTATCTAAGCATGCAAAAGAAGGCAATCTCTCTTATTTTAGCGACTTTCCTGAAGAGAGGAATGGATAATTCATCACATTTAAGAAAATACAGAGAAAGACTTAGAGCAGGAGCGGAGCAAAAAACTAAGAGCAAAGAAAGGATATAGAAAGTCGTTTTTCAATATTAACGTGACACTGAAATTGTCATAACGCTCTTATAGTGACTTGATGTAAAATGTTATTACAGCCAATCTCAATTAACACAACAGACTCGAAGCATGCACCTGCCTCAATAACACACTTTCTACTGGGACTGTGTCGGCACTGGGAATTATGGCTACATCGAGCGCTCCATCTTTCCTGTGACAGTTTTATGAAAGATTCATGACACCGGGTAACACAGTGTAAGCTCCTCTTTCAGGCCTTTAGTCCCGAGGCTCCAGCAGCAGGAAGAGGCAGAATTTGTTCTGCAACCCCAGCTCAAGCAGAACTGCTCTGCTGAAGAAAAATTGCACAAGTTATATGCCTTATGCTTACAATAAGGCAATTATTTCAGTGATATCAACTTGCACTTTGCTTTAACCCATTTATATATTTTATAAAATTGTTTTGGCATGTTATAGTAAATGCATAATGTAACAAAATATTATTGTTAAAAATTCAGCAATAAATCAGCAAATTAGAATGACTTCTGCAGGATCATATCGTACTAATGACTGGAGTAACAATTCGGAACATTTTAATTTAATTAAAATAATATAAAGAGTTTATTGGCTAAATTATTTTATTTGAATAATTCATGAATTCATTCATTTTCATAAATCATTTTTGTATTAGATAGCTTTTTATTATTAATATTATTTTATTTAATCAAAACTGTCTATCTGCATTTGATTGATTATTCATTAAAATGCAGGATAAATAATAATAAATTTTTCAAAGTTATCTGTTTATGCAAATTAGCCCTTCATATAACATTTTGCAATAATATTAAAAATACTAAATAAATCAAGAGAGAGAATATAGAATACATAGACAGATAGAGAATTTTATTTTAAAAATGTATCACAATATGTATATGTTTTTAGAATGATCAGAGTTTCTTTTATGGCTTTACATTTTTAATAACCTCTCATAACCTTTCATCCTTTCCTTTAGAATGTCACTTAAATTGTCAATTAATTCGAGATCACCGCAGGTTTGATAATTATAAAAGAATTACAACAATGCTTTACTGAAAACTGTTATTAAATAGTTACGTTAAATCATTTTTTATATGTTTTAGGGTCACGCCACAATGCAGTCCCTGCTGCCACACAAGTCAGTTCATTAATTAAGCCATTCAAGGTAGAAATCAAACAGTCAAATCTCAGACTGCAAGCCAAGTTACCTTTATCTCACTCAAGGATTAGTAATATTCATGCTTTGTGTGCTTCCCCGTCCCCAAACGCACTTTTCAAATGGCTCCTCTGCTCCGGATATTAAGTATTCAGTTCGAAATGACTTGGCACCTAAAGTTAAGTGCAGGGAAACGTGTGGAGACAGATGACACATTGAAAAGTTTAATAGAAATCTTTTGAGACATCTTGTTGTTGTTGTCATGCAAATGCGCGCCATGCTGCTAGTAAATAAAACAGACTGAAAAAAAGCAGGAAACAGGAGAAAGAGTGTGCGTGCCCATGCTGATGTCCGTAGGCAAGACTCCAGGCAACATGCCCTGTTTGGTGTAATGCAGGAGAGCGGAGCCGAGACGGCGCCCCGTAAGACCTTCTCTCACTTTCTCAAATCTTCAAATTCCTTTCTTTGTTTTTCAATCAGTCACACCATCATCGCCGTACCTGGGAGAGGAGCCACGTTCCTACCTTCTATTGTACCTTTGTGCCTCATCTGTCAAAAAGTATCGCTCTTTCCTTGAGGTTTGAGGAAAGCTGAATCGCGATTTGACAACACAAACTATTGTTATGTTTATTTGTTTACTTGTGAAAGGAGCGAGCGTTTGCATATTCGCATTTCTGTTGTCTTTTCAGGTTTTTTTTTTTTTTTATTTAATTTTTTTTTTTGGTAACCTGCCTAGGTGGATCCGATCTCTAAGAACATTTGACAAGCATTATTCTGCGTGCTAAAGCACTCAGATTTAAATAACGAACATGTGAATGCATATGTCATCTCACGCGCTGCACAGATCCACATTGTTGCTAAAAGTTAGACCGACTCAAGGCGGTAGCATCTAACACTACGGTGGAACAAGATATGAATGCATTATAATCTAAGGCCTGTAGCAGGAAATGTGATGGTTAATTGTATATTTCAAAAGCCTTAATTGCTTTAATTCCCTGTAATTAATCAGTAATTGCAGCAGGAGTGCTTTTCACAGCTTAGCTTGAGATGCATAGACCTTTCCAATATGGAAAAGCATGAATATAGATGAGAGGCAGACCGCAGGAGCTATATGACTAGTCTATATTTAGGAGTTTAAAAGCTGAACCTCGCCAATACGTGGTCCTATTTATCATTTATGTATTCATTTAAGATGCAAACGCATAAGTTAGTGTTTCAAACTGTGTTGGCCAGGCTGGGTGGTTTTGTTGAGGCTAAATGAGCTAAGCTGAATACCTCCCCGACTTTTTCTCCATCGCCCCCCTTGAGACATTCGGTGTGGGGAACACCTGGTAGGTTGGTCCCTGTCCGCCCTCCCATGCTGAAAACCCACAGCTCCTACCTACAGCCCCCCGCTGGGTTCCATGGTATAATTTGAGGTTCCATCACTGTGGCAGATGTTGAGTAATTGCTGTTCTATAAATGG
Source organism: Enteromius viviparus (assembly GCA_032353835.1). NCBI lineage: Eukaryota > Metazoa > Chordata > Actinopteri > Cypriniformes > Cyprinidae > Enteromius > Enteromius viviparus. The sequence goes on from JAUCNO010000327.1 coordinate 168,787, forward strand.
CAGTCGCGCAGCCCATCTGGCCAGAGGAGACACCTGGAGAAGCGCGGCACGCTCAGCTCCTGAGTGGGAGACTTGAGGACTTGTTGCTGTGATGAGCGCTGAGTCGCTTCCCCAGATTGCCGGCTGTGCAACTTTATTCTACAAATGCTAAACTTGCTTTACACTCAAGTAAACATGCTGTTGTATTATGGGTCATTCCTGTTATACAGTGACTTTTCTGTCTCTATGATATGCATACTCATTTTCTCTTAAATAGTCACATATTTATAGAAAATTGCTGAAATTATATATATTAGGTCTAATTTATCACTTAAACAGAGACGATTTTCTTCCTTTGCTGTGTCCCTAAACTAATTTCCACCCTGTTAGGATGTATTAGGATGTATTTGCCTTCCAAAATAGTTTCCACTGAGATAATTTTTTAAAGAAGTGATATTGTTTATTTTTTTTCCAGCTGGAATTTAACTGTACAAACTCATACCGTTTTTGAAATAATCTCCTGCTTGTCCCACTCTTAAAGCTCCGCCATGTTAGGCTATGTTATGGAGAATGTTTAAAAACATACCTGACACGTTATGTTCATCTGTAGAAGGTTAAAGAGCTAAATGTTGATCACTGAAAGGACTACAGCTAATTTAGCTCCAACGTTTCCACCCTGTTAGGTTTTTGTAGACTGTGGAATGTGAAAGTAACAGGGTGGATATTCTAATAGAACACTGAGCTCGGCCAGTATGTGTTCCATATATAAACGTCACTATTTTGGTACAATGCTAAAAACATGTAACATTTTTCAAAAAAATTATGAAGTCAAAATGTTACTGGATACTGGGATTCACCATTATACGAGACGACGTAACATTGCGAAGCTATCTCATGACCAGTTTGTATGTATTTTACGAGGTGGCTTATTCGGACAAATTCGTATGACCTCACTCGTATGATTTTATTTTAGATCTTTTCGATGTTTTAATCTATCCATGCGTGCTCTTTCACATGCATGTTAATCAGATGTTTTGACATTGTAAACAAAAAAAGATAAAAGCAGAAGGCAAATAAATACACTTCCTTTCTTGTTTGACATAAAGCTCTGTTCCGTGGGCATTTCATCAGCATCTGCATTATGCAACACTTTAGTGGCTGATATACATTCTCAGTGTACTTCCCAGGGTTTAAAATGGAAAAAAATGGGCATTTACATTTAGTCAGTTCCTGCAGCTCATACAGGGGTAATATACTGTACTGCTGGTTGATAACGTATGTATATTGCTCAAAGGCTTATGCATACTTCTTATATCACATAAATATTCAATTACACACGTAAAATTAGATTTTCGAATATAAAAAAAATGTGATTGGTGCTTGACCGTACACAACCTGCTACTACAGTGTTACTGTGCAGCTGTTTGGGTGTTTTAGTTGAATGTTCTGTGCATTTGTTATTTATAGTAGTTGCTGGCTTGTGTGTTCTGGAGTGGACAGTTGCTAGGGTGTTCTGTGCAGTTGCTAGGGTGTTCTGTAGTTTTTGAATGTTCTAAGCAGTTGTTACAGCGTTCTTGCATATTCTGTACAGTTGTTAGGGAGTTCAGTACTGTTATTAGGGTGTTCTGTACAGTTTTAGGGTGTTCTAAGCAGTTGTTACGGTATTATTGAGGAGTTGTTAGTGTGTTCTGTGCAGTTGCTGGGAGGAAGTTAGGGTGTTTTGTGCTGTTTTAGGGTGTTTTGAGTAATTGTTAGGATGTTCTGTGTTCAGGCAGTTATTAGGGTGTGTTAAGCTGTTGCTCGGGTGTTCTAATGAGATGTTTGGTAGGGTTTTCTATGCAGCTGTTGCATAGAACAGTTGGAGGTACAGTTGCTGGGTGTTCAGGACAGTTTTTGCAATCGGTTAATGGCCCAATTTAAAAAGCCCAGATGTGAGTCTCTAGAATGCTTTGGTTCTGATCCTCTAACTCAATTATTTCAACAGATGAAAACTTAAATCCAATCCTCATTTGTGTAGTGTAAGATGGGTCAATTTAACAGTCCTTAATCAAAGCTTTCACAATAAACGTAAGCACAACAGCTCTAGCGCTCCCGCTTGTCCACAGCAGAACTGCATGTCTGAGGCATTGTGTGTGGCTATCTGTGTGTGGGCTCTAGTTTCCAGGGGGATGCCTATCCCATTACTTTTTTAACAGGAGAATCCCTCCCACATAAAACACCCCCACTCTCGGCTAATCCTGCATCTTTCCTTTGTAGCTCCATGTTCATCCCTTCATCCAGTATGCTCTTCTCTCATTAATTCCCTATTAACACCCACCCCCGTCCACCCACACACACTTCTACTTCACTACCGAGTTTCAAGAATACTCTTACTCTGGTTTTCTGTGTTCAGTGATTGTGTAAGGTTCGTTTCGTCGCGCATTCTACTTCACATGAAAAGACCCTCTTTCCTTGTCAATTTATCGCAGCTCTCTGTGGTGCGTTAAAAGCGATCCTCTTGTGTTAGGCCAGCGCAGTCTCTGTCCTTTGTTTCTGGGTTTCCTGTCGCAGCAGACGCTAGGCAGATTTATATCAAGCACTCACACATGTGGAAAGCCTTTCTCCAAGGAATGATCTTCCTCAGAATGATCAAATCTGATCCGATGAATTATTAAGCTTATAAAGCATCCTGTAAATCTGTTGTAATGAGATCAAAAGCGCAAGCTTCTGTAATCGTGCCTCAAGAACACAAAAGCATAATCCGCAACACATCGGGGTCATGTTTTTTTGGAAATGCACCGAGATGCCGTTTAGCCGCAATGTATGCGACGAGCTGGTTAAGAAGATGCGACTCGCATGCTTTGCTTGTTGTTATGCATGTGTGCATTGTTTGCAAATCTGCGCTCTAATGCTCGCTCACACGCTAAAGAAATCTCCGGCGAATCAATAAAGGGGCACAGCATCTCCTAGACAGAGGAGAGCTTTAAGGATAATTATGGATTAAGCCTATGAGCCGCTTTCAATATCAAAACTTTTTTCCCCCCCTGCCCTACTTAGAGAACGGCTGTCAGTAATCGAAGTTAGTCATCCAGAGAGCCATTACCAATTCACAAGGGTTGGCGAGAATCGAATTATGCCGTTGAATTGATGCTGCCAGTTTGACAACGTAACGACAACAAGGCCGTATTTACACCGTCTTTTAACATCCCGTGACTCTTCGCTGGCTGCGCCATCGGTTTGGGTTGGTGTCATTACGGGAAACGGGCCCTGGTGACTCGGTTCGGCGTTTGGTGAGATGAAGTGGGTATGAAAATCAAGCTTTGTTTTATGCCTCAGCAGCATGAAATGAGCTGCTATTTATACCGCGGCTCAATTGTGCATTCGCGCTTGCCTGAGACAGGTTGGAAAAGGTCAGATGTGGCAATTATGCAGGTGTGGTTTGAATAGAAGTGCGGGGCCGGTGATTGGGGGCTCGTGCGCTGTTGGGGACGTTGAACGCAGAATTTGCAGGAACTGTGAGCGAACAGCGAAATTGCAAACATCTTGAGCGTGATGAATGCTCATATTTTTACACTAGAGGGAGGAGATGTATAAGTGTTTCGTGATTAGGCAAGGGGACTGTATTGTTATGCAGAGAGCTCCGGCACAATGGTATCGATTAGATAGCAGTAAACTCAGTTTAGAGAAACAAATCACAGACGCAATCCTCAAACACTCCATGCACTCTCAAATTACCTTCCCGGCACACACACTCGCGGTACAATGAGCAGGTGATAATGAGCCATGGATTCCTGCGCATGTGTCTGGAAGCACACACACACTAAAAAAAAATCACTGTAACAAATGAATTGTGCTTGATAGTTAGGTTTTTTTTATAGGTGCTTTCTACTTTTTCTTTCTTTCTACAGTTATCAGCACTGTAAAGCATCCTTCAGTAGTCGTTACCAGTCTATTAGAAAACGCTTTAGGCTCTGCCTAAAAAATCACTGATAAACACCATGATGATACAGGTTGCAAAGAAACAAAGCTGCATGATGAATGATTCCATTGTATATGACCATTAAGCGTATAATATTTAGATAATACACAACGCTGAAATAATGCAATAAGTAATAACAGAAAATAAACCATAAAAACCACAATGTACACTCCTCTTAGCAAAAATGAGATGAAACATAATATTTATACGAAAAATCACGTGTGATCTTTCATGCAAGTCATTTTTTTTTGGCTGTCAAAGGTTTTTGTTTACATCATATATCTGTGCATACCGTGTATATTTAAGCACATGTTTCACATATATGCATATATATTTAAAATGTCACGTTTATACATTCAATATATTTGTATAATATAATATAATGTAAACAAAATCATTATCTTGGATTAATTGTGATTAATCGTTTGACAGTATTTACTCACCCAAAAGTATTTTTTCTTTTAAAATTACAACCATTTATATTACAGTGAATACAAACCATCTTAAATTTGGAAGTCCACCCCAAAGCACACCTAATTGTTGCATATTCATTATGGACCACTGGTAATTTGAAGGTATTTATCATCTGGAATATTTCAGGATTGTTCACTATAGCAAGTCCAGACACTTGAGTAGAAAAATAAAATATATCTTGACAATGTGGGTAACCAAATACTTACTACTGTAGTTCCCAATGAATACCATAGTATGAAAAAAGTGAAATTGTGAAATTGTGAAAGTATGAAAATTATGAAATCTGTTTGGTTGCCAAGATTCTTCAGAATACCTTTGTGTTTTTATTCAACAAAAGATAGAAGATCATACAGGTCTGGAACAACTTGAAAGTGAGCAACTTCTCTTTTTTGGCTGAAGTGTCCCTTTCATTGCAATACAGTAGTTTTGTTTTAAAAAGGCTTAATTTAAAGAAAAGAATGGTATTTGTGCTAACAAAACATATATATGATTTAAATTAAATACGTGAATTCAGTTCTTTAGTAAGTTGATGGCCACAAACAAAAATGTTTCTTTAGGGGTACAACAGCTTGTCACTGAAGCAGAACTTACACAGGGACACTTTTGTACCTTCTTTACCCCTAGAGTAGTAATGTGTACTTTTATGGTACTATTCTGAACACTTTAGGGGTAAATAAGGTACAAAGGTGCTCTTTCGAGGTTACTTGCCCCGTGACAAGCCGCTGTACCCATGAGTCTCATCTGCTCTACGTGCCACTCGAGTCCCATCCCCATCACTCCTCAAGCGTCCGTGCAGACCTCGGTCTGTCTCGCTAAGCAGCGCCTGTCATCTGACCAGTGAACGAGACTTCACTCACTTCATTGTTCGCTAATTACCGTTCCCCTTCTGTAACATGTCGCATATGTGCTGTACTATATATAAACGTGCTCACAAGGGGTTCAAGACGAAATAACTACTTTCGACAGTGCTGAATGGCAGTACCGTGGCTTGTCATTCTGCTGTAATAATTCTGATTGTCGGAGTGTGGCACTGATCCACCCATTGTATAGAGGAGCCTGACACTCATAATCACATAGTCTCAGCTAGTAAAAAGGCATGACAGGCCCGTGATGTCATTGTTTCCAAGGCAACACTTTATTTGAAGAGTCCCTAATAAGTCTTAGAAAATGTTAATTAGTCATGGTCATGAACTTGACATAAGAAGTTGAAGGCAGATGACTGACTTAACATTGTTGTGAAGCACAGCATCAATCCTCTTGTGTGGTAGATAGTCTACATTTACTTGACACTTGTATCCCAAACGTGTTACAGTAGACTTATTACAAGGGCATCCTGGGGTTAATTGCCTTGCCACTTTCACATTGTTGATAGATCATCATTAAAAGGCTTGAGCCTGCAACCTTTCATCCAGACCAGATCTTTTTAATAATAGGCTGTAAGTGTTTCCCAACCCTGTTCCTTGAGGCACACCAAAAGTACACATTTTAGATCTTTCCCTCGATTTCCTATCTATTTTTGGTTTTAGAGTCTCTACGCAAGAGCTGATGCAGAGATTCAGGTTTGTTTGAGTTGATCTGCTATCTAGATATCTGATATCTGGTATTTAGATTCTGGTATCTGTTGCCTAGAGAGATCTAGATACCAGTTTACCCTAACACTTTATGTGAACACTTTATTTTTGCTTATTAGCATGCATAATACTAGAATATTAGTTATTTATTGGTGCTAATTATGCACATATTAATATCTTATTCTGTATGACCCCATTCTACTAATTCTACTTATTATCCCTAATCTTAATTTAACAACTACCTAACTAACAATTAATAAGCAACAAATTAGGAGTTTAGTGAAGGAAGAGTGAATTAGTGTTACCTAATTTACATTTAATTTTGTTTTATCCAAATCATCTTCCATTGCATTTATGTTAACACTTTATTTAAAGCCTAAATACACTTTAAAGGGTTATTAAAGCATACAATGTATTATAATTATTGCATTATAATGCATTGCATCTTATTGTAAATTATGATAACCAAATTTAAAAATCTATAAATGTTAACTATGGTTACAATTATTCATGAGACTGTATGCATATTAGGGTGCTTTAATTAACAAGGCTTTACATATAATGTATTATAAAATTAGTTTGAATGCCTTAAATACAGTTCACTCAACCCCTGATCTTTGCCTTGCTATCACCAGGTTTTACATGAGTTCATGAGCTACATGAATCCTGCATGATGTCAATTAAATACTTTCACCTGTTTTATAGAAGATGACTTGTGAGGACACTTAAAGAAATTGAGAGTTATATAGAGTCTATAGTCCTATTCAGAAGGGACTAGTTTTTCCAGCGGGCATTAGAGAAATCTATGTTTCACAGACATACTTTTTGATTTGAGTCCTTTCCAGATCTACCAACTCTTTGTTTTTCTCACAAAAAAAAAAAAATCCAGAGCAAATAGCCGTTTTTTGGCGAACTCATTGGTCCTCTGAGAAATCTGATCCCTTCCAAATGTGAATGTTGTCTGCGCTTGCTGATACTTTACTATCCCATCAGTCCTTATGATGTCCATCTTAATATATTATATTAATATAATAATTATACTAATATATATATATATAACTAATTATATATCATATTACTTATGACGAAAGCCAAATATTTTTTCAATATCGGCATCATACATTTACAAAGATTTATCATATGCTGCCGTTTTCATGCACTTATGTGAAGTTTAATTCAAATTAAAATTAAATAAAAAGTAATCCAACCACAGTACATGAGTTTCTGTTATGGCCTGATGTAGAAAACACATCTTTATAATAACAAAGATGTCAGTTCCATCTGAACCGGTACACTAAATGACGTAGAGTGATATGACTTTTAACTGTAGTTTAGAAAACTTATGAATGGCTCATTTATATGATGTACTGTAGAATGTTTTAACATCGTAAAAAAAAATCACACTTCAGCTTTTAAAGAATGTGCAAGAGTGATGGGTAATGAGTGATGACGATGGAGGTTTATGGATCTCAGGTGTTAGAGAGCACTCAATGCAATTAAGAGGAAAGTTATTGTGCTGCATAAACATTTTCATACCTGCATCCGGACTCCCTGAATGAGTCACACACACAAACGCTGAGACAGAGAGAAAAGTGGATGTGCATGATGAAGACTGCCAGTTGACATCATTATGAGGGACTCCTAGACTACTACTTTACTTAAGTTGGTCAGACAAAGACGGGGTGGAAAGGAACAAAGATGGAAAAAATGGACTTAGAGAGGTGCAGAAAGGTCAGACTGAGAGGACAGAAGAGGGTGATGTCTATGATGACTGGTCTTGACTTTTAAGGAAGGTGGTAGTTGTGCTAATGGAACACAGCCAAGACATAAATCACCATGACTGGTTCTCGTGTCATTATTTACTCACATGCATGCCATCCTTAACTCGTATGGTTTGGTAAAACACAAAATGGAGATATTTTGTTAAACTTTCTAAATGTTCTTTTCCACACATGATGTGATGCCTGCTACAGGTCTCAAAAAAGTTGTCATTGGGGGAACAAAGAAAGAAAAAAATGTTAAAAAGATTTAGCTGGGAGAACATCTAGCAACTAATTAATCTATGAAGGGTCTGATGGCTCTCTGATATCATCAAAAATATCCTAATTTGTGTTCCGTAGATGAACAAAGTCTTATGGGTTTGGAACGACATGAGCGTGAGTAAATAATTACATAATTTTCATTTTTGGGTGAAGAAGTCTCTCAGAAGTAAAGATGGGGAGAGGCTCTTTAGTCTGTGAAAGAGTGGGTAAAAAGATTGTACTTTAAAAACAGCGTTCCTCAACATGAGATTGCAAAGGCTTTGCAAATCTTATAATCTACAGTGCACAACATCATCAAAAGATTCAGTTAAACTGGATAAACCTCTGTGCATAAAGGACAAGGTTAAAGACATTTGTTGGATGCCTATGGTCTACAGGCCCTCAGACACTGCATCACTCGACATGATTCTGTCATTGACGTTACTTAATAGGCCCAGGAATACTTCCAGAAACCACTGTTAGTAAACACAATCCACCGTGCCAACTAATGCTCTGTCATGCAAAAAGCAAGCTATACATAAACATGGTCCAGAAGCGCAGTGATGTCATGTGGGCCAAGACTAATTTAAAAAGGACTATTTTAAAGTGTAAAAGTGTTCTTTGGCCAGACAAGTCCAAATTTGACATTCTTGTTGGAAATCACAGTTCCCATGCCCTCCGGGCTAGTGAGGATGCAGACCTTCTAAATTCAAATTCAAATTTTATTTGTCACGTTCACATACATACACAGTACGACATGAAGTGAAATGTATTCCACCTGTATTCCTTCTCAGTCTCTCTGTGTTGGCCTTCAGGTAGCGGAATCGCTTTCCTGACCTCATCAGAGAGAACAGTCCATTGTTGGGATGGGTTAGGTCCTTCACAATCTTCCCGGCCTTGGTCCAGCACTGTCTCGAGTGCAGGTCAGGGAGCTCGGTGCGGATGGTGCGCTCAGCTGATCACACCACCCTCTGTAGGGCTTGTCTGTCCTGCATGGTGCTGTTCCCGAACTATTTCATTCCAGCATGTTATGAGCGTTCTGTTTAAAAGCCAGCATTTCTGATGGCATGAAGGTGCATAAATGCATACAGTATGGGGGCATCTTTTATTTTTTTGGAAGAAACTTCCAACCTATAGAAAGGTTGTAGAGCAACATATGCTCCCCATGACAATGTCTATTTAAGCAGGACAGTGCAAAACCACATACTGTACTGCAGCTATTATAACAGCGTCCAGGTGCTGAATTGGCCTGCTGAAGTCCAGGTCTTTCACTTATATTGGTGCATCGTTAAAAAAAGGCTAAGATGATCATACAGGCTCAAAAGCCATAAACACTTCAATCAATCTGGCCGAGCTTTAACTGAATGAAATTGGAATGAAAAGAATCAATGTAGACCGGAAAATACTCTAATCAAAAACTTGAAACATTCATTTTGCACATGCTCAATGCTGTATTTACATACATTTTTTTGTCATAGTGACATGTTGGCTTGATTTTATGGTACCTATTAGAATTATTAGAATGAGTCCTACATTTTTTATTGAAAAAGCTGCTTTTAAAGACATTACTTTTGAATGCAATCAAGCACAATCGTTTTAACTTCCTCAAAGCTGAAGCAGCAGAATAAATAAAGACCAAAGTCTTCGTAATGATTTACAGCTGGACAAAAGTGTGATTCATAGTAGATTCACTGACCATATAAACGTTCCCAGTGAATGCTGGCCATGCACCAGTTTCGGTGAGAGCTTGATGTTTTATTAAGAGAAGCCTGCTAAAGCTTTTCCCATGCTAACTACTAATGAACAACATAAGACCTCTCTCTGGCACATATGTCCTCTGCTCTCCCCTGTATGAAGCTGCTGAGGTAAGAAGATCGAGTTTTCCACTTAGTGGAGCACAAGGACTCCCACCCTTTTCCCACAGTCATCTCAGCGGCGTACATGTGTGTGTGTGTGTGCACACGGACGTACCTCTGTGCACCTTTAAAGACGCAGGAGCTAAAAGCACAATTTATAAACAGGTGTTTTATGTGTGTGAGCATGCAGTCAGCGGGAGCAGTACACATCTATGTTAACAGTTGGTCAGCAAGGAAATAATATATAAATACTAATGTTATTTCCAACCAAATTATCAAATTTGCCTGGTGGGAAGCAGCAGGGGACCGCAAGATGAAACACAAATGGCCTTCGTTATTTCAAACCAGGCCGATTCCGCCTTGATTTTCAGACCCTGGTGTTTCGTTCTCCAGTAGGCCCTTTGTACGGATGTCATTTATTTCATACCGGGCTCGGATGGAATAGTTATACGTTTGCTAGAGGCTACATCCTATTAGCATAATTTCTCTTGAAATTGCAGCCGAACTGACAAGTCGTTCGCTCCTTGCTCTTGTATTCGTATTGTCGGGGAAAAAAGAAAATATGTGTGTGTAACTAAAGGGTACTAATACAGCAAAAACGGTGATTTTGGAAGTGCGTTAATGACAGTGCTGTGCCGCTCGGATGCCTCATGCACCTAATTCCTTCACAGGACGCAGCGGTACGCTCAGACGCCCTGCTCATTATGAAATACCTCCTGGTGCTTCAAACCAGCTTCATACATTCACGCACACACAGTGTCACTTCTCTGATTCTCTCGGTTTAACACAATACACTGTTAGATCCTTACAGCGCTGTATTCGCTTTTGTCTGTATGGACTGAATCAGGCCTTTTTGACAGTGAAAAATGGAAGAGGTTTGTCTCTCACTGCCGTTGTCTAGTTAGACTAAATGCAAACTTCCTCTCTTTCTTGTCTTCGGCTTGTCTCAGACAGGAAACATGTTTTAGGCTGCGTGCATCTCTTTTCTTTTCTTTGCTTTCATCAGGTAGACACTTCCAGCACATCTGACGTGAAGTGCTTTTGAATAACTAGAAGAACTCAGTTCTTCACTTAAGGATGTTGACAAAGAGGAACCACTTCCATGATGATGACCGCTTAGTAGTGCCAAGCAGTCGGACTGAATCGGCATGAAGTCTGGTTTTGTTTGTATAGTGTATCAGAAGTGCTCATGTTTTGTAGTTTTTAGGGGGTTTCCTGATGAAAATATATCAAATAGTTTACCATAGTCATACATTTCCTGTCTGGGGTACAGTCGGACCTGTAACCCAAAAGGTCGTGGGTTCGAGTCCCAGGTCTGACAGGGATTGTGGGTGGAGTTAGTGAATAACCAGCGCTCTCTCCACCTTCAATACCACGACTGAGGTGAGACCCTT
>JAUCNO010000327.1:185419-204149 GCA_032353835.1 Enteromius viviparus
ACCGGAACAAACCGAGGTGTTAAGGGACCAAAGCTGGGAGAACTGGTGGATGAGTCCGGAGTGAATAGGATGTACTCAGTTTTTTCTTCATTCAGGTGCAGGAAATTATGAGAAAGCCATTTTTTGATATTGAAAATACAGTTATGAAGAGAGTCCAATGCCGAACTGTTACTCAGAACTACAGGTAGGTAGATCTGAATATCGTCTGCATAAAAGTGAAAACGGACATTGTGATTGGAGATGAGTTGACCTAATGGCAGCATATAGAGTGAAAATAATATAGGTCCAAGAATTGATCCTTGAGGGACACCCGATGACAAAGGAGCAACTGAAGAGGAGAGGTCATTAAGCATAACTGAAAAAGTTCTATTTGTAAGGTATGATGAAAACCATTTGAGAACCGTGCCCTGCAGTCCGACAGTGTGTTGAAGTCGGGAGATAAGGACGGCATGATCTACGGTATCAAATGCAGCAGTCAAATCCAATAACACCAAAACAACAGAGTTTTTACAGTCCAAGGCTCCAAGAATGTCATTATGGACCCTAAGTAATGCAGATTCCGTGCTATGCCGAGACCTGAAACCAGATTGAAATTTATCGGCAATGGCATGCAGCTGAAGATGAGACTGAAGCTGGGTGACAACAATCTTCTCCATCAGCTTAGCCAGGAAAGGCAAATGAGATATAGGACGGAAATTAGACAGTATAGAAGGATCAAGGTTTGGTTTCTTTAGCAGTGGTCGAACAATGGCATGCTTGAGGGCAGTTGGAACAGTGCCCGAACTAAGACAACTGTTTATAAAGGAGACAAGGCTAGGGCCCATGATGTCAATAGCTTCCTTCATTATCCTCGCAGGAACAGCGTCTAGAGGGCAGTTGGTGTCCTTCAGTTCATGGACAGCCTTTATGAGGTCCACAAGAGTAACTGCCTCAAAGTTCTCCAGCACACATTGTGCCTGTTGTGAAGGTAATACAAGATCAGGGAGATTCATGACATAAACTACTACACAAGTTAAAACTTAGTAAGAATCTATTTAAAAGTTCAGCTTTCACAGCTAACTAGAAATATCGCTATAGTTATTCAAGGTATACACTGGTGGCTAATTAGGCTGGCAACATAATGACCAAAAACACCATTAACAACTGTTCAGTCTACATATTTATATGTCTATGGTTCTTATCCCCTTGTTAGTGGAGACTATGGAGTGAGCAGAGCACATGCGTGCCATTATTTAGTCGTTTGGAATGCACTTGTCAGAAGGAATGATGTCATTTCCTCATTATCTTGCATCAGCAGATTTGTCAATTTTATATTAAAACTAGATTACATTTTATAGCCTATAAAAAAGTTCTATATGTATTAGTTTTACAATATTAGCATATGCCTCCAGATCCAGTTTTTAGCTCTCCTTTAAAGTCTATATCCCTTGGCTTTGCTTGGGGCCACTAGTCCCAGAACTCTGTCTTAGCCATGCAGCTCCACCTAGGCTCTTTGCCTGACTGAGCTGGTACTCGTAGCTGGAGAAGCCACTGGTTCCTGCAGTGTCGTGCAGTCCCGTCATCACCTCAGCTTTACCTGGGTCTCCTTCACTGGCAGTGGGACCTCTAACTCCACCCTGTTTCATAGGTACATGAAACATCTGCTCCACTAACCTCCTGAGCTGCAATTTCTGTCACAAAATTCTCTGTTTGTGACTTATATTTTGATATTCTGTTGTCCTGTTTCGCCTGTGTTCTGTTCCAGTGCCTTTAGTTTCTGTTTCCTAGCCTCAGTCATTTATTGTCTCATTGTTCAAGACTTTACCTCTGTGTAGTTATTTCTTCAGTTCAGTGTCTGGTATTGGCTGGGTGTATAGAGTGCTATTTCACTTGTGTATTAATCTTCTTGAGTTTGCTTTGTTAAATAAACCATGCTAATCATTTGAAACTTCACTTCAATTTCCTTCATCCATGGACATAAAATGCAACAGTATTATTATTACTAAGAAATTAAGTGTACTTCTTTCCATTTAAGTTGATTTTGTTCAAATCTGTCAAACAAAAGGAACCCTAAAATCAGTTATATGAAGTCCATTCTGTCTGTCAGAACAGGTTTCTCACATCTTTATGTAACCATTGCAATGCCTCATGTTTCCTCCTTGACTCGTGCTCTGCTCTCACAGACAGATGCGGTTGCCAGGCAACCACTCTTGTAGCTGTATCCGTATGAGGCTGGAGTGGGGGTTGCTGCTCAATGCGATGCTGAGCCGCTCTTTCATTGGCTACAACTCCCTGACCAGTGACGCGATTGGACAAGAAAACATCACTCAGCATCTCTGTGTCTCCCTCTCTGCGATATGCTTTGGAGGTGGAGTCTATGCAGCAGAACAGACAGAATTTTACCCCTCCCTCATTCTTTTGCACAAACATCAGTATGCCTACGCACAAGTCCAGCTGTCATGTGTTTACCTCTGATTTCAGGAAAATCCAACAGGAATGAATTCACCGGATGGGATGCATCCCAGCTGAGCCAAGAGATTCTGCTTTTCCTTCAGCATTTTTCTGAGGAGTTTATATCAACAGCCTCTTCGTGTTGACTTACTGCTCATAAACCCCATGACGCTTTGCAGCAGACCTTCATGCTGATGGCTGAAAAATGGATGGTGTGCTGCTCATCCATCAAACAAGCACGCACTTACACAGACACCTTTGGTACAAACCAACACAGCAATGGAACTGATTGAATATATCAGCAACTGAACACAATTGTTAGCACAGCAATGTGACAGAAGGTAAAAGCGTGTTTTTCTAAGTGCGTCTTGTTTCTTTAATTCAATGTTTACATGCATAAATGTGCTTTGTGATCCTCGTCGTCTTACTGACCAGATGGAGATGTTTCTATGCATATGTAGCAGGATTTATTTTCCCCCTGATAATCTGATGTTTATATTGATCCATGAACACTAATCTCAAATCCAGGCCTGTTTCAGTACATCAGGACTATACTGTAGATCTTGATTATTGTGTGTCATCTCTGCTGGTGCTCATGTAAACTGCATGCTTAAATATCAGCTTCTGGAGAGAGACTGTTTGGCAGCCATCAAAACACCGGTAGCATGTTGTAACCCTTCCACTCAGATTTTAAGGCTCATCATGAGACTCCGCCTCTTTGCAGGATTGGTAGAGCTGCAGCCCCGCCCTTGGTTCCGTCCCAGAATGCTAAGCCCGGTTCTCTGTTCCGATCTCGCAGCCTTGGAGCCAGAGTACACCGAGGGTAACACACACACACACACTCACTATAAACGCTCACGGTAGCTACACTGCCAGTCAAAAGTTTAATAAGGTCATAAGGTTTTGCTTAAATGCTTGAAATTGCTCTTCTAGAGAAAGATAAGCATCTTTATATGCAACAAGTGAGAAGTAGTTTACAGTACTGCATGCAACCATAGCATGATGCACCTCGTGCCGCTTTGTGAGAGAGCAGTGTTATTTTAATCAGATACTATTGAATTAATTTCTGTGAAAAATTGTCATTTTTGTTATCTTTATTTCAGTTTTGTTATTAGTAATTTTAGTGCATGACGTTAATATGTGTGTGTGTGTGTATTTTTATTGATTGGTTAATTAATTATTTTTGTTTATATAACAAAACTGGTGTGCAATTTTACATTTTCTCACTTGTAACTCCTAGATTTGATAACTTTCCCATTCTTTTACCATGTTTAAAATGTTTGTGCAAATATGTTTTTGTTTTCTTTTTCTTTCAGCTGATGTCATCTCTACGGTGGAGTTCAACCAGTCCGGAGAGTTCTTGGCCACGGGTGATAAGGGTGGGAGGGTCGTCATCTTTCAGAGAGAACCACAGGTCAGATAAATCTCCGACTAACACATTTGTTCCCCTTTTCACAAACTTCCTATTCGAACAGGAAGCTGGAATAGAACACTGAAGCATTTTTGTCTGTTTGTTTTCTTCAGTCAGTAACTTTCAGTTTCCACCACAGTAACACTGTTACTGACACTGAGATGGAGGCAGGTGGTTTGTATAACACATAGGGTGGAAACTTTCTCATTCTAGAGAATATTTTAGTGGACAAAGCTTTCTAAAAACCCATCAGTGCAAAATAACCGTTTTTTCCCCTCCAGAAGATGAATGATACAAGAGCACAATGAATGCCTGGTTAAATAATTCATAAATTCATGCTGATTGTGACAGCTTATGTAAGAACGACATGTTTGTACAATGAGACCCAATAAATGTTAAATATGTTCATTTTGTAAAATTAGGGTACTTTGTTTTTTCTTAATTTTTCTGCTTACTTCCTGTACTGAGTGCATTTTGTTAAAGTAGATAAATAATATAGCATGTAAAATATTATTTATTATAATACATGTAGTTTGCATATAAATATAAAATAAAATAATGTAAAATGCACAAAACAGCAATGCTTTAATTTAGATTTCAACAGGGCCTTTTATTATAATTAAATTGTTTTACATTATTTTCTTTAATATTTATATGCAAATTACATGTATTATAATAAATAATATTTTACAAAATATTTTTTTAATTAATTAAAATTAAGAAAAAACAAAGCACCCTTTCTGTTATATTTCCATTCCCATGCAAATATTGCATTTATAACCTATAATTTACATTACATTTAAATTGCTTGTTAAAGCTGCTGCATGAGCTGAGGGAGTGATAGCAAATTTGATGTTTTGGAAACTTAATTCAATATTTTGCTTATCTTATCTCTCTCTTTTAGGGCGAATATAATGTTTATAGTACATTTCAGAGTCATGAGCCTGAGTTTGATTACCTGAAAAGTTTGGAGATTGAGGAGAAAATCAATAAGATTCGCTGGCTGCCTCCGCATAACCCCGCCCACTTCCTCCTCGCCACCAATGGTAAGAGCTGAAACCCTTACCAGCATAACTTCATGTCCAAAACACAGTACCATACTTTTTGTATTTCTCTTTTTTCCAGACAAGACCATAAAGCTGTGGAAGGTGAGTGAGAGAGACAAGCGAGCAGAAGGCTATAATCTGAGAGATGAGGAGGGCAGACTGAAGGACCTCTCTACAGTCACCACTCTACAGGTGTGCAGCGTTTCTCCTTCGCTTTTCTTCTCTGTTTATACTTGTTTTACTAATGTGAGTTACTGCATTGTCCAGGTCCCTGTCCTGCGGCCGATGGATCTGCTGGTGGAGGCGTCCCCCCGGCGTGTTTTTGCAAACGCACATGCGTATCACATCAACTCCATCAGTGTCAACAGCGACTGTGAGACGTACCTGTCCGCCGATGACCTGAGAATTAACCTGTGGCATCTCAGCATCACTGACCGCAGCTTCAGTATCCTTCTGCATCGTACCGTAAGACAGAGCTACACAGAGGGGTTTTATCATTGTGTTTATTGAGCAAAAAGTCTTTAGTGAGATAAAATCACAATGATCTTTTTTTATTCAGTGGCTGCAACAGGCATCCATACTTAACAGTAATGGCCCTTAAAAGTCGAGCAGATTCTTGATGTTTTTTAATCATTCATCTGAAAAATGTTATACGATGTGGATATAACAATATATCTATAGATCTGGGGCCTGTTCGATAAAGCAAATTTACCAAATTAGCCAGGCTTATTTCAGTTAGCCTGTCTTATTTTGAACTAAATCAAAATTATAACTAAAACAAACCTAGCTAAACTTGTTTTATGGAACAGGCCCATGGTCCTTGCTGTGAACTGTGGTGATATAAAGCCTCAGAGTGTTGGGTTTCCTCAGTGAATTTCTCTCAGATATCGTGGATTTGAAGCCAGAAAACATGGAGGACCTGAGTGAGGTGATCACGGTGGCCGAGTTTCACCCTCACCACTGCCACCTGCTGGCCTTCAGCAGCAGCACAGGAACCACACGCCTCTGCGACATGAGAGCCCGGGCACTCTGTGACCAGCACGCCAAATGTGAGCCACACATACGCATGCAATACAAGATCAAACATTTTCCTGGATGAATGAGTTTTGCTGGTCTTGCAACAGCATTCCTTTCAATCATTACCATGAACTACCCCTGAACTCAGAGTGCTGATCCAAGACTTACAAAGATGTTGATCCAGGAACATATCCACTAAGACACCCACATTACTCAAAAGTTTAGGAAACTCACATATCAGGAAAATCTACATTTTAAAATCAGGTCCCCAGTGCATCTTCTAACCAAAGAAACATGAAAAAGAGTAACCCAACTTAAGAATTTAAGTTTAAACTAATGGTTTGAAAAGGGGGCGGGGACTAGCAGCTAATTTGCATTTAAAAGACAGGCACACCCAAAAATCTGCCTTTTTCTGCTTCTACTCAAAATAGGCATTTTCAAAATTATATAATAAATGATCAGTGGGGCATTTTGAGCTTAAACTTCACTCACATTCTGGGGACACCTGAGACTTATATTACATATAAGTGTCTCCTTTAAACTTAAGTTCAAGTAAATCGCTTAAACTTTCGGATTTGAACCATTGTTAGTATTTAATGTAAAATTGTTTAATTGTAATATTATTAAAGTCCTAATAGTTTATACTTTTATGTTGTAATGCTGTGTGCAAACTCCATAGTGTTTGAAGAAGCCGTGGATCCATCCCGCCGATCGTTCTTCTCAGAGATCGTGTCCTCGGTGTCAGATGTGAAGTTCAGTCATAGCGGCCGCTACCTGCTCACTAGAGATTACCTCACCGTTAAAGTCTGGGACCTCAACATGGAAAATAAACCGGTGGAAACGTACCAGGTCTCTCACCTGCTCACTCACTCACACGTACTGTATGCACAAACTCACACAATGTTTCACTGTGAGAAAAAACAAAGCTTCTCAGCGCATATGAAGCTGAGCTGGCTCAAAAAAATAAGAAAAAAGTACCATTGCAATAGGCTACTGTTTCTTGTACATCCATGCTGGAAAATATTTACTTTGTATCAAGTTGAACGTTTCCGCCTTCTATTAAGAATACATTATAAGGCCTCTATTCTTTATATTAAAATATATATATAATTAAAAGCAATTATAAAAACCATAACCATATTAAATGGTTATTAAAGCATTATTAAACCATACCAAGGTTGCTACTGTTATATATATATAAAACTAAAACTGTTATAAAAAATAAGTGTTCTTAAATAAAATGAATTAAAAATCTAAATATTAAATGAAAAACTATCTACACAATAAGTTTAAAGCACAAAAATGACTACAACTAAAATAAATTAAAGCTAAATTGGAATAATTATAACTATAAAAATACTAACAAATATATAAAAATAACTAAAACTAAAACTGTACATATACAGAGTGATATGCACAATATAAAGTGTAAAACCAAGTTGATTTACCATACAATTTGGTAAATGTTCTATATTTCTATTAATATTGTTACTATTGTACGGTGGCCGAGAGAAAAAAACACACAACGCACAACACAATGCAACCAAACACACAGAAACGTGCTTCAAATAGCACAGACCACAACGAAATGTTTCAGGGGGACCTCAAAAAGTGACGAACACATCTGAGAGTAACTGAGTAGCTAACATAGCATTAAAATTTACTAAGTGTGTAATTCGTCAATTCGTAAGTCTAATAATATCCAAAAGACCGTATGATCAGATTGTTCAAATAAACACAAAAAATTCACCTTTCAGTTCAGCGACGAACAAAAGACAAATAATCAGGTCCCAGATGTGTTTGTCACTTTTTTGAGGTCCCCCTGAAACATTTCCGTTGTGGTCCGTGCTATTTAAAGCACGTTTCTGTGTTTGCAGTGGCTACCTCTGTGTTTGGTTGCGTTGTGGGAATTTGCATGTGTTTTTTTCTGTTTGCATGTGTTTTCTTAAAGGTACCGTATGTAGAATTGACATCTTGTGGTTGATCTAGGTATTGCAGTCCAAATTCAAAATACTGGAGAGGGGTTTTTCACCCGGCCCCTCCTTTTCAGACTTGACACACACTCAGGTTACCAAGATTGGCGACACCAACAGGAACAAACGCACATGACAAGCAATTAAATGAAATGCACTGTATTTTATGCCAAGCAGGCAACCTGGATGGCGAAACACTACTGACTCCATGATTGGGAGATAGATGGAGGGTGGAGCTTCAGGCCAAAACAAAACATGACAACATAAACATCAGTTGAGCGCTGCAACTGCGCTTTTTAAATGAGAATTTCCAGGCTGTACTACAGCTGTCAGCGCTACAAATACTTGAAATTAACATGTTTTCTTAATGTCTGTTGCACATAACAGAGACATTTTATGATTATTACAATACATTTCTTACATACGGTTCCTTTAAGTTTGCAGTGCATTGAGCATTCTCGACAACCATACTATTTTATAGTGATTTTTCTAAAGTAAATATGTATATATAGAGAATATATATATATATATAGTTATATACATCTTCATCTTCATGAATCGGCTAAAACATATTTCTTACATCTTTATTTGACCCCTCTAACTCTAAAATTGCCCCTTGGGGTTGCATTATTTTCTATTCTTTTTTTTTTATATATTAAAAAATAAACGAACCTAACATTAACTTCTCTATTTTTCTATCCTATCTTCACTCATTATACAATTATTGTCCTCATTTTTAGTCACCTTGGAAAATATATATATATAATATATATAGAGAGATTTTCTCGGGCCCCTGGAGGACTTTTCAATATTAATAAATCTAAACAAATCTTCAGGCAATAGTGAGGGCAGCCACAGCACATTTCATTGATGAAATGTAGCAGAATCCTGATGTGGATAGACAAGATGTAAGGTAAAATCTTTATAAATGCCTTTCAATTTCATGTTTTTACAGCTAAAAGCAGCATTGTTATAGGGTTATATATAAATAAGGTTGACAGGATGTATCCTGTCCTAAACATGACTAACCTTAATGTTTTTGTAGAGAATTCTCACGTTTGCTTGTGTTTTTAGGTCCACGACTACTTGCGAACCAAACTGTGCTCTTTGTACGAAAGCGATTGTATTTTTGACAAGTTTGAATGTGCCTGGAACGGAACGGACAGGTGAGGCCAGTCTCCCTCAGAACATCACCTTTGACCTTTGAAACACAACTCTCATCCCCTCTCTTCCTCTGCAGCGTGATCATGACAGGCGCTTACAACAACTACTTCCGGATGTTCGACCGAGCGAGTCGGCGCGACGTGACTCTGGAGGCCAGCCGGGAGGTGTGCAAGCGGCGGGCCGTCCTGCAGCCGAGGCGGGTGTGCGTGGGCAAGAAGCGCAAAGAGACAGACGTCAGCGTGGACAGCCTGGACTTCAGGAAGAAAATCCTCCACACCGCCTGGCATCCCAAAGAAAACATCATCGCCATCGCAGCCAGCAACAACCTGTACATTTTTCAGGACAGACTGACACCCAACGGACATCACAACACGCCCGAAATACAGAGTGCGCCTCCCAAGACGCAATACTAAATTCAGCTCATTACAGTCATGCAACAGTATGATGAACTATGATGAACACTGAACAATGCGGACTGCATGGTCCGAATGAGAATGTATCACTCAGATTCTATCGCATGGCATGCAGTATGAACTGGGGTTAGATCATGTTACCTGACCCTGACACATTCAGATCGCACATGCATGTTTACAAAGCTAATGAACAGGGCTTATTTAACAATGACGATTGTAAACGAATCAGGGGCCTCATTTAGAAAACGTACGTGCGCTCATATTTGAGCTGTGTCTCATCTAGAAGACTGCATACGTCATTGAGGATGTCTCGTTTCAGAAACGCTCTGAATTCTTTATGCATCCTTCGCTGCTAGAGATAACCCACAATTCTTTGCGTCGCAAACAACCGTCATTCTTAACGTTCTCAACTTAACATAATCCTAAATTCTAATTACTTCTACATTTATTAAGAATTTTCCTTCACTTAACGCAGCCTTCTAAATGAGACACAGAGTTGATGGTGGAGTGTGCCTACGCTTAAACGTCTTTGACGTGGAAAAGTGCTTATAGCATGGTTTCTCAAATCTCCCCCTGGAGGTCCGATGCATTTCAGAGTTTGGCTCTGAGCCTAATCAAACATACCTGAGCTAAACTCTGCAGTGCATCGGACCTCCAGGGTAAGATTTGAGACTCCCTGGCTTATAGTGTCATGTATGTCAGGGTCTGAGCAGACCTACTCACTTTTATTGTCTGAGTATTGCAAGTTTTTAAAAATGTAAGCTGCTGTAAATTATAATGATCGGGGATATTTTATATGTTAATGACTTTAATTAAGAGTCGTTTACAAAGCAGAGAGCTGAAACCTTTCATTAATTTCAAGATTTCACATCTTAAAGAGTTTGTATGTTTACTCTATGAATCGCATTTCGGAGAAATGATCATAAGATCAAATTTAGAATGGTTTCTGCGCAACATTTTATAAATGAGGCCCCAGATGCTTCTTAACGCTCTGCAGTGCTTGTGTAGAATTAAGTGTCCGTTCGTTCTTCTCAGGCTCCAGTTTTCTTTGGTTCGACAAACCGCTCAGGGACTCTCTAAGGCCTCTTCTTATGTTCAGTGGCAAAACGCACCGAAATGAAATCCAGAACAAGCAGAGGACAGGACGCGGGATTTACGGATCTCTGCCGAGAGACGCCGCTGGAAGGAAAACAGCATGTGCAGGGATCAGTTTCAGTGCTGAGTCAACGCCACCCTCTCCTCGATTTCGCAATTCAGTGCTTCTGACCGCGTACTTACAGACCTGCTCGCTAGTGCACTGGTTTGATGATTTTCTCTTGTGTGTTTAAGTAGATCAGCCAAAAATGCAAAAAAGAACTTCCCACCCTCGTGTCGTAGTGAATCCGACATTTAGCCGAATGTTCATGCTGCTCTTTTCCACACAATGTAAACATACAGTAACTTCAGTATATAACAATAAGGGGAAAGGCAAGGTGTAATACTGTTCTTGATATTAATCCAAGTATTTGGAAGAATTTAATGCTATAAAGAACATTGTTAGTTGCAACAGATTCTTCTTCCATATCATGATGTGCGTTGATGTGAAACAAATTATAGGGAGGGAACTGTTTCTGCGCAATTTAATGGTGGCAGATCTCCAATATCATCCAAAATTTTAAATCTGCATAAAATGTATATTTTCTAAATCCATGATATTGTTACTAACTACACTAAAAAATTGGTAACCTACAATTTTATTATGTTATATATATATATGCAAACTGTATACTGCATAGGTGTGTAATTATATATATATATTTATAATATATAAACAGTATACATACATATTTAAACAAAAACTTATTTTGGATGTGATTAACGTGATTAATCGTTTGACAGCACTAATATATATATAATACATAATATATGTGCTGTGTGTATGTTTATAAATACACTCATACATGTATATATTTAAGAAATATACATATATTTATATTTATGACTGTATACACAAATACTTCTTAAATATATACATTTGTATATCTATGTACATACACAAAAATGTTATATAGACACAAATTTATATTTAAGATGCGATTTATCATGAAGAGCACGATATATATATATATATATATATATGTTTTTTATAAAACCTTTTTGTAGCTAGAAAATTCTTCAAAGTTTCTCAATTTTCATGTTGTTTTTGAACGACACGAGGGTGAGGAAATGACATAAAATTAGTGTGAACGAATCCTTTATTACAAATTGTTCAGAGCGCGCTCGATCACAGCTTTGAGGTAAAATCCCAGTTCCCCTGTTATAAAGTATATTCAGCATGATGCCTGGTTGGTACCTTTTGATCTGCATATTACAGAAGTAACGTCCACAAGAGGGCGCTCACGGTGATTGTGTTTATATCCTGAAATGGGTTCAAATACAAAGGAAACCTGAACTGAACCTGCACTCTTGTCTCTCTTGTCCTGGCATGACATCAGCGAGAGCAACTCACAGAAACGCCACCGTGTCGCTTAACTCGGACTTTTATTTCATTTAAAATAATTCATACAAATGCATACAGTCACAAACATTTCTTTTTGGATTCTGTTTAACAAAAAATATTAATATCTCATAGTATATATAGTATGTATATTGCTAGCCTACCACTTTACCAGGAAGGAAACTATGTAGGCGATGGAGAGCTGCAACTATCCCGGCATCCTCAAAAAACACGGTACAATCAAGTCACACACAAACAGGCAAGCATTACGCCAGCTTTGCACAAGACAAATTGTTTTTTTTTTCTATTTCGTTCAAAAACTGAACTTTTCTGTTTTCTTTTTAACCTTTAACACATAAAGTAATACATGCTTCAAAAATAAAAACGTACTGAGTGTAGTTCTTTAAAGTACTGTACTGAATTTGGACTACAAAAGACAAATGGGTACAAAAAACAATGCACTATGTGGTTTAATTTAAAAAAAGGAAGGGAGGGGGGAAATAAATTTTCCTGAGAGGGTGTGCAAATCCCGCCTCTTTCGGGGCTTTTAAAATCAAACGAGCGAAACTAATATGCTTTTTGTTATCGTATCTATGATCAGGTGGTAAGATGCCTCCCTTAATGCTGTTTCAGTATTTTTTTTTCTCATCTACAAACCATTGATCATGTCCTAAAAACTGTACACAAACAGGTGACATTCATGTAATAGCTACTGTTGTTTTAACAACGAAACCCATTAGACAGACAAAATAACAGATAAAAGATCGCCCACTGCACTTGGACAGACTACAACCTAAACAGCAGGATTTTGCATCAGGGAGAAGTTTGAAATCCACAAGATTTTCTCTTTTTTGTTGTCGTTTTTTTTTTTTCACTAGATACTTCAAAGAGCGCAGTCCACCGCCTTCAGTCAAAGAGTTGGCTACTTCGGAGTCGTGGTTGTTTTTAGTGGCTGGTTCTGAGCCTGGGAGCCTGTTTCCGCTCCTCTTCTTTGGGGTAAAGAAGGACCAGGAGAGTTCTTTAGTGGTACGGAGAGCCTTTGAAAAAGGGGCTACAACTGTTCGTTGGGGTGCTGCTCTCTATCGGGTTCGGCTTTGCCGGTTTGGCCGGGTGACGGGGCGTGCGGGGGGTGGGCTGCGGTCGGCAGGCTGTGGGTGATGGGCACGGTGCTTGGCATGATGCCCTCCACTGGAGGAGGCAGACCCCCTGAAGCCAGGCTCACTACGCTTGGGGGGTACCTGAGGAAGGGGAAGAACATTAACGGCAGAGTCAGAAGCACCTGCAGTACAGCGACGGCCCCTACAGTGCACCCATCCAAACCTCTATTACACTAAAAGATTGGATTGCAAAAAGGTAATGCATAAATGAAGGGTTACATCCAGCTTTCCAATCTGATTGGATGAGCCACGTTTAACTGTATCGCACATATGATGTGATGCACCATATTCTACGATCTGGGTTTAAAAAATATGGGTTTTATTAATCAATACTTTTATTCAGAAAGGATGCACCAAACTAATCTACAGCGATAGTAAACATATATAGCATTTTCAAAAATTCCTATTTTATTATATAAATGCTTTTCTATTCAGTGTAGAACCCTAAAAATCAGCCATTTAAAAACTCAACAATTATTAAAAAAAATTTAATAGTAGTCATATTTTAACGGTATTTTGAATTTAATAATTGCAGGCTTGTTGAGCATTAGCGTGTCTTTCAAAAACATAAATCTCAAAAAATGTCATTACAGCAGCTTGCCGTAAACACCGAACAGATACTGTATGTGTGTGCTTTTATATATACATATACATAAATATACACAGTACACAAACATATATTAGGTAAACAAAATTTTTATTTTGGATATGATTAATCACAATTAATCGTTTGACAGTACTAATATATATATATATATATATATATAGAGAGATAAATATATATCATATTTTATTCGAATATTAACATTTTATTATTAAAGATTATTAGTGTTTGTGTCTTTTATAAGCCGTGTGTGACAGTGATTTATCGTGGCATGGTTCTAAAAATGAATATGCATCACAGTTATACTCCAGACTTTAAAATAGTTTTATAGTCATTGGTTGACTGCAAATTGTTCACTTGAATTAGTTCTTTTCAATTAATTAGTTGAACATATTCGCATATGAGTCTGAATGATTGATGAGTCTAAATGCCCTGTGTGTCTGTTTTAAAAACGAATGGCTTTGTCAGTAGATATCAATTTCTGTTTTTATTTTCTTGATTATTATTTTTCTGTTCTTATTATTTCTTATATACAGAAGGGGTGTAACGGTACACAAACATGACGGTTCGGTACATACCTCGGTTTTGACGTCACGGTTCGGTATGATTTCAGTACAGCAGGGGGAAAAAACTAAACATAAAATTGCTTTTTTATTAAACAGTGGTTCACTGAACAAATCGCTCTTTCTTTGAATAAATTCAATTAGAGTTTAAATTTTCCTAGGGATAAACTAAAAAATTCAATTACTATTTTTTAAATATAATAATCAACACTCAAATTGTAAACAAACATAAATTTCACATAATGCAGTTTTTAAATTAACTTCTAGATTATAACATTTCTATTTGCTATTGAAATATATTCAGTTACACAGTGGCTTTCATAACAGATTTATTTAAACACAAATTAATAATTAAGACATTGCTAACAGAGTAAAATATAACGAGCATAGAGTCTATTATTTCTCTAGATCTAATTTTTAAACAAGATGTGGACTCATAACATTTTATTTTCAGGCCTTTGCGCATGTGATTACATGAGGCGTGAGATGTTCATTCATGTTTCTTTCACATTAAAACTAGTAGTAAAGAGGAAGGCATGAGGTGTCAAAACATCGATCTGTTACGCCACAGGAAAGAGCATGTATTAAAGAAATTTCCTGAAAAATGGATGTAATTTGAAAGGTGAGTCTGTTTTTAATCAGAAGTAAAAGCTTCACTCATGCAGTGGTTAAAACAATGCTGAATCTGTTCGGTACATATACGTACCAAACCCAAAGACCGTACCGGAAATATGTGTACCGTAACACCCCTAATATACAGTACAAATAATTAATACTGGCTACTGTCCACTCTACATATCGTAATGAGCGATAAACTCAAAGGGGGTCATGTGGTGCAATTTCAATTTTTCTTTTCTCTTTAGAGTATCACAAGCTCTTGGTGCATGAAGACGATCTGTAAAGTGTCAAAGACTCAAAACCAAAGAGACATTTTTTTATAAAAGTTGTCCACACCCCCTTAAAACGGCTCTTTAAAACATGGCCCCACTTTGTGATATCACAGTGGGTTTATTTTCATAACATTGCCCAAATGTTTACGCAAAGAAAGAAGCCGGAGCTATTATTCTGGCTGTAGTGTTGCTGCAGGCGCCATGTTCTGGAGACGCTGTGTCTTGTTGTGAAAAAAGAGGACACAACTAGACATCAGTGTTAAGTTGTGTTTCCAACACTGTTCCAGAACAGTTGAACACAAATATTAGAGTGTGTTCAACAGACTCCTAAAATCTGGAGTGTAGTCTATGTTGGCTGTGCACAGAAAGAATATAAAGTGGAGCAATTCTACCTCTGCAAGAACAGTCTGGCGCTTCTGACTCACAACCTTTAAGTAAGTTAGGTTTTCTTATTAAAAGAAGCTGCTACTTACTATTAAAAACGTGAGTTTTAAGCAGTGAAGGGTAACAGTTCTTGTCATTTCTCAGATCACGAATGCAAACATGGTGTTATTTTTACGAGGCGCAATGCTTTAATAAAGTCATGATAATCAGTAATTATGTCTTCACTGGATGCAACAAATGTCTTGTTAGTACTCTGTTTTATTGTTTTGGAGACATAGCATCACATTATGGTAAGGGGCATAGCATTTCCGCCACATGCTTGCCGTTTTCAGCCAATCACAGTGCACTGCATAGCTGGCCAATCAGAGCACACCTAACGATGAGCTTTGTACAAATCAACCTGTTTCAGGAGGCGGGACTTATGAAACAAAAATGTACAGTTTATGGAAAATAAAACATCCGCTTTAAAAGAACAGCAGCAGTATGGTGTAATATTTGCTTGCTCCTTTCATTCTTTTCATGGCTTTGAAAAACTTGCATCTGGTGTTTCTAGGTGTCGCTTTTTGCATAACTCATTGACACAAGCTTTGTTGTAATTTCTTTGTAGGAATTTATTGCTTTCACTGAATTTTTGAAGTCTCTCCACGAGGGATCGCACAGGTGCGGATATATCTGTGGCAGCTCTGCTATGTATATAGTGACTTGGAGATGTTGCTCCCTTGCCTGACCTCAGCCCGAATGAGAAGGTTCATTCTTCGATTTCGTTTGAAGTATATTGGGGCCTTAAGTGTGCGGCTCAATCCGGGACGATCATATGGAAAACTTGCTGGCCGGTCGATAGGTGCATCTCTAATTTTAACCATAGCAAAAGTAATCTTACATTACCATTTGTGGATTATTCTTTTACTAGAAGTCCTGGGGAAAATAAATTCTGTGCACCACCTGTATCCTACATTCAGTTGAACGTTATGAATCTAGGATACAGGTATGAATATGAATTCAGTCATGGCAAGTGATTAGTACCTGTAGGCTCCATTGAGTTCTGGATGCACCACGGCCGGGTCCATGCCGGCCCAGTGCGTGGTCTGTGTGAGGAACTCTTTGTTGACGCAGTTCTTGAGACTGTCTGGAATGCGACCTGGAGGAGGAAAACAGCTTCATTACAGCAAACCCGGAGTCATTGATCAAAGCACATCAAGCCTGCAGAGCTGCAATTAAAGAACAAGGATTTCACTCGGCTGCTGAAAGAGGTCAGACACCCGGTGATATCCGATCAGAGTGCTGTTGCTGACGTACCGGTAATAGCCCGGCGGATCTCCCGCGCCGCCTCCTCGCGCATCTCAATGGAAGCCTGCTCGCTGTACCACGCCGCGTGAGGGGTACAGATCAGGTTGGGTGCATCTTTAAGAGGACCTTGGCTGAAACTGACAGAAATATACAGTTGTGTAAGATTCTGACACGGTTACTGAGTGAGAATGACCTCGGTGTAACGTTTCAGATGAGGAAAAATTATTTTCTACAAAACAAAAAAATATGTATATATATATATATATATATACACATTTGAAAGTGTTTGAACAGTAAGATTTTTAATTGTATTTAAAGTAGTCTCTTCTGCTTACCAAGACCACTTTTATTTGGTGTAAAGTACAGGAAAAACAGTAATATTGTGAAATATTTTTACTATTTAAAATAACTGCTTTTTATTTGATTATATTTAATTTTATTCCTGTGATCAAAGATTAATTTTCAGCATCATTACCCCAGTCTTCAGTGTATCATGATCTTTTAGAAATCATTCTAATATGCTGCTTTGCAGTTTAAGAAAAAAATATATATTATTATTATTATTATTATTATTATTATCAACATTTAAAAAAAATCAGGAGTCTTTGATGAATAGAATGAAAGTAAAAAAAATAAAAATTAAGAAAAAAATTAAGAAATAGGAAATTAAGTAATAGTAAATAAAAAAAAACAATACTAAAAATGAGAAAAAATATATATAAAAAAATAAAACAGAAATTACAATGAAGAGTGAAAAAATGTATAGAAAAAACATTATTTAAAAAATTTACAATAGCATATATATATTGAAATACTAAAATAACACTGGCTTTCAAAACTGCTGCTTGTCTCCTGAAACTGCCTTTAGGAAACAGCTCGCATTCTTTGCAAATATTTGTAACAAACAGACGCCTGTTTTGTGGGGTTTGAAGATATTCACCTGAAGGGCTCTGTCTCGTGGACATCCAGGGCTGCTCCTCGTATTCTGCCCTCTTTAAGAGCCTGGGCCAGAGCCTTCTCATCCACCAGACCGCCACGCGCCGTGTTCACGAGGAAGGCGCCCTGACGCATCTACGATCAACACAGTAATGGTAACACACAGCTGTGGCTCCTGGGCATACACGCTCCTTTGTTTGTGAGAGGCAGTACCTGTTTGATGGTGAAGTCGTTGATGAGATGGTGGTTGTGTTCGTTGAGGCTGCAGTGTAAGGTGACGCAGTCGCTGTGGAAGAGCAGGTCCTGTAGGGTGTTGACTCTCTGCAGCCCCAGGGCTCGCTCCATCCCGTCAGACAGGTACGGGTCATAGAAGATCACGTTGAAGCCGAATGCTTTGGCCCTCAGTGCCACTGCCTGTCCAACACGCCCTGAGAGAAGACATATCACTTCAGCCATGAGTGAAAGAGCTTTATTGTATTACAATGCAATGCCTGTCACTGTCATGCCATGACAAAAAGACAACTCAACAAAAAAAACAAACAGTTGTTAACAGCCTGGGGGAAAAAGTTGGTCCCAATATTACAATATGAGTCCTTACCAGCCTCTGTGAGCTTTGTTTTATTGTTTTGGTTTGAATTTCAAGTGTTATTATATTATAGCGGCATTATGAATACAGCTTGTTTAATGCATTATTTCTTCTGTGTAATCATTTGAGCTCATAAAGACATTTTAATGTTTTTAAAAGAAGACTTTTATGCTCAACAAGACTGCATTTGTTTCACTAGAAATACAGAATGCATATATTAAAGAAAATATGTTGTTTAAATATTACAGTATTTATATACAACAATGATATATATATATATATATATATCATTTGACATTACTAATATACATATATATGTATATTAGGGCTGTCCCCGAATAGTCGAAGATTCGATGCATCGATATGCCGAGCCTGATTCGACCACCGATCTCA
>JAUCNO010000327.1:204249-223191 GCA_032353835.1 Enteromius viviparus
GAGGACAAATGCGTGCACATATACATATCCTTCCAACCATCCATATACTGTATATATATATATATATATATATATATATATATATATATACTTATATAAATTGTTTAATTCCAATATAAATCAGTATTTATGTACAAATTGGTAGAATTAACGAATCAATTGTCAATCTGGCATCTAGTGTCACCTTTACAAAAGGTCTATTTTATTATTATATTTTATCAATTTATTTTATTTATTTTTAACTTTTTTGATTGAATAAACAAATTTAATTATGTCCAAGAACCAAATCATTATCTGAAATAATTTCAAATTTAACTTGAACTTTTCAGCACTGACATTCATTGTTCACATGTTCCAGTGCGATCTTGCACTTGTCCATTACAGTGGTTGGTCTGCGGCTGGTTCATTTCTGATGCTTTTGTTCTTTTCTATTTTTGGCCTGTTCAGCTCTCAACGTCTCAATGATCCCTTTGCGACTCTCGGGTTTGTAAATGTGTTTAACTTTGATATGAATTTGATGAGCAGCGCGGTTATGAAACTGATGTTGGCTGGTTGTTAGTAGGTTATTAAATTTCAGGACAGCGGTCCGGAGCGGAACGCTTCCCAGTCTGAGATAATGGCATAAAGTGATTAAATCTGCTGTGGATTTCACATACTTGATTTAAGACACAGTTTTCAGTAAAGCAACCTCAAAAACTCAACACAAATTAGCCATAGCACATCTGTCTCTGCTCTAGTGTCTTCACAGTCTGTCATTTACACTTCACCCCAAAGCGCACAATGAGAGTGAGTGAGCGAGTGTGTGTGTGTGTGTGTGAGAGCGATTAAAGCAAACAGCAGTGTGTGTCAGTGTGTGCAGACAGCAGAAGAGGGCTGGCGTTGTGTCACTCTCAAATGAATCACACACTTCCGTGTGATTTAGTCCTCTCCGAGGATTACAGCCATCTATAGAAGACACTCACACATCTCAACGCTAAGCCCACTGCCACTCACAGTCACCCTACTGACACCTCGACACGCATAACACAACATCTCCCAAGTCAATTTTGCTAGGGTTTTGTCGCTTAATGATCCAAGTCAAAAGAGCCCATAGATATTGTTTTCCAGAGCCTCTGGAAAATCTGATTCTTTTCTGCAAATTAGTTCTTTTGAACAGTTTGTTTCGATTCACTAGTTCACAATTATGCAATGAGTTAACTCACAGCGAAGTATATCTTTTGAGAGACAATAACTTGCTGTGTTATACATTGCATGAAAGATCATTTAAATAATCAGTAGGGGCACTTAAATAACTTGTATTTGTTTGTTGCTTGAGCCATAAACTGTTTCAGACAATTCAGTCCAATTTGGTAAACTGGTTCAACTAAGAATGACTGGTTTAAGAGAATGGTTTGTTTGTGAACCTGACATCATTACAGACTGTTAGCCTGAGGCTCTGGACCATATACTTCATAGTATTGTACTTTATAAGACCTCAACACACATAATTTACTTGCATTTCAAAGTTTGTTTAAAGTATTTTCTTTAAAGTCACAATGTTTCTTAATTCTTATTAGTTCTGTTTATTATGGTTGTATGGTACTTATAATACCCTATACCAAACCATGTTAAATTAATGTTTATTGAATATTTAAGTTTAATGAGTTCCACCATGATGGTGTTTAGTGTTTGTGTGAATGACACTGAGCACATTCTGCTTGTGATGGGCTTTGGTTCATTACATGTCTTTCTCATCACCACCGACATTTGGCGGTTATCAATGTATTTAAAAGGTACAAAACAGATTTCAGTACTTTAATAGATTGGTATCTCAACATAATGAAATTATGGTATTTCACTGTGAATTTAACTTTAAACTTTTTTTTTTTTTACAGCAGAATTCCAGCAACCACAGTTGCCAGTTTTTACCATAAATGTTACAGATTTTTATTTTACAGCGTAAGTGCGGGTACGTAAATTATAGCAAATTCTCACTTTTGGATTTGAGGAAATTTCAATGAATACAGCAGTATGAAGGACAATCAAATGTAAGCCTTGCGTAAAAATGTGTTTACATTTTTCTTTTATGACAAAAATCATTATTTGTGGATTTTTGTCATAAAAGAAAAATGTAAACACATTTTTCACTTTATATTAAGTGTCCCTAATACCTGTGTACTTCTTAGTAACTAGATGTGTATGTAGTATGTAACCACAATGTAAGTACACAACGATACATAGTATCTACAGCTGTAATATTTCTGTAACTACACCCATGTAACAACCTTCAGAATGGTGTGTTTAAGTACAAATGTGTAACAGGACTAACAGCACTTTTTGGCGAATAAAGTGTTACACTTTATATTAAGTAGACAGTTGCTATGGATTTAGCATGTAATTACTGATATTACACAGCAGCAGGCTGAGCAGTAAATTAGGTTTTACATATAAATTGTGATTGGTGTTCAGAATGTTACACTTTATATTAAGTGGACAGTTCCTAAGAAGTAACCATGTATATACACTGGTATTACAGAGGTGCACCAACTCCACCCACTTTACATATCCCTAAACCAACCCAACTACACCCCCTGATCACCCCCTGTTCCAGTTACTCTTATACGTACTGCTGTTACAAAATGTAGCAATGTAATTCATATGTAATTACATAAAAAGGTGAAAGGTGAAAACACACCATTCTAAGGATTGTTACATGTGTGTAGTTACAGAAATGTTACAGCTGTAGACACTATGTAGCAATGTGTACTTACGCTGTGGTTACATAGTAAATACACATCTAGTTACTACGTAAGTATACAGGTATAATGGGCACGTAATATAAAGTGGGACCAAACAGACAAACAAACAAAATGGTCACATATATCTTTTGGTGCAATTCTGGTCTGTTCAGAATGTAGACTTTTGCCAGGAATATGGCAGTTAAAAACATGAAAAAATGTGGCTGAAAGCTGTAACAAAAGATTACAGCGTTGGTTAATGGTGTCACAATCAGTCTTTAAATATTTTGAGGTATTGTTAAGAAATGATTCCCTTGTGAAGGAAACAAATGCAGTTTTTACTCTTGTAACCCAACTGTTGTACTCTACGGTGCGGAATAATAGCAACGTTACATCAAAACATATCACTAAACTCTGAAACTAACAAAGAATAACGTGGCTTTCATAGAAACCAGTGCCATTTTTCAGGAAACAGCCAACTGTGAAGAAATAATGTCACAAAAATCAAAGCGTGAAAAGTAATTTGGCAAATGCTTTGAAAACGCAGCGGAGCACTATAAAGGAGTTTGCCTTACAGTAAGTGCAGCTGAAGCCATCTGTAACCTCTGGCCTCAAAATGCACTGGTGTCAGCGTCTGATTGACAGTGATATACAACTCCTACTGTTCTAGGCGCACTTACAGCACTTACAGGGTTTGTGTCATGAGGAATTGATCTTTTCTTTGATTTTTTGAAATGAAAGAGTTCATGTGCTGTGAAAACATACTGTAACTTTCAGTCCAACTCAAAACTTAAAAACAGCATTTATTGAAACTTCACACCAAAAAACAACTGGCACAGCAAAGTCTGAAGCCAGAAAACTGAAAGGTGACAAAGAAATAAAAAAAAGTGAGTGCATTGCTTGGCAAGGTGGAAAGATCTGATGAGGGCTGAAAGGTTTGAAAGATTGAAAATCCTACATAGTGATGCTTCTTTTCTCTGCTGGACAGGTTGGGGAATTAATTATTGTGCTCTCTAAAAGTGCTAACACTAGCAAGAACTGCTAAACGCCCCTTTAAGGCTGAGATTTATCTAAAGTGAAAGAAGGAAACTCTCTCAGCCCGTGTTAGCAGGGATTGGAGGTTTGCTGGGGCATTTAATCGCCTCTTCCCACAGAGAGACTGTCCTGATGATTAGTGAAAATGACTTCAGATAAAGATTTTTTTGCTCAATGACACTTTCAAAAAAATCCAAAGCAAGATGGATGAAGACAATGAAGACAAAAACAAAGCAACAGCATGCCAAACAGAAGACAAAAGATAACGCTCATGGAAGACAGTGAGGAAAAAGAAGAAGCTATAAATTACATTTAAGAGGAATTTGCGACATGAGACGGTCGTTGAAGCTTTTAAGGTACAGATGGCCAAAACTCAGAGAGAAAGCGAGTTTTAGGTGAGGTCTCTGCTCCTAAAACAACTCTGCAGCAGTTTGTCAGTGGAGAGAACAGAGTTTTACCTCTAGCTGAGAAAAGGAAGCAACAAAAGGGAAAAGACGATCAATCAACAGCTCCCGTGTAACTGTCTAGCCTCTGCCGAGCTCCACGCACCTCGTGACAGAGATGAATTAACAGAGGACTCAAGTGCTTTACAGCTCCACACCGGCCCAAGTCACCTCCCTCCGATACAGGCCTGCTACCAGAGCACAGAATTAACACTCGCCCAGGGCCAAACGCACGTAATAACAGGCTCTGACAAAGAAATAAATAAAGAAGTGTGTAAGCAGGTAATTAACACCAAATAGATCCAGATAAGGTGATAGAAGGCTCCTGAGAACCCTAGAGGGGTGTATTTTGTTATAATGACTAGCTAGTTAAACATTTTCCCAGTATTACACAGCCACATGACAATTTAACAAATGAACATGAAATACTGAAGTTGGTTTTGAATCATTTAATTATGTTACTTGAAGGTAAACTCATAAAACATCTGAAAAACTTGAGAAACAGACAGAAATTCCCAGCTCAGTAATAATAATAATGACATCACTAGAGTGTCACACTACTCTACTAATCATGAAAGAATTCCCAAGACATCAAGCAAATGTGTTTTTGTAGAGGCCAAAAAAAAATTGCCTATACTGCTCACTGCTAGCTTTATTACCTCTTCTACTGGCATGTGTGGCAATGAATGAACGAACGAATGGATACAGTACATGTATGTAATCCAAGACACAAGGAGACTAGACATAGCAGTTTAACAGGTTTAATAAACCCAATAAAGGAGATGACATTACCCACAATATTTCCGAAACGAGAACGTAAGAAACCTGAGGGACACAGAGCTTATAAGGGGAAGGTAATCAAGGATAATTAACAGGACACACCTGGACAGAATAACTAAATAAACAGAACTAGACCACAAGGAGAAAAACACACAGAGCACATCCACAAACATCCATACATGTAACAACATGTATATATGCACTCATATATAAAAAGCAAAAAAAAAAAAATTAACTTTGCTTAACATTTTCTCTATATGATTGGCTATGGGCTCAGACCTTGGGCAGAAGCAATAGTTTATAGTTGAAAAGTTCTTAATGGTGGAAACAGTTTTTGTCTTTATAAGATGCTAACTGATGGACTGGAGTGGTGTCAGCTTTTAGGACTCTTACTCTGATGGCATTCACTGCAAAGCATCCATATGATGAGCAAGTGATTCAATGCTACATTTGTCCAAGTCTGACGAAGAAGCAAACTCATCTATATCTAGGATGGCCTGAGGATGAGGACATTTAAAATTCTGGGTGGCTGTTCCTTTCATTTTGCTCCACATCTGGCACTTTCTCTCAATTGTTCTTTATCCACAACATTTAGTCGCTGCCACGTTTTCATTCTGGTTATTTTATTCATGTTGTCACCTCAGTGTTGAGACTACATGTGTGAAGATGTCTGATTAAAACTATCTTCATTTCTGCATTTCTTTAAATACAAAAAAACGAAGAAAAAAAAATCTGCTGCAATCATTCTTGACGAACGGTTCTTCTTGTACCCTATTCCATCACCATCATTTAAAAAAAAAATGTAGACATCACTGATAAAGCCTTCTGCTCCTCTGCTGATATTCTATGAGTTATCATAATAAGGCTGTGTTTTGTGCTGCTGAAGGCTGTTATCTCAACAGCTCTTTCACTAGAGATCATTTCAAGGTCTGTGTCTGACACTATTAGAGTCCTTCAATCATCTTTATCAGAACAAAATGCTCTTATCAGTTTAAAACACACTATGCAACTACACATAATAAAATATGCCATAAAAGTTCATGTTCACGCTAAAAAAAAAAAGCAAAAAAAAAAATGGTGTTTGGGAACTAAATCTCCTAAAATATATATAATATAAAAATTATAAAAAATAAAAATATAAAAAATGTAAATTCTCATTCATTCACCCTTTTTTTAACATGCTGTTTGACACAAGAACTGAAATGCAATGCAAAATGAATTTTAATACAATTAACCAAACTTAGCAAGTACAGAACAGAACCAAAATGTGACAACAGTATTTTTGTGGTCAAAAGGTGTCAGTATGCATTAAATCACAATAAAAAAAAGGAACTGTGGTGTCATAAACTGTCAATCATAACACGGCCATTTTGAACGAATAAGTAAAAACATTCAGAGAATACTGAAACATCATCTCTCTTAGCATGAGTTCATACACTCACTTTCTTTGTTTTAACAAGAAATACATAGGGTCAAACACACATGAACACACACCCAAATAACCTGTGGGCAGCAGCATAAGCATCAGTGTCACAGGTCTGCACGGAGTCACGGACCGATCCGGAGGAATTACCAAGACCGGCAGAAAATGTGCTCAGCTTTTCACTCTGTATCATTGTCAATGGCTCTTCATGCGTGAGGAGAATCCGGCTCAAAGATCAGAGAGCTGCTCTCAGACCTGCCTCAAAACATTCTTCATTGTCCACAGAGACAGTCCAGAACAAATCAATGCTCAAAAGTGACTGATTTGGAGCACTCTGGACGATCAGCAGACCCCCCTTTTTTTTTTTAATAAATAAATAAAATCAACAGCCAATAAGTTAATAATAAGCTAATAAGCAACTAGTTAATAGTGATAAATGGTCCCTGTCACAAAATGGTCCGTGTTGCGATCCGGATGGCAAGGAGCAGAGGACGAGGAAACTATGAATACAAACTTTTATTGAACAAAACTAAAGACGACAAAACAAAAGTCTGGCAAGGCAGCAAAAAAACAAGGAGACCCACAACACAGATACATGCAACTTTAACACTGACTAACTAGAACTGAAAAACACAGGGCTTAAATACAAGGATGAGAGAAAGTGAGGGCAGCTGGTAAACACAGGTGTACAAATGAACTAATCAAACATAATGACAGGGAGAAACCAAAACTCGACAGGACAGGACTAAACCAAAATGAACCAAGACGGGGGAGACAAGGCAAACAGACACAAAACATGACAACTGTTTCCAGACTTTTACATTTTTGATATATACACATAAGTAAATGTAAATACATGGAAAGCCCAAAATGACTTCTACTTCCAGTAGATGTATTAAACTTGTTATAAAATGTGTATTTCTTAGCAATAACTAGATTTGATTGGACATAATTGGACTGATAGATGAAGGAGTTTTATATAATATAACAGACTGACATGATACATGTTTATTTATTTCTATATTTCTAGAAATTAACACCTTTATTCAGCAAGGAAACTTATTACACTTTATTTTGAAAGTCCACTTTAGATATTTTACTTAGAGTTAGTAACATGTCAGTTAGCAGTAATTATAGTATAACTGTCTGCTTAATATCTTCTAACACTTTATTTTGAGTACACAACATACTACAAACTGACAAGTATACAATTATTCCACTAACCCTAAACCTACCCTAACAGTCTACTCTGAGAGTTAGTAGACATGTAGTTGACCTTCTAGTTACAAAGTTATTTATAGATAGTAGAATGTCTAAATGGACAGTTGTAACCAAGTGACCTTTAAACATTTTAAAAGCGCAACACAATAACATTTTATTAATAATAGATGTTTCTTGCAGCAAATCATTATCATTTCTGAAGGATCATGTGAGTTATGATGCTGAACACTATACTATAGAAATATATTACTATAGAATTATTATTATTTTTTTTGCAATATTCATATTTTTGATAAAATGAACCAAAACATACTGAACTTCTTTCAAAATCACTAAAGCACACACAGTTTCAAATTCACAGAATAATGGCCAAAAGTAACATCTATTATATATATATGTATATAAAAGTGAATCATCATCCCAGTAGGTGATTGCAGCATAAGTATGCACTTTTCCATTCGTCAGATCCCTCAGTTTCCAGCTATTTGGCATGCCACGCTAAAGCCCTTGCTGAGATCAAAGAAAGCCGTGCTAATTGTAATCATAATATATTTTGGAGGGTTGACGCAGAACTTGTTATTAATAACCAGAAGAAATGAACCTTAAAAATTCCTGGTGGACTCATATTCACTGGATGAGTGAGCTCTGACAAGGTTTGGACCAGGAAAAGAAGTGTGAAATGGAAATGTGATATGTTAAAAAATCATTTTGTCCATGTTTACAGTAATTCATTTCAGTGATATATAACCTCCCGAAACCCTTTAAGTTTCCATTCTCCATATGACTGCGTCGTGCAAGGACTATTTCCCATATTTTTTAAGGGGTAATTGCTTTGACGTTTTGAGGTTGTGGGTTACCGAGCTGCTGGAACAGCTTTGTTTCGCCTGTTCTGGATTCAGATGTTATGTGATTGCTGGATGGCTTTACTGGAAAATGTTTCCTTAAGTGATCACTCCAGCCTTGAGGTCTGGAAGACAGGAGGTTTGCCGGGGTGAAGCTTTGTTATTGCACACAGTCACTTTCTCTGTAATTTATTAGGCTGATGGCATGAACAGTGTTGTGCTCCACTGTTGACTCAAACAGAGCATTGGACCTTTATTGCTTGTACAGGACCACACAAAACAACCACTTAATGATTCTGATTACAAGTGTTTTGTTTTTTTTGTTTTTTACCCCCCCCCACAACACACACACACACACACAGCAATAGGATGTGCATAAGATGTTACCTTTAAGATGATTATGGCATTAAAGAAAAAAAAACTAATGAAATGTCAAGAAAACATAAGCATTCAGGCAACTTTAGTCTATGTAATAAATTATTAATTTAAACCTTTTTTGTAGTGTATTTCTAGTTATGACTAATGAATCTAATCAAGCATATATATAATTAAATGATATCATATTTAATAAACGTATTCTTTAATTGTGGTTCATTGTTACACACATCTCATCTTTTAAATAAAGTCTAGTCCAATTTTTGAGATGGAAAAACTGCCAGAAAGTGTTTTGTTTTTGAGTATCAAAATGATTTTTTACATTATTTAATTAAAATAATTGCTAAAATAAATAATTATATTATTATTAAATATTTTTTATCATTTTGATTAACATTTATTAATGTTAATTAGGTTTTATTAACATTTATCTGTCATTTAACATCTATCTATCTACACAAAATATTTTTTTTTCCATTTCATTTTTTTGTTTTAGTAAACTTTAAAGCCCAGTCTTGGTTGGAATTTTTTCTCTAAAAGATAAGTAGATAAACAGAGCAAACAATCATATACAAACAAACGTCTACTATAGTTGCAAAAAAAAAAAAAAAAAAAATTCAATCAGCATCTGCCTCAAGACAAAGTGTTTCACACTGAGAAATAAATATATATATATATATATATATATAGAAAAGGAACTGGGCAGCCTGAACCTTCCCAGAAGATTATGGATGTTTCTGAATATACATCTAAATGGGAGCACTTCATCTCACATGAAAGGAGCTGAGAGCTGTTTCATGCTGCAGCTGAAGGACTCTTTGAGATCAATAAATTCAGAACAATCTCAGCCCTCAGCGTGAAAAGCGAGATCTTCGCAGTAATGGCTCAAAGGATGACCTCATGACTGAGAATGGTTGTATTGACACCTCTATTCAGAAAGGTGACATCCCACTGTGCCCGGACCGCACCAGCGCTCTACAGCCAGATGATCTGGGAGGTCAACATAAATAACAATGACCTTGCAGTGATCAGTCGATCTGGCGAACGGCTCAATCCCACATGACCTAATCTTTGCAGAGACCTCAACTGCCATCACATTCAGGGAAGGATTGTTTCTCTTAACACTCATGTAGCTCAAGGAGTAAAATATGACAGTAACAACAATACAATATTTATAAAATGCAGTGTAGGAGCTGCTTTGGATTAAAACGTCTGCCCGATGCACAAAATGTTGAGTTAATGAACTCAGTAGTTTGATTTTGGGAAAAGGGGATAGCAAGCTTTAGTATTTTTCCAATTGTTTTGACTATGAGAATAAACCTTCTCATTACAGCAGCAAAGAAAAACAAAGAAAAAGTTTAGGGAGAGGTCATCCAATAAATTCGAATGCCTTGGGAAGTGTTAAAACAGCTCTCAAACTCACTAACACAAACCCCTTCGGTCATGCAATGCAAATGCTAGAAATGAAAAGTCAGGACCAACGTGCACTGAGAAATACATAGGCTATATATTTTTGTTACGTTTAGCAGGTAATAATCTAAATGTAATCAAACAATTAAAATATATGTACCTGTCTTCTGCACCACAAAACCTATTTAAATGTCCTGCATGAACGTTAACATTAACTGTTTTTTTCCGTCCACGCCAAAACACAAAATAACACTTAATTTCAACAAATGCCCTCCTGATCCAGGCGTATCCAGAGCCTGCTGAGAACTACATATTCACTGCCCAGTTTCAGTTAATTCTACATGTAGTCCAAACACAAATAGAGCCTATTTTTAAGTGGATTAAACACATTAAAATTAAATTAGGACAAAATGTAAAACACATGCGTTGTTTTAAAATTCATTATTTTTAGTGTGTTATCATCGTCATCTGCCTGCAATGAGAAAACAACCAAGAAACAACTCCAAAGGTAGTAAGAACTTAATCCCAGATATATAGTATATAATATATTCATTGATGGAAAAGTCTGCAATAGTAAAGTACTGGTCCCACTAGACACTAATTAATTGTGATTAATTGTATATTCATATATTTGTATTGCCATAATTTCATATTAGAAACTGGCTTCATTTTATTTTGATGGTCCCTGTATTCTGTTGATTATAAGGAACATTGCACCTACATATCTACTAACTCTCAATAGAGTGCTAGCAGAGTATTAGTAGACCGGTAGGGTTAGGGTTAGAATAAGTTGATATGTACTTGCAAAGTTACTTATAGTCAGTAGAGCGTCTTTTGGAGGACCGTCACAATAAAGAGTTAGCAGATATTAATTAGAGAGTGTACTAATATTCTAATAAGAGTTAGCTGACATGTGGGTGCAAACAACAAATTGTCAACAAATTGTTCAAATGGGACCATCAAAATAAAGTTTTACCAAAACCACATAAAGAATGTATATTTTGAGTCAATGAAGAACAGTATATATTATATTGTATTGTGTTATTGTCGGATGTCTGAGTTTACAGAAAGCATGCTGAATTAAGTTCTCTTTTGCATCTTATCATGCTTGATACTGTGTTCGTATATATTTTCTTCATATACAAGAAAAAATGGATGCTGCATTAATTGTGCTAAATATTTTAGAATACGCCGTTTTGTCTGACAAGCAAACCAGACAAACTTGAAAAATTGTGTGTGTTGACATCTTTTTTCATTGGTTGAAATAAAATACCTTCTAACGTTCATTCATGTTTATTTTGTGCTAGTAAGTTAACCTTTATTTGGATAGCACTCTTTAGACATTCTATTAACTATAAGACAACTATATTAACTAGATGTCAAATAATTCTCATTAATTTGCTGCTGGTCAACTCTCAGAGTAGACTGTTGGGGTAGGTTTAGGGTTAGTAGAATAAGTTGATGTACACTTGCAAAGTTTCAGATAGTCAGTATGTAGGTCGGTATGTATTTTTATATCAATATAAAGTGCTTGTTGACATTGTGTTACATAGTTACTCACTCTTAGAAGAATGTCTACAGTGGACTATCAGAATAAAGTGTCATTAATTTGAAAATATGAAAAGGTGATTGGTTCACGTGCCGCTTTAACTGAGGCAATACAATGATCTTTCATGACACACAAAAGAGCCAAACAATGGTATTGTAATCTGCTGTGTCATGTCTGTCAGTTTCCTCTTTGCTTTGCAATGTATTTTTCACTGTGTGAGAACATGACTTAAAGTGCTCAGATGGAGACTTGGTTTTCACTAAGAACGTGAAAAGTAAGAGACATAATAAATGCTGACTGATGTCAGACCAAGATCAATTTATCATGGGATGAGAAACCAAAAACTTTAACCTTGCTAATGCATTCAAGTCATTTTTGATTCGGACATGCTTTTCAGAACCATACTTCTGAAAAGTCTGAGATACTATGAGATACTATGTAACTAAAGATATACTATGTAACCATTTAAACAGACCTAGATAGATATAATGCAGACTAACCAAGCATGAGGGCAAACGAGGGCTGACCGGAGGTAAATACTGCCATCTCTATGGATTTCCCACACAGGCCTGAGGCCATGTGTAGTTATCTGGTCTGAAGGGGCAAAGAAGGTCATCCTTGTTGACCTGATGGTCTCATGGGTAAAGGGTTGTGAGTTGACCTTTTAAGATGAGAGCCGTCAAATGCCAACCCTGACACTGGAGTGTAGAGACGAGGCATGGCAGACTTGAGCTGTACTGGTTGAGTTTGGCTGCAGGGGGGTTTTGGCACAGTCCATGTAGAGGATATTAGCAGGGAAGGAACTGAACAGCAGCAGGAGTCCAGAGGCCGATTCACAGCTTTATGTAAGTTACAGCTCAGCCTAGTTGTTATGTAAAGAAACACAAGTTACAACATTGCACCATTAAGCTTGAAAGATAACTGGTTTATAAATATTTACAGAAGCCTCCAACTGAGTAACATTTGAAATAAAACAGCTGATTGATTTTACTGAGTCAATAAGCTATTGTTTTACTTGACAAACTTCAGTTCATTTGGACATATATGATAATGTTGACATTTACACTTACATTATAAGAGATTATTATGTAAATAAATTACTTGCAGCTCTTCAACATGAACCTGTTGTACATGTCAGACAAGATAAATAAATTACAGTCATTTCAAATATTATCCCATTGTGTCAGTGGCGTACATGTTTGACATGGTGCTTAATTTGTACAAAATCATACATTTTTTTGGCAAATTGTATGTACTTTACCAGTTGCACAACTCATATGAATTTGTATTATGATATGCATCTAAACCTGCCTATAAACCTACCTGACAGTGTGGTTTAGTTTAGATAGATTACTTATCTCAAACTTGTTCAGTGTGGGTTATAATGCATAAATCAAACTAGGAAACTCAAACATATGAAGCTGCATAAGTGATGACAAAAGTTTTAGTTTTCAAACCATGCAGGATGTTAAAAATGTTTTGTATTCATAACATAACATTCTGCAAATAATTGTGTGAAAATGGGCTTTTTTAATCAGATATGTTCCTGTAAATCAAACTTTTGTGTGAAAAGGAATAACAATTATGGGATTTTTACTGCCTCTAGTGTTCATTTCATCTTTAAACTGGAACGATTTTTGTGTGTGCGTTTTGTCAGTTTTGTAGAAATGCATATGGAGGCATTTCCAATAAGCCTAGTTTGCAATAACATCTTATGACGTCAAAAACTGGGTTGGTCAGAAAGAAGTCCTTAATCAAGACATAACAAACATCACTTCTGGCCAAATCACTGATCCATAATTCATAATAATGCTTTGTCAATAAAACAAATCCATTCTCTGTTTTCCTCTCACATCAAAATCAAATGCCTCATTAGTGCATAATTCTCTCCTGATTCAGACAAGACAACGCATGGATA
Organism: Enteromius viviparus; assembly: GCA_032353835.1. NCBI lineage: Eukaryota > Metazoa > Chordata > Actinopteri > Cypriniformes > Cyprinidae > Enteromius > Enteromius viviparus. The sequence goes on from JAUCNO010000327.1 coordinate 217,963, forward strand.
GTAAAAAATATCTTATTTACTATTTGCTTATTACATAAACTCAGCTTTTTCATATTAAAAGATGTTAATTGATAGACTGATGTGGTGTGGAATACTTGTGGATGTTTTTATCAGCCGTTTGGACTCACATTCTGACGGCACCCATTCACATCCATTGGTGAGTATGTGATGAATGTAAACATTTCTATAAATCTGTTCTGTTGAACTCATCAACATCTTGGATGGAATACGTTCTTAACAAACTGTATTTTTGGCGGGTGAATAACTCCTTGAAATCCTAGATGTTATTCAAGTGTAAATAATGAGTTGCATAACAAGGAACAGGAATAAAACCAAGGCCATGAAGTCAGGTTAATAATTGATGAGTGTTTTAACAACCTGAAATAAGAACAATTGTAACAAATTGACCTCTTTGCCTTTATGAATGTGGAAACATATGAAGTATTTATAGTTGTTATTATCTTACGTGTTTGCAATGACTAGTTTTGGTGTGTTCACGTAAAAAGCATGAAGTCCTCCAATGCACTTGATGTACCACACTGACTGCAGCCAGCGAGACACACACAGCGCTCCTGCCATGAGCTCTTGTTCTGGAGAACAGAACTGCTGTTGAGTTGACTTTTTCATTAGAGCTGAGTTGAATGAGCATAATAATGACAGGCCCCAGGGCTCTGCCTGCCCGCAAGCCTAATCACTCAACTGCCACCAGCCACACTGTTTCCCCCCGCGTAATTAAAACAGAGTCAGAACAGAACCGTAAAGCAACACTAGCCTTCCACTCCCTAATGAGACACTCATCTGCCTGGTGTGTGCATTAAACATTCACTATGTCTGAGGAAGAAGAAAAAACACACACACACACACACACACATTTTCAATTGCTTTCTCAGGAAGATGAAAAATGAGAAAATAAGAGAGCCGGAGTGACTATTTTTCTATTTTGGTAAGGCTGGATAAACTTGTGTATAAAGCAACGACACACACACAGGGCCATAACAAACATATTCTATTCATGTTAATATTACATTAAACATTAATGGTATTGTGAATGTGAAATATGAATGAAATGTGTTGATATTAATATAGAGTCTGGTAACTGACTGAGAAACAAACTAACAAACTAACTAACTAACTAACTAACTGAATGAATGAATAAATGAACGAAAAACATGCATTTAATAGTTTTAAGGTTTAGTTTTTTTTTCCGTTCATTACATCAAATTATGTGACAGTATCTATTTTATTTTATCTTTAAATAGGACAGGCTTATTACAGTAAATTAAAAATAACATAACATAAAAATAACAGAACTACATATAAATTAACATGACAAAACTACTAAAGTACTAAATTAAATATATATATATATATAATAGAAATATATAAATGAACAGGCTAACATGACAAAACTACTGAAGTACTACAGTAAATAAAAAAAATAGAACTTTACATAAATTAACAAAACTACTAAATTAGTAATAATGCAACATTTAAAAAGGGAAAATATTCAAAACACAAAGTATGACAGTTTCTCAATTATACTGAAGTAACACCTATCACAAATACAATATATCATATAACTTAAATTTAAATATAATGTTGCAATGAGACGTTTTATAAGAGGTTGTACAAGGAAGAGAGAAAATCTGAAAAAATAACTAACTGTGAGACACTTTCTGTTAAATAATTCGAAGCTGTAGGTTTCGTAGCTCCATCATTTCCAGTTATTCTGAAAGCGTCTGAAGGAAGTGATAAAACAGATAGAGCGAGGTCTGACTGCTTCAGCTGAGGTTGTGAATATTGACTTCAGCCTCAGTCTCACTGAACTAGAGGACAGAGATTGTCTGTGTTGCCATAGCAACACAAGAGAAAGCTTTCTTCTTTTACTAAAAGTGAACAACCTCGTGTTTTTATTGTTTCGAGGTTGAGGAGGCAAATTAACGGTCTCTAATTTAAAACAGTGTGCTTTCTCTACACTTGATTGGTGTTCTAACCTTAATTGACTTTAAGGGTTCCTAAGGTGTCTTTAATCACTGTATTTATCAGTTCATCATAATTCCTTTGAAAAAAAAAAATGAAAAAAATTGTTATGAGCAATTTTAATTTGAAAAGACTGTGGAGCTTGGTTACTGCGCTGCGTTTGTCAAGCACTTTAAAGTGCAGATTTAATGACATGCTTGTCTGGAGCTGGTAATAACGTCTAATACTCGGAGCAGAATGTGTGAACTTAAGGCTTTGTGTGTATTTAATAAGAACAAAAGAGGTTGTGTGAACGAATGCACGTAATGCACAGAAGAGCCGCTGACCTACATGAGAGCTACTGTTTGCATGCAGCTAATCGTGAATGGCACGGCAATTTTGTCACAGGCTGGATTGGCACTGATGATGTCGGCAGCTTGCCTAAGATTGATTAGACACATCAAGGGAGCCACTGTTCCAGAGGGAGCAAGACGGAGAGAAATATGGATTTGTCTCCATGCTTATACCTCTTCATTTGTTTCCATTACAGCCCCCTGTCTCTAAGCCCCCTGAAAAACAGTTGCCTGACATCAGCTTGCACTCAAGTTTATGTTGCACATTTAATATTCCTTCCTTCTGAGGCTGTTTAAAGCTGGGTTAAATAGTTTATTAATGCGCGTCATATTTAATAGATGGATTGTCATAATAGATGCATTAAGGACTGGCAACCTTGTGATAATGTTTAGATTTTAAATGGATTCCTTTTCATATCACACTGACCATGTTAACATCATTAACATCCATATCCTATATATATATATATACATATTTTTTGTATTTATTGCATATTCTAAAAACTGAATTATGCATATTTAATTTTTATCTGAAATACAGCAGACATTTTTGTTGGCTTTTTATGCCATCTCTGTTTAAAACATAAAAATGTTGGTAACATGGATCGAAATAAATATCTAAATAAATAAATAAAAATTTCTTACAGAAAATGTTAAACAAAAATAAACATGTTTTAAACATCAAACAAACAAACAAACCTTTTAAGTCATGCCATTAGTCCGGGAACACATGGTTCAAGTCCAGCAAGCCCAGCAACGCCACTACAACCTGCCGGCCCAACCGCGGGAGTTCCATCCTGGAGACAGGGTGATGGTCCTGGAACAGTGGCAGGGGCCCTACACGATTGAGGAACGAGAAGGCCCTATAAACTATCAAGTCCGACAGCCAGGACGAAGACGGGCTACCCAAATATACCATGTGAACCTGTTGAAACGCTGGGTCAGGGACCGGGACCAGGTAGCAGCTCTCGCCCTCCCACAGCCCGCGGTTGTCGATATGGATCCCAACTCATCGGCCGCCCAGAAGACGAAGCTGAGGCACCTGGTCAGTCAGTTCCAGGATGTGTGTTTTCGGAGACCCCAGGCCACACAAATATCATCCGTCATGAAATACTTACCAACCCGGGAGTTAGCATCCGGCAACGGCACTACCGAATCCCAAAGCCCGTCGGCAAGCTGTAGAGGAGGAGGTACAACAAATGCTCAAGCTGGGGGTAATAGAACCATCTCGCAGCCCGTGGTCCAGCCCCATTGTCCTGGTCTCAAAGCCAGATGGAACCCTCAGATTCTGCAACGACTACCGAAGACTGAACGAGGTCTCGCAGTTCGACGGCTACCCCATGCCCCGGAAGGATGAGCTGCTGGAACTGTTGGGAAGGGCCCAATATATCACCATGCTGGACCTTACAAAAGGATATTGGCGGGACCCACTGTCAGAAGAAGCTAAGCCAAAGACCGCGTTCTCAACACCATCAGGGCACTGGCAATATCAGACCCTTCCTTTGGCCTTCACAGGGCCCCGGCCACGTTCCAGCGACTCATGGACATCCTTCTACGGCCACATCAGGACTACGCCACCTACATAGACGACGTCGTAATACACTTGGAGGCATGGGAGGAACATCTGGAAAGGCTGCAGAGGGTTCTGTCTGATCTCAGAAGGGCTGGACTGATTGCCAACCCCCGCAAATGCCACCTTGCCAGATCGGAAGTGAAGTACCTGGGCTTCATCATCGGAAGGAGAAAAAGGTCCAAGCAATCAGAGAAGCACTAGGCCCACCACAAAGTCCCAGGTACGAGCCTTCTTGGGGTTAGTGGGGTACAATCGCTGTTTTATCCCCAGCTTCTCCTCCCTAGCTGCCTCCCTTTCAGACCTGACCAGGAAGGGGCATCCAGAACGGGTCCAGTGGACGGACCAGGCAGAGGAAGCCTTCCAAGCCCTAAAGAGGGCCCTAACGTCAGAGCCAGTACTTCATGTCCTGGACTTCAACCGCCCCTTCCTGGTACAGACAGATGCCTCCGATACGGGCCTCGGAGCCGTGCTCTCCCAGGAGCATCAAGGGAAGGAGCATGTGGTCATCTACATCAGATGTGAGCTGACCCCAGCAGAGAAGAACTACGCTACGGTGGAGAAAGAGGCCCTCGCCGTCAAGTAAGCAGTCCTGGAGCTCAGGTATTACTTACTTGGACGAAAGTTTAATCTGTTTTCAGATCACGCTCCCCTACAGTGGATGGCCCGGGCAAAAGACACCAATGCCCGGGTGACCCAATGGTTCCTGACGCTCCAGGACTTCCACTTTGACGTGCGCCACCAGTCTGGATGTGCTAACTCCAACGCAGACGGCCTCTTGTGGCCTGGGGCAGCTTACGCAGGTCTGTTAGGGGTCACTCCCCACCCACCCCTGTCATCCCCTCTCATCTCTTTTTCCAGGACCAGGGCGCCGCTTAGAGGGGGGGGGGAGTGTGACGGGCACTGATCAGCGTAGCCCTGTAAACAAAGGATTCTTACCTGGAATGGATTCAGATTTTTCAGTCCATGTTTTGAAATGAAGGATTTTGTGCATAAGAATGTACATAGTCTGTCCTCTTTCTGTTTACTCACATTACCACAAAAAGATAAATTATGTTCTGTAAAGCAGCATTACAAAAGTGAATTTTTGGTGGAATATTGCTAACAAAAAAAGTCTGTTGTTTACTGTCAATAAAGTGATTTATGAAACTCAGCCTACACATAAACTTTCGTTTTGGCATAAGATATTGTTTGCCCTCATGCAGCATTCCCAATCAATCAATTTACTTCTGCCTCAATTATTGAATTCTAGATTATAAATGACCATTTATAATTATAAAAAAACCATCATGAAGTGGGGTTTAAACACAAATTTTTATTTCATTTTTAACAAAAAAAAAAAAAAAA
>JAUCNO010000329.1:4513-16413 GCA_032353835.1 Enteromius viviparus
CCAACTCCGAGAGAGCAAAAAAAATAACGCGGTCTATCGCTTGCTTCATTGCCAAAGAAGTGTAGTGCATCTCGAACGCACCTAATGTGTTGCGAGGGTGGGATTTAGCAAAAATAAATAAAATAAAATGAATTAAACTTTTATTATTCATTTCCTTTTTTCCCCTTTATTTTTATTATTCTGTGGAACGTGGTACTAACCCTAACCCTAACTTAACACTGATTTCTAGTCTTGTCTCTTTTGTAAGCACAAACACTTTCACAACGACACACAGCGTCTCCAGAACATGGTGCCCGCTTTGTTTCTTATTAAAGCTATGAAAGTCAAGAGCACACAAATGAAGCACACAGTCACAGAATATTAGGCTGCTGTAGGCCGCTCAGATCCAAATTACTGTTACGCTCGCATTTTTTTAAATTCTCAACTCTTTACATTAATTTATTACAAAACTGACGAGGTTGTGGAAATATGTAATTAGCTTACATAAATCAAGCACGTACTGTCACTTTACATGATTATTCTGCTTGCATGTGAAATTGGGCTTTTATGGAGGAGAGAAAGTGCACCGCTGGAAGGAAGGGCTGGGTCATTGTAATCACAATTATTATATTTTCGTAAGCGTCAGAGTACTGGGATCCGTCCCTCCTCTTCTCCACTCGGCCTGTTGTTTTCCTCTCGTCTCTTTAGAGCTTATGGTAGTCATGACCTGTAAGTTCACCCACTCCTGACTCCTTCTGTAAGCAGAGCTAATGAACTTCTAACATGCGTTTAGCAGGAGATGACCCGCTGAGCACAGCTGACTGCTTTGACCGGTTTAGGGCACCTCAGTGCTGGGGCGTCTGAAATACAGCATGAAGGGTCCAGTTTGGCGTAGAGAAGATCTGCTGTGGCTCTGAACTCAGAAACCGAGGAAAATGGAGTGTTCACTGCCTGTCAATCACCAGAGCACCACCATAACTGCTCCATCTTCTGTCTGCTCATCTCTTCATTCAGCTCTCAGGAGTGTTTCCCAGACGTCTGCACTTTGTGGATGTGAGGTGCTTTCTGAGAAGATGCAGTAGGTGTCAAGTTTAGAGCTTTATTTTTAGTTTTTTGGTATTAGTACACACATGCACACACTTCCTCCCACAGTTTGTTTCTTTTTGACCCCTCCAGATCTGAAAGGTCATGCAGCATTACAGCAGTCGTCCATGACTTGAAATGTTTTACAGTTGAAGTTATTGACTGATGATCAGATGTCTCGTATCTTGTCTGTTTTTGACATGACGGAGCTGTGGCACCATGGTTAATGCTTGTCTGGGACGAGTGGATTGTTTTTAAATGGGCAAGGGATAGACAATTAGACAAAAGGCCTGGTGAAGCACTGAAGCTTGTGTTTGTGTGAGAGTGATTCTGATTTAGCAGTCAGTGTAAACGCTGACATGTGAAGTGTTTGATCTGAAGCTTACTGTACAATATTTACACAGTCATCACGCAATCTGACCATACTATTGCATTAAAACAGAGTTAAAAACTGCAAGTGTGCTGGCCAGTGCATCAGATCATCTTACAGACAGACCAGTCTTTCCATAGTGAACAGCAACAGCTAATTGTCTATAAGCGCACCACTGAGATCGCTCAGCCTGGAGACTGCTCACATCACTCACGTGCTGAAGTCTCATTGAGCTACACAGCAGCCGTTTCTGTTTATTTTGCACAGCTCAAAAATTAAGTTTTATTTGACTGTTGTTTTTTTATGAAGGGCTGACTTTACGCTTGTTTGACAGATTGGCGTTGAGCAGTGAGTTCCTCTGCTGTGACAGTCAGTCTATCTGTTGGCTTATGAAGGCGTTCTTCTTCTCCAGGGCACATCTGAGGCCACATGCCAGTTTATGCACCTCTTATTCTCTGCCCAGGTTATTTGGGCCTAAACGTAAACATCATTTCGTTGGCTTGGCTCTTTTTCAGCCTTCAGACCGAATGTGGCAGAAATCCCTGGCCTGGTTTTGGACTGATCTGGACATGCCATTAAATGTGTTGTGTCCCTTCACTCTATATTCAGATTACCTTGAGAAACTGTTCCGCATACAATCGGGATGCAAAGACATCCGAAAACTGCATCTTTGTGATATTCTTCCCTGTAAGGTCCAGAGATCCGAGCTGCTTCTGGATCTCATTACATCAGAAACGAGCAGGGCCGGGTTTAGCTCCTCGTTCAGTTTGTCTGTTCATGTTGTTCTCACACTTCTTTCTGAGTCACTATTGTTCTCAGTTCTCCTGCTTTTGAAATTCTGAAAACCAACTTTAGTAAACAAAGATAAACACACCACAGAGATCCCGCGGGCAGTGAGATTATCCAGCGAGCAGCGCTGGGGCTTCTGGGGTTTTCACGTCTCTTTGAAAGCTTTACTCTTCTGGAGTCTGAAAAGCTGACTGTTAATGGCTTCTCAAGGTCGCTCTTTCTTTTGCCCACTGTCTCAGTGTGACCTCACACACACAACATTGAGGAGAGCCAGCGAGGATGAAAGACTGGAAGGATGCTGTCTCTAATCATCATCAGAGGCTCTGGATCCAGCTGACCGAGGTCGTCCACACTGCTCCTGTGATCGTGGGAGAAGGTTAGGGTTAGGGGGTTTCTTCTAGGATGCTTCTTTGGCAACCGCTTACTGGCCGTTGTCAATACTTGCATCTTATGGAGGTCAGGTGTGTTTGTAGGAGAGTCTGGTGTGCATCTGTTGTGCTCCGAGATCAGATCTCAACCTTTTTAGCAGAACTCAGTCATTTCAACAGAAGGAAGCTCAAGAAATAAAACGCTCCCTGGTTTCTTTCATCCATGAGCTGTCTTCAAGGTCTCAGAAGAGCTGTGTCTGTGTTGAAAGATGTCCATCTTGGTCCAAATAGTGATTTGACAGGAAGTGCATATTGTAGCTGATGGTCTCATTTGGTTGTGAAGCATGTGTCGTGTTTAATTGTCTCAGAGGTGTTTGTGAGAGCAGTTAATCAGCTACAGGGTCTCTTATGTTCAGAAAGTAAACTCACACGTTCTCTCTCTCTCACACATCAGTTCAATCCTGTATGAATACGATCTGCTGAGCAACTATAGTTTATCACATGTAAGAATTTATGGCTTTAGGGTTTATAATAATGAAAATGCAAATATACCTGAAGTCTGGTGTGTTTTGTTTCTGCAGTTTGAGCAGTTCTCCTCTATATCTAGACATGTTTCTGGATCTTGAATCAGGTGATGTTTGCAGTAATGGCACTGTGTCAGACAGAAAGAGAGGGAACGTTCTGATCAGTGACAGACATGTTATTTTCTTCAATAGCATGCACTGATGAATCATACCAGCAATGTCTACTGAAGTGAGCTTTCAACTCATTAAAAACGTGACCATATGCTGAAGTTGCAGTTTTCCTGATTGGGAGTTTAACTGCGTCTCTGTGTTAATGCCTTGCATGTGTCCCCTTTATTTGACTGCGGTTCATTTAAGGGCCCGTGAGTGTCTTTAATTACATGCGGTGGTCCTGCTGTGTGCCCTGTCGCCGGACTCTGGCCGTATGAAGTTAGAAACATGCTCCTAATTGGACTGGCAATTACTGAGCCCCGGCCTGAGCTAATGAAGTGTAAACGCTTCTTATAGAAGGCAGTTTGATCTCCTCTGGTCCGCATGCGTTCATTCATAGTGAAGCCATTAGAGACAGAAATCTGCAGCCTTATATGTGAAGGACTGCAGGGAATTATATTCTCTCTCATTATGATGCTTTAGAGGATGCTGTGAAACGCTTACACGCATGCAGGGCCTGTCTTCAACCGGGTTAGATGTTCGTAGACTAAACTGCCTGACCTCCAGCACGTCCTAAATCACTGAGCAGATGCTTTATGTAAGAAATAATGTGTGAGAGGTTGGGTTATTTCATGAATTTAGCTCGTGTGTAAATGGTGTTGTGTCTCTTTAATAACTCCTACAGCCAGTGTTAGATTAGTCCCCGATGGAGCGTCCTGAGCTGATTTGAGCATCTGTTTGAAGGGAAAGACATTACATGGCACAATACATCCATGCGCATCTCGTCAGTAAAGCTGGTTCTTTGATCGGCGGTGAATCTCAGTCACTGGTCTTCAAACAGAGCTGCAGTTAATACACAGAGCCGTAGATCACTCACAAGTTATGCAATATCACATTATATATCGCAAATGAATCAAATTGGAAACTGGACATGAAATTGTGTAGCTATTGAGTGATCTATGGCTCTGTTTATTAACAGTAATCAAAGAACCGGCTTTACTGACGCACATGAATATATTGTGCCTTGTATTGTCCTTCCCTAATCTATCAACAGTATATGATCCTGTTCTGTGGTCTGTGTCTGATCTTGTCCTCCTCGTGGCTTCTGGTCATCTTCAGAGTGCTTCGTCAGGCCGATCGTCGTTCTCCGGTCCCGCTCTCTAGCTTTATCTCCGCTCTCTCTGCTGTTATCCTCACATGAGGTGTGGGAATTGTGGGATGTTCAGAGGGTGTACCTCACAGCTGGCGGCGAGCGCTGGGACTCGTTACTCGTCCAGGACGGGACGCTCATGAAGATGCTTGGAGGAGGAGTGTGTAAAGAGGCTCAGGTGGCCTGTATCTGCATCTCATTTGTACCTCAGCGGGTGTTCAAAGGCCTTCACAAGGTCAGGTTAATGCAGTCTTAGAAAAAACAGTGTGTTTTTGCACAGAGAAGCAGTGGGTGGGGAAAACCTCCTCCCTGACTCAATTAAAACTGAATGAAGACGACGAGGGTATATTTCACCGGGTCCAAACGAGGCCTTAATGTGAAGTAGCTGGAAACGTTTAGGGAGAGACGCGGCCCGTGCGCATCCATACACAGAGTCAGAAATGTTCTTCAGCTAATGAAAGGATTCGTCTGCAGGGGACGAATGTTGTTCACCAGCTGAAGAGATGAGAATGGTTGAATGGTTTCACACCGCACACGTCAGCAGCGCAGAAGCCGCAGAGCGCCGCTTACGATGAATTAAAGAGACAGTGCGTTGTTCTAAATCAAAACGACCCGATTAACACATTTTACCATAAAATCATGTAACTGTTGTGTTTCACACTCACCATATAAAAAAAATGAACAAAACACAGGAGTTTAGACTTCAAAGGTCTGTTAAATGAATAAAACTAGAGGCATTTGTTAGCTTAAGATCAGTTTTTCAGTCCAAACACACTTTACATTGTTTGAGTTCTTTCTTTTTGTCTTGAATTTTAAATCATTTCCTATTTAATCTAGGATCTGCATGCAAGCCTTCTGTCGCATGGCAAAGTGTAAGATTTCTTATAGAAGATGTGAGGAGGGGCACTATCGCCAGAGAAGACCTTGCCCGTGCTAAATTTGTTTTCATATCTGTTAATATAAAGTTTGTAGTTGTGGTGAAGTTGGGAACACCAGTGCTACCAAATAAAGTCAATTTTGAGCCCTGCTTAATATATTCCACGCTCAAGCTAGTTTTGCCAAAATGCACAGGCAGAAGAGGCCTAATAGTCATGAAAAAAATATTAGTATTAATAAACTAATACACTTTATTGGACGGATCTTTACAGAGAAATGCGATCTTCACAGATTACATCAGGAGTACTCTCTTTTGTTTGGAATTCGGACATCGGTACACCTAAAACATCAAGACATCCGGATAGAATAACAGACCCCAAACCTAGGAGGTAATGTTTCTGTTATATTTTTTTATTAAGCGTGGGTAAGTTTTGTCCGTCTCATCCAGCATGAGTTGACGAGCTTCTGCTGGTGATCGCTGAAGCGGAGGAAGTAAGCTTGCATTTTAGTCTTGCTTAGTTTATACTTAAAACCTACCTTTAGCTTGCTGTTTTTTCTCTTCCTCTGATTTCTTCTGTGGTGTTTTATCTGTACCAGAGAGATGTAATTCGGTGACTTCATTGTTTTGCTGCTGCTTTACTGAATTGAGCTGACCTCACGCATCGTATGGCTGTCATACTCCAACCGTGCACACGTCCTGCAGCAGCCAGTTACAGGAATATTGCGTTGTTATTTTTATTAATTTTTTTAATTAATTTAAATATTTTGTTACATATGATATTAACTGAAGTATTATACATATATAAACAGAAAAACCCTGATGTAATTTCCTGTACTCTTGTGGGCCAGTGGGTTGGGTTATGCCTTGGGCGGCTCTGATCTAGTGATATGTAATGATGATGATTTCCTCGGTGTGTATCCTCTGACACTGAAACACAGCTCACCAGCAGGAGTCTCGTCCCATCAGCTGCTGCTGGAGGAGGTCGAGCCAGAGACCAGAATAGACCTCGGCTGACCTCTGACCTCATCTGTTGCTTTACTCCCATGGAGAGTCTCTCTTCTGTACGATCATACGCACAGATATGGTATGAACACATTGATTCTGAGCCGTGTGCTGTATTAGAGAGGAATCCAGCGTCTGGTGACAGTCAGGCTTCACGTCAGTAGCACTCGAATATTTAATGGAAGGAATCGTCAGAGACGGACGGGGGACGCTGGGAAGTGCTGTGAATCAAAGCAGAGGAAGTGTTTTCATCCTGCAGGAAAAATAAGCGTTGCTCCTCTTGAATCCATCTTTATTAAAATCATCTCGTTCCTCGCTCTCCCTCTCGCCTCTTTTCTTTCTGCTTTTTTTAATGTAATGAACCTTGCCTTGAACCGTGTTTTTAATTGCCTCTCCCCACATTTGCTGGGAAAAATGCTGTTTTTTTATTCCATGAATTAATTTTCAGAGAGAGCAACTGAATAGCAATTTAATTAGGCAGCCGGCATTGTGAGGCTTTCCAGTGTGTTTTCCAGAAGAATGCTGTTTAGAATAAATAATGATGCTCAAAATGAGAGGCTTTTAAAGCGCATCAATACAGGCGCTTGCAATGATAAGCCTCGCCACATTATGCTGAAAAAGCAGCCGGGGAAATTAAGTTGGAAAATGGCTTATTTTTGGCTGTAATGAGCCTGTAGTTTCTCTCTGCGGGGCCGTGTGTCCGCATGCGCTCGGCCCTTTTGTGCTTCTGCTGTATTCATTTATTTGCCATAAAACCTTTTCTGCCTCATCTCCTTCAGTTTTGTTTTCTTCACAACATCACCTCTGTTTGAGGCACGAGCTTCTTTGTGCCACACAATGCTAGGCTAATGAAGCGGTTTCCTGTGACTCTTGTATTTTTGCCAAGACGTGGACGGATAGAGGCGTCTGTGTCTTGTGATGTGTGTTTATGTTTTGATACTTGATCCTTATGAATGGCAGTACTGGGACCGGCTGGTTTGTAGATCAGTCTCTGTAATGTCCCACAGGCTCTTCTTCTCTCTGGACTCTTCTACAGTCCAGATCATCAATCACCAGAAGATCACCAGATCAGCCTCTCTCTCTCTCTCTCTCACTTCTGGTGTGTTTGTGGAAGTGTGTTGTGAGCTTGGGTGAGTGGATAGGCTTTTCTTGTGTCTCTGCAGTTGGGCCGTGTGCTACCTGGTTTATCTGGGAAGCATGGCAGCCCCAGGTGTGCAAGCTCTGGGTGTGCTAACACGGCGTCAGGCGATCTACCGCGAGCGCACTAATGCGTTGTCACGTTATGGCAAAGTAGTTTCTCCAATCAAGCAGATTCTGATTAGTAGTGTCTCCGCTCTCTTGAAGCATATCGTTTCATTCAGACGTTTCACGGATATGACCGTTCAGGATGATGCAGAGTCAGATCTGTTTAATGCGTTTGATTATGTAATCTTTGTTACGACTGCAAAGACGAGATGCTTTGGCTGCGGGAAATTTGGGTACTTAATTAGAAATTGTCCAGAGAAAACGAAACTATGGAGGGAGGGAATGCTGAGCCTGTTCCTAGCACAAGTGAAGCGAGTGAGACACCAGATTGAGTCGGTCATGGGGAAAGAGCCAGTCTCTGCTAGTACTGTGACGTTACAGAGATCACTGTGGAATCGATGTTGAAGAATGTTTGTGAGGTTAATTGTGCAGATATTTTCAAAGTGTCCCCCAAAAAAGAAGAGGGCTAATTCTCAAGATGCAAGGGTTTTAAAGAAAAAGCCTGATCTGTAAGTTAGTGACGACTGAGAGACTGAGAGTGACGGTGAGCTGTGACTCTAGTGTGGTGCTCTCTCAGACTGAATTTTCTAGTCAGAATTATTATGTTGAAGTTGTTTCTTAAATCAACTAAAAATAAGAGAGGTGTTTGTGTTCAGGAATATTTTCCTGATATCAAATTAGTGTTGTCAAAAGACCCGGTACTTCGGTACCAAGACGGTACAAAAAAATGTGAAATGTTGTGGTACCAGGTTTTCTGAAGTCAACCCGGTTCTTGCAGCGCACTGCACAGCTTCTTCATGAAAGCACAGAGAGATGGCGACCGGCGGCGCTACTGATGAGGCGCATCTGAATCTGCTCGTTGAAAAGAAAGGAGGAGAGAGCCACGTGTGGAAGTATTTTGTTTTTGAGGCTGATGACAAGCGCACCATCATTGATCAACCCATCTGCAAGCGGTGTCAGCGAAGGTTTGTGTCAAAAGGAGGAAATACATTGAACCTTATAAAACACCTCAAACATTGCAATTAGCTTAGTTAATGGTTACTGTGTGTTGACACCGCCGCCGGCGAGAGCGTCAGAATTCGCCCTGGCATCGACGCTGTACAGAGATGTTTAGACGCTCTTGACGCTCTGATGTAGACTGAATGCTTGTCTTGTATTTAAAGCGGCCGCTAATAAAACAAGCTTGAGCGGACTGACCACACGGAGGATAAGCTAACCTCCTGAAATATATTGATTGTGAAAGTAAGAAATTGATCAATGGAGATAACGTTTTTGTAGTACATGTTTTCTTTCAGTTAAAAGCATTTGCTGCATCTCTCTACGACACATACTTTCTGTTTAATCCAATATGTTTTGATCTGTCAGAATATTCTGCAGCAGTAACAGCTTCATATGCTCTGACGCTAAATTCAGCTTGAAATTCACGCTTATATTTAGAAAATACATAAAGTTAATGCACATTATCAGATAAAGTTTCTTTATTAACTATTTAATGCTCCTATAGCGTTTAAAACAGTCATAATCGTGTACTCTTTTTACACACTAGAGGCTTTTAATGACCTGTGTAGCCTAAACATGTGTTAGAGAACAAATGTATGGTGATGTTAGTATCTGTAAAATCAGAAAAGCAGTTCTAGGTTATGAAATATAGTTTGATTGAAAGTGTTTTGTGTTTTGATTGGACCGTGGATTTTCACTGGTATTGGTACCAAATACTGAAATTTTGGTCCGTGACAACACTAGATCCAACAATTTGTTGAAAAAACCAGGAATCTGATGGTAGAGGGTTGTTTTACAAATAAAGAGGTATATCGGTTTATTCATAAGAGAATTGTGAGGAACTTAAAGATTTAAATAATGATGTTTAGATGTGTTTTTTTGTTAATTATCATTGAGTGAGGTACGCATGGCTACCTTGAATATGAATGGTGCTAGGGACATTATAAACAGCTATGTTATATGAAATGATCAAACAAAGGAACATGGATGTTATAAAGCTGCAGGAAGCACACACTGATGGTGGAAACACTGATCGCTGGGCGAGGGAGTCTCTACTGAGCCACCGTACTTCAACAAGTGCTGGAGTCACGGTTTTGTTTGCAAAAAGTTTTATTCCAGTTTCTTATGACTGTGAAGAAATGGTTAAAGGTCGACTTTTAAAAGTGAAAGCTGTTTTTGAGAGTAATGTCTTTGTTTGTATCTGTGTGTACTGCTGCAGTTTTCAGATTCACTCTGTTCCACTTTGCAAAATGGTTCATCTTTTAGTTCTGGGTGGGGAGTGTATGCTTATTCATATGAGTAAAAAGCATGAGCTGGTTGATATTTGGAGAAATGAGAGACAATATACATGGGTTCATACAAGGGACAATGTTAATCTTTGGCAGGATTAGATGGGTTCTATGGTTTTAAGCATCAGCTGAGTTTTTATAATAATTGTTGAATTATTCCAGGATGTTTTCCTGCTCATGCGATGGTGCAGTGCAATCTTCAGTTCAAGTGTGTTAAACCAAAGAGTGCTTCCTGGCGTTTTAACGTCTCTCTGTCGAGTGATCATGTTTTCAGGGAATCTATTAAGTTTTTTTGGGAGAGCTACAGGAAGTCTTAACCTGAATTTCAAACCTTACAACTGTGGTGGGACTTGAAATTCAGTTCTGTCAGCAGTATACTCTCTGACGATCCTTAGAGAGCCTGGAAACTGAGATTAAATGTCAGCAGTTAGCTGATACAACTGGAGATCTTTGGCTCTGTTAGCTGATCTACTTGGTTATAAAACACTGGGCACTGGTGCGGTCCAGATTTCAAAATATAGCCCAGATGAATTTCCCATCCAAATACTTCTATAGCCTTGAGAAGAAGTGGTGATGTGTGAAGAGGGTAATGCAGTTCTCTCAGGTGTTTAGAGCTTGGGGGGGCTGTATAAGGCCCTGAGCGTCTGGGAGAGCTCCTGGAGTCGATGGGCTCCCGGTTGATTTTTATAAATCTTTCTGGACAGAGCCGGGGCGGGACTTGTTGCAGGTCCTGAGTGACAGTTTGTCTAAAGGTATGATGCCTTTGAGTTGCCACAGAGCGATAATTACCCTCATACCTAAAAAAGGTGATCTGACTGATATAAAGAACTGGCGTCCCGTCTCAATTCTTAGCATTGACTGTAAACTGCTCTCCAAGGTTCTAGCAAACCGGTTGTCTGGAGCTTTGGATCAGGTAATACACCCGGACCAGTCCTATTGTGTTCCTCGCAGATTTATCTTGGACAATATTTCCTTGGTTAGGCATGTTTTAGAAGTTTCTAAATGATTAAATGTAGATTTTGGGCTGATTTCTCTTGATCATCTCTTGGTTTTTGTCCTGAATTCACAGAAATGGTCAAGGTACTCTATAGTAAAGTTGAGTGTACTGAAGATTAATGGCGTTTATGTGCTCCATTCCAGGTTGAAAGCGGCGTAAAACAGGGATGCTATAACAAGGATGCTATATTCCTTGGCGATCGAACCAATGTTACAGCAAATCAGATTAAAGGTGTGCGGTATATGCTTGCCTAATTGTAAAAATAACATTTGATGTTATGGTTTTTGTCAAGGGGGAAAATGATACAGATTTTATTTGAATTAATTCATGATTTTATGCCTTTGTCTTCTGCTAGAATAAATTGGAAAAAATGTGAGGCTCTGTGGGTCGGTCGGTGGACTGATGGAAACTTCCTGATGGCCTAACTTGGTGAAAAAATATTTAGGAATATTTCTGGGGGAGACTATGATTCAACAGAAGAGCTGGGACAGGGCTGTTGAGAAAAGTAAGGGACATCTTGAAAAATGGAGATATGTTTCCAATATGTCTTACGGAGGACGTGTTCTTGTTATAAATGACTTGGTAGCGTCTTCCCTATGGGTGAGGTTGGCCTGTGTGGATCCTCCTTTTGAACTTTTACCAAAGATTTAAGCTGTTCTTGAGGACTTCTTCTGGGACGAACTACACTGGGTGCAACAGAGTGTTTTGTCCCTACCAAAGGAAGGAGGAGGACAAGGACCGGTACATCTACAGAGCCTTTCGTCTGCAGTTTTCACAGAGACTACTTGAGGGTGCATCTGATGTCAGCTGGAAACAGCTGCTTGTGCCATTTTGGGTGTGGTTTGCACTTTTAAAATCAAACATTGTGACACTGAGACATGGCATTGGCTGGCTCCAATCTAGAGAATGCAGAAATGGTTTCTCTTAGGGATGCTCATTTTAACCGTTTAACCGTTAACCGACCGATTTGAAGTTTAACCGTTTAACACAATCAGTTAAAAGTTAAAAGGTCATTTTATTTATTTATTTATTTCAGTATTTTACCTACTCATAGTCTATATAAAATTGTGTTGACAAA
>JAUCNO010000329.1:25146-45269 GCA_032353835.1 Enteromius viviparus
CATAACACACAAGTTGAGTCAAACCACTTATATATCGTATCGCAATCGCAATTTTGACCTTAATAATCACAATGTGACATTTTTCCCAATCGTTCAGCCCTGTTTCCTCTCTGTCTGAGTCTGATCCTCAACCAACCTGAACCCAGTTCTGACACACGTGGGGAAATATATATATAATTATTTGATTAATAGCCTAAAAGTGAAGTTATATCGGAGTGGATGAACAGCTCAGGTTTTCTGTGTTGTGTCGATGAATTGTTGGCACGGTTCCTCTCCAGTTCTCTTAACATGCCCTTCGTGATCCTCGGCCTCATCACTGATAGCTACAGAGATTTAGATTGAGAACGGAGGAAGATTAATCTGTGTGTGAATACAGACGTACAGAGTCTGGCCTGCGGTCAGTGGATGTTTGTCATGCAGATTGAGCGAGGCAGCACTGGGGCAGATTATGTAAAAACATCCGCGAGTAAGAGAGGGATGATGTGCTACAGCTCATTACTGCTGTAAATATTCTCCCAGTCTTAGCATGATAATCAGTGCTGCAGGAGAAGCCGTCCAGTCTGCTCTAGATCACTCCTAGGAGGATGTTTACCAGGATTTCCCCATGTTTGTATTATTACTGTACTGTGAAGTGTCTTCAGTTGCAGGGCTGAGAAACACTGGCTAACCAAAGCACTAATGATGGAGAACACCACAGGTTCCAAACGTCCAGTCTGGACAGCAGTGAACGCCTCAGCCGGACTTGGTTTTTCATTACAGTCAGACTCTGAGCTGATTAAAATCACAACATCACTTTAAGAACATTACGTGATATTAATTATTCACAGGCCAAGTCTCTGTAAGAACCAAATTACAATTTAGCTTTGTTTTCTCTGGAAATATTTGCTGAAGCGCTCTGTGTATTGTAGCAGTGTAGTTCATCTGGTCCTCTCTGAAGGGTTCTTCTCTGTCTTATAAAGCCAGGTCAAGATGATAAACCATGGTCCTAGAGCTGTGATTTAGGTGGATATGCGGGTGCACTCGGCCCTGTGAGTGTCTGCTCAGGGGTTTCCTGCAGCTGGATGCTTAAACACAGGAAAGGCAGGGCAGCTGCTTCCGGAAACGACACGCATCCTCATGCTCTTTCCACACCGCCCTTTTCCATCCCTCGCTTCCCATCCCCTCTTTTATTGCTGGAAAGAGTATATGGATGACATCAGGCGCTGGGAGGTGTGTGCTCATCCTGTTTTCATCGCAGGCCTGCTGCCAGTCGCCCGCTGTGTCTCATGGGTTAATGGAGTATGTTTTGTGAGGTTGCATGATTAGATTGTCCCGTGGTGTCATGACCCGGCCCAGCTAAAGCAGTCACCGCTGAATGAGATTCACGACTGTTATCACACATTCACTGTGGCCATTAAACACGAGGAGTGTGTTAGGTGACGAGCTGGGTCGTGTCCTACACCATTTGATCTAGAGACGTGACATCACCATACAATAACCACAAAACCAGTCATAAAGGTTAATTATTTTTTTGTACATCATCTGAAAGCTGAACAAACAATCTTTCCATTGATGTAAGGTTTGTTAGGATACAACTTTTTGAAAATATGGGATATAAAGGTGCAAAAAATAAATTGCCTCCGAACAGGGCTGGGCGATATGGAGCAAAAACTATATCTCAATATATTTTGCTATATCCCTCCAGGATTAATAACCCCCAAATTCCAAAGTCTTTTTTATTGAAACTCAGAGGTAGGGCAGTTCAGAACAAAGTGCTTCTGCAAATTTTCTTTTAAAAATCCTTGTATAAATATTGTAAAACAATAAAGGAAAAATTAAACATATTGCCTTCTTTTTATTCAAAAATAAAACTACTCCCCTGATGGGCAGCGCAAGCTTCGGTTAGCACCAGCCTTCAGCGTTCACAGCAGTAGACATCTGTCTGTTCTTCATCCGACGCCTTAAAACCAAAGTATCACCATCTAATAGAG
This sequence comes from Enteromius viviparus, assembly GCA_032353835.1. Taxonomy (NCBI): domain Eukaryota; kingdom Metazoa; phylum Chordata; class Actinopteri; order Cypriniformes; family Cyprinidae; genus Enteromius; species Enteromius viviparus. Next base: position 27,117 of record JAUCNO010000329.1, read on the forward strand.
CCAGCGGTGCCTGAATCGATACTTCAAAATAAAAATGGTAACACTTCATAATATCTGCACACTATGAATCATTAGTTAAGCATTAGTACACAATCCGTTCATCCTCTATAAAGCATTAATAGTCATTAGCAGGCAGTTTATAAATACAGCTGTAAATGCCTTGTTCTTGATTTATAGTCATATCTATAACAAAGGCTTGTTATCAACCAAACACAACACAGAGGGATTAAAAAACTTCATTTCAATATGCAAATAAATATGAAACTGTACAACTGTTCACTTGAGTGACTTATCATGAAAATGCATGAAAGGTTTAAAAGGTCTATTCATAAAGTATCTGAAAAAGATTTACTCTATGAACAATACATTAAATTACATTAAATACAGACAAAGTCAATAATAAATAAATAAAACGAGCTGATGAAACAATAACTAACATATGATCCAAAGCCATGTCTCGAGTCGAGTGAATGAATCCTCTTATAACAGGCATCCAATACGGACTTCTGGAAAAGTGTAATAACCAATGACATTAGAGATTACAACTAAATCAGCAAGCCCCGCCCCACGACTGACAAAAATAAACATGTTCGCGTGAGCAGGTGAGAGAGGATCGAGCGCACTGTATATGACATCATGCACACGCGGGCTTCACATGTAGATCTGTTTTCCTTTTATCACAATCAGTTTTTGGCATACAAGATAAAAATATCTAATTCTGACTCACACACTGTATTGTTGGCTAGTGCTATAATATACCTGTGCTATTATTTTGTGCTTCAGACTCAGATTTCACTGTAAACACGGTAGTGACTCTGACGACCACCATCTGCTGAGTGTGAGGTCTGAGGTATCGCTCTATCCATCACAGTCAGACACGGCCCGTCAGATTTAGCGTGATTCACTTCCTGTGACACACATGCTCAGTTCAGTCATTTTCAGTCCAGACTGTCGTTGGGTCGGCTGTGATTAAACAGAGCGATGCTGAATCATCTGTTAGCTGCTGAATGTTGCTGAAAGACATGAGATCGACTGATGCTCAGGAAGCACCGAGCTTCTCTCCTCCCTTTGCTAGCACTGGATGAATAATGCAAGCAGGAGGACACGCGTCAGAGCCACCGCTAATGGCCTTGATCTGAATGTAACGCCTACTCCAATTATAAGCATGCGCACAAGCTCTCTTTCATGTTTAAGTTTCATTGTGGCATGTGAAGCAACATCTAGCAGAGATTCAGGATCATGAAAAGAGATGATGAACCTTGAGAGTTTCTCACCCGGGTGATGGTGCTCGGTCAAACCCTCACAGTGCAAGATGGATGAGGGTCTGGAGAACACGTGGAGGCTGGGATACTGCTGTAGTGTATCTCAGACTGAACTGGTTTACATCTTGATGACACCTGTCCATTATAATCCTCTGAAGATTGGTGTCAAGTTCTTTGTCCCCGCTCAGAACCCTTTCCGGTCTGTTCAGAAACGATTCAATGCAAATAACTACTGCCACGTAATTCTCTGTGTTGTGTGTGTTTGTCTTGCAGAGGGTGTGTGTGAGATCTGGCTGACCAGCGAGGACACGGGTGCGTACGGCAGGGACATCGGCACGGACCTGCCCTCTCTGCTCTGGGAGCTGGTGAAGGAGATCCCTGACGGAGCGATGCTGCGCTTGGGCATGACCAACCCACCCTACATCCTGGAGCACCTGGAGGTACGTCCTCGTCCTCTCACTGACACCGCACTGTTAGGATCCTGCAGCAGATGACTAGCATGATGTGTCACACGATACACACTTCACACATCTTTGTTTGCTTTGGTTTTATTTGGCTTACTGGAGGAACAAAAAAAACATTGCTAATCCCAGATAAAGTTTAAGATATAGTTATCCAGTGAGAACATGCTGTTCGGCTTCCTTCAGGTCTCACGGTGTGTGTGCCACATTTATTCCGTCAGGTAAACTCACTTTTTTTTGTAGTGAGTAGTTTTATTGTAAAATGATTGTTTTGGTGTTATTGTGAGCAGGCCTAAATTATCTCATTAAGGTTGATTTCTAGCACACAGGTGGCGACTCATTCAATCCCATCATTCTAGAACAATACCCAGAATGCTGTGCGTTCCCCCTCTGAGCCCCAGATGCCGAGGACACTGGTAATCCCTCAGACGGCTGCGAGAAGTGCTGGGGGAAGCAGTTTTAATTTGCAGAGGGTTAATTGAGGTTGTAATTTTGTCCCCCGATGTATAGGTTACGTTTATGCTCTGTTACATTCAAATTAAAAAGTGATGATTTTTTCCCCCTAAATGAAAAGAAATAACAATTAAATGCTAATTAGAAATGTAGGCGTGCTTGTATACGTGCTAGAGGACGGTTATTTCTTTTTATGTGCTAATTTGATTTCCATCATTGGACTATTTGTCCTTTTTTCATTTCCACATGCTCAGCAAGTATTTTTAATTGCACGTCGTTGCTTTGATGCGTCTATTTGTCTTACGGGAAGCGGCGGAGCAGGAGTTCACGATCACTGCTGCACTGCTTTCTTCAAGAGATTGACAGTCTCTTGTGACTTCTGCTTCACGAGCTCATCTCTGTAACGGCAGGTAAGGTACCTGGAAGATACTCGTGTTGCTTCAGACACTCTGAGGATGAGGTAAAGTGCTTTTCACCGCTGATGGAGATAGCAAGTGGCGTCTGGAGAGATCACGTCACATATAGACAGATGAGCTGAAATCACACGTCGTCTTAACTCAGCAGCTCATCACAGGGTGCTTTAAGATGCGCTAACACTAGATTTCTCCTCTTCTTATCAGAGCACATCCACCTGACTTTACCAGATCTCCTCCATTTACTGGCTCTTAAGTGTTTTTTGTGAGTGCGCTGGGAAATGACTGTATGATTTGGGAGCTTGCGGCAGCCGCTGTCTGACACTCTTTCTGAGGAGTCATTTAGCAGCATTAGAGGTGTTTAGCAGAGCAGATGTGTGATTTATGGAGCCTGTGTTCGGTGTTTGAAATAGCAGAAGCACCTGTCAGACGGGGGAGGACCGATCAGCGTGGTGCGAGAGAGAAAGAGACCTTCCTGTCTCGCTTACAAATTGACTCTTTCTGAAGAAAATGGTTCTCAAGTACAAATAATTGTGCTCTTATGTCCTTTAGACAGGTGTGTAGATGCACAACTATATTCATACAGTGCGTGTGTTCAGGGGATAGGAGTGATGCGTGTGTTAGTGAACACTAATGAGAATAACACAACGCTGGCCTCTCGGTTAGTCACGCATGATCAGATCCTGTCTAATCACTGCAGAGTTTTCCACATCACATTCAGTCTGATCAGCGATCAGTTTAATGTGCTGCTGATTACACAAACCTTTTTTTTATGGCATCTTATTTCATGGAGCAAAACTTGGCGGCCTAAAAATTGAGCTTTTCCGAAGCCAGAGCGCATCGCCTTCATTATGCAGTCATGAAACCTGACCCGCCGGTTAACCTCCTGCACCGTACATGAATACTATAAGAGCTCTGGGGCTGCTGGAATCCAAAGACAGGCTCTCGTATCATATCTTTAAAGTGAGATACAAGCCTTATTACCTGATCACCATCTGAGCCTTGACCTCCAGGCCAGCAGCGTCCACTTATGATGCTCTGGGACACATTGCACCAGAGTACATTAGCCTTTACATTTTTTTCTTTTCTTTTGAAGGCTCTTTTAATTGGTGGCCAGCATCCGTTTAATCCATCACTGCTTCAATCCAGCGGGTCACAGGAAGTCACCTCATTACGGCAAGCCTTGCTGAGAGCGCTTGGCTGTGATCAGCTGTAGTGCTCTCTCTCAGGTGAAGCACCCTCTGCTGACGGACGATGATTAGTGCCGAGGTCTGGTCAGATCATAAAGCACTCGCTCTGCTCGTCATCCTTCACCAAGACTAGAAGAAGGAACAAACGTCCCAGATGATAAGCCTGATGACCTTGTGTTTAAACAGCATCACTTTCCTTCGTTCCCCCTCTTTTTAGGAATAATTCTTACTAATTCTGCCTTTCGGGGCTGTTTGCTGTACAGTGGAGTAAATCAGGTCTGGTCTAATTTCTTCTGATGTTTATTCAATGCTTTCTTAAGACCAGTTTTGAGGTGGCTAATTTGTAAGTATGTGTGTAACGTCACTCGTCCTTCTAGACCAGGGGTAGGCAGCGCTGTATTATTTATATTTATATATATATTTATTATGTGTAGCATGTCAGACACTCAGCAATCACAATAATGTTCTGCTTTGTTGCTTTTGATAAAAACAGCCCAGCTTTCCAATGAATGTGTTTTTCCTGTTTGTTTGAAGTGTAAGATATAACAGTGAAGGAACATTAGGAGTCATGGGAAACAGGCTATAGACTCATTAATAATGAAGTCTCACTGTAATCTGGAAAATGATTGACTTACACTGCTGCTTCAACTAAAGCTATTTCAGCTATATGTCAGGCTATAATATACATACTGTTTGTATTTTGCTATAAAACTGACAGATTTTAAAAGCAGAGGATATCTCTGGGTGCTCTTTATTCTCTAAATATTAGGACTTTACTCTCGTAGTTTTAGATTCCAACATCAGGACAAATCCACAACAATCAAATCCAGCTAAGCGAGTGAGCGAGGTATGAAGAACAGGCTCCAGTCAAGAGCAATAGTGATAGTTATGCTTCACTAAACTGTGGCTAATTAAACTGTGATGCAAAATAGAGAAATGAAATGAAGGTGTGAGGGAATTGAGACGGCCTTGAATCTCGAGAGAGTGATGTGTGAACATTCACAGTTCAGTCAATTATAGCTCAGGCTTTAGAGACCTGCCACCATTTGTATTTGGAGCGGCCGCTAATTTGGTCCCAAACACGGGCCATTTTCATATTAATGAACCGCCAGAGACCCTCTGTCCATTAGGGGCTTAATGTAGCATTGCACAGACAGTAGATGAGTCTTCTCTCAGTGTGTTTGTCTTGGTGTCGCTGAAGGACTGAAGTGATGGTTCTGAAGTGGTCTCTCCGGAGACTCGGGTCTTTAATCACAGGTCCGGCCGGTACTCTCTGCTGTAACTGGCTCTCGGTCACACAGCACCTGTCAGACTCTCCTTCCTGTTCCTGTGGGATCACTGTCCTCTGCTTGTCAGCTTTCACTACCTGTTATGGTAAATCACATTAGTGCTGTCAAACTAGCTGAAAAACTAACTGTGAATGTTGTACTTAACTATCACCAGTGTTCAGATTATATTAGTGTAAAAGGCATCATTTCATTTATCTTATTCTCAAGGCACGCTCAGAAAATTATTACTAATGCATGTTTATTCAGAGCAATAAAAGAACACAACTATCTTACAAAAAAAAGAAAATTAGTATTAATAAAAATGTTTAGAATTAGTGCTCTACTAGTGGTGCTTAGAGGGACTGAAGGAGACGAGGGACCTGGGACCTTCGGGTTACAGCTCCGACTCTCTATGATCAACATTTGTGTTGATTTGTGGATATTTTTTTTTTTTGACAGCCCTAAATCACATGTTCTGGGTGGTTTATTGCTGGAATCAGATTTGTGCTGTTGCTCCATTGTGAAATGATTAGACAGAGTATCCCAAGCCTACGATCTTCCTGCAGAGTTTAACACTGTTGGGTTGTTTTTGTTTGGAATGTGAATTGTCCCAGGAAACCTCCCAGAATACGTTCCAGAGCTCAGGTCCCTGACGATGAAAAGCTATTACCCTTGCAAATGGAAGCAGGAATGGATCGGTAGCAGCGTTCATCGACCACTTACCTCTGTGTGTGTTCAATAGAGTCCTGTAGCTCTGTTTCCTTGCTGAACGAATGACATTTTAATGGATTAATTATCCTGTGCAAGGCAAAGTGAGAGCAGCTTTCGGAAAGTGAGTTATCTGTTCAGAAGCTTTCCTTTAATCTGACGGAGCCTGAAGCCATGAGACACCCTTCACTGCCGTCTATTCCTCATTAAACTCCCAGCAGCCCAAAGCTCCTGACCCGAGCACTGGAGGATGAGCGGAAGAGTGCCGCTTCTCTCGGTCATCCACTATGTATTAGAGATCGATTGTATCGGCACCGAAAGCTGATTCCTTTTTCCTGAAACCGGTTTATAGACAGAAATCTACGCTGATAATTTGTGGAAAGTCACTGAAAACACATGACACTGCGTGCCGCGCGGAGCGAGCCGGTGCTGTGTATACAGTACACTCCAGAACATGTTCTCATGTCAATATAAAGTCATTCATTTGTTGACTAGATGCTACATATGAGAAAGAATAGCAGTACGTTTGCCTCTGCTTGTCGACAAATCTCAGGCAAGCAGTTACATGCAGGCATCACCGAACAGCGTCCATTACGTCTTTTAGTTCATGTTTGGAAAAATAATTATATTTTTATACAAGTTAACTTGATATTTCTTTACACAGAATTATCATTTTTCATACATGTTCTACTGATTTATGTGATCTAATAAGCATTAACTCATTGTGTGATCATTTCTGTATGAATGAATGAATGGCGAAGCCAGAGACGTGAGGTTTCTTCGACTCCAGCGTCTGTCAGATCACTAGCTGAGGAACTGCTCTGCACTTCAACCCTGCCTCAATCCGTCAAAATAAAGGTTCTACAAGGCTGCTACTAAAATTATTAAAACAAATATAATATAAATCTCCACTATAATGAGGGTTTGCAATGAACAGTTTAGACATATAATATAATCTGATAGGGCCAAGTTTCCAAGTTTGTTCCGAGAAAGCAGCAGAGATGGAGGTGGTTTGGTGTGTTCTCTTCCCTGTCAGACACAGAGCTGTAATGTCTGCTGTGGATGAGGAGAAGAGCCGCTCATGATCTGCTGCGGGGTGTGTGTGTGTGTGTGTGATGCTGTATCATCAGTGATAGATGTGTCTGACGATAGACGCTGTTAAATCATTCTCTTCCTGCCCTGCTCAGCTGTCACTCATCTCGTCTGCCGTCTGCCAAAGCCCCTCCCCCTCAGCACACGAGACGTGTGATTGGCCGGTCAGGATACCGTCCGTCTCTAATGAGCTCTGAACACACATTAGCATAAGCGCATAAATGAATTAATGTTTTCCTCGAGCAAATAACATGCATATTAAACGATGCTTTGGGCTACAAGGTGCAGGACATGCAGACATGGAGAATAATCACGTTTGTTAATTAACGCTGGTGTGTTTCTCCTGCTATCGCGTCACATCGCGTCTGATACTCCAGAGTAATGTGAGCGTCTGCTCGGAAATTAAAGTGTGTTTGCGCTTCTCTTTGTCAGCTAATGGCCATATCCTCATACTGAATATTCAACAGTTTAGAGAAAGCTGCGCTTGAGGATGAATTATAAAGCATTAGTGCGGTCCAGCTTAACATATCCTGACCAGAACAACACAAAAGAAGCCTTGGAATATCGGTCTTATTGCGTCAGCTAATAACCTGATGCAGGTGACCAAACAAACTAGCACCAGATAACCCGTTTACATTGAAGGATTTAACACAAAAGCAATGGTCCTGCTGCTTTACATTAGGTGGCCTTCTCTACTGTACTTATCAGTTTATCATTTGACACAATGCACTTATTGTACACATACCGTTTGTTTTTACACTGTACTTATATTTTGAAATACCTGCATGTGATTGCATCTGGAAATAATTAACCCACCCATACCACCAGGGCTGGACTGGGACAAAAAATCGGCCCGGGTATTTTGACTAGAGACTGGCCCACTGGGTATTATTAGCAAAGCAAACGCTGTTCTGTCAGCGATATACACTGTCCTCTTGGTATATATGTACAGTATCAGTCTAATAAACGTAAAGCTACACCATCCTCCCTATTCTGGTATTCTGAACTGTACTTAGAAGTACTATAGCTTACTGGGCTTACAGAGACTTCATATTTACTGTAAACGATCATGGATTTCTATACATTTACCATCAAATGAGCACTTTGGTTGTAAGATTCAGATAACTATTTAAAAGCTAGACATTTAAAATGAGAATAAGAAAGAAGAGTATTTCTTTGTGCCCCCTTTCCTTGGTAATGCCCTGCCTGCTAGACCCGCCCCCTGCACGGTTACCAGCTGTCAGCTATGTAGGAAAGGATCCTGGTGTTAGTTGTCCCTCAGAAACCGTTCAGAACTTCCCTTCAACTCATTCATGTCACCTAAAAGATAAACCTGTTTCTCCATCACCTGTTCCGCTCTGATGATTGAATAAAGACATCTCCTGGTTTCACCGTCATGTTTCTGTCTCATATCCAGACCGATCATATGGCTGTGGCTCCAGCAAACAGCTGATGAACCGATCAGCTGATCAACAGGAGGAGGAGAGAATGAGAGAAGCGTAAAGACACAGGATAACTCCAGCTTTGTGCTCTTTTTTTAATTCTAGCTGAAATACGGGACAAATTGTGTTTCTTTTCTCATCAATATGTAACGCGCACTATTTTCTCTGAATGCAGGATGATTAGGTTTTTTACGTTTGGCAACCCATACTAACTAGCCTTATCAATAATTCACTCTCAGTAACATCATAGCACCAGCATAGAAACTGTCATCACGCTAACTAGTACTAGTAGGAGTTATTGTAACTGACTGTAAAACGTTTGCAAGCACAACGTAAAATAAGCTACACCTACTTGGTTTATAAGTTTTTTTATGGTTTTACTTGGTTTTACTTGCCTGAAGTTCAGTTCTGCCACTTGGACCGGCGGCCGCTCGGGTCTCTCCTCCACCTGCGGCCGCTCGGGTCTCTCCTCCACCTGCGGCCGCTGGCCTCCATCACTTGCTAAGTGTACTGAAGTGGAAGCTCCACTATAGTCACTCTGATACAGTATTTTAGCACATTTGGCAGCTTCTGCCTGAAGGACTAGTTTCTTTTTGGCCCTAATTTTTTCAATTTGTCAAAGAGTTATCAATATTAAGCATTTACTATCCCAGCCTTACTAGACAACTAGATTAGAGAAGAAAGAAAGTATTGTGTGTGTGTGATGGGTGGGGTTAAGTGCTGGTTAGCTGTGGTGTTCAGGTGGAGGTTTCCCCAGACCGGAGCAGAAAGGGTGAAGCACTTGGGTTCTAGATCAGGGTGAAATCACGTTCTCAAAGCGTAGGTATAGTTGCTTTCTTATTTTACTATTTTAATTTGGGCTTGTAAATAGTTCATATTTATCTTTATTTATAAAAAATCTGTGATGTCCACTGTTTCTGGACTGGGCAAAGCTGAGGGATTGAACTCTCGGTGAGCTTCTTCACTCCTTCCTGAGCAAGTGGTTCGTCTGCACTGCTAATCAGTCACTATTCTTTAAACTCATTAATTCCTCTAATTCTGATTGTCTGATGTAGGAGCCACGCAGAGACGTGTGTGTGCAGGAGCTGCTTCAGCACAATAGACTTTAATTGTGAGGATAAGCTGTAATCAACAGTTCCTTCCTCTGATCTTCTCTTTGAGTGAGAAACACAGTTTGTGTTTTATTCATGTATTTATTGATTTGATTCATTGATTGATTAAGTGATAGCGAGAGGCAAGCTCCTGATATAGTAGCTTAAATTTAAGAGCATTATTGGATGAGCTTGTGTGTTTGAGGGGGTGTGAGGCAGGGTGTAGGTAGATGGTCATTGTGTTTTGCATCTGTCACCGTGATCTCTGTTATTTAGATATCACACTCTACTGATGACCCAGACCTTCTCTTGCTGTCCCTCTGGGTTTGTCTTTCAGTGTATGTGCTGCATTCCTCTCTTGGGGAAATGTGCCCGGTCACCAGCAGGCCCCTTGGATCCAGATCCTGTAATCACTCCTCTGTTAAACGCTGTGTATGAAATGGTTTATGGAAAGAAGACTCGAACAAAAACAGAAGAATGTAGCATAGCTGTGGTTTGATGTGTTTGTCACAGATGAACGTCCTTTTGCTGCGCTGCAGAGAAACATTAACCCTGCAGCTGCCCTCGGATGAGAGAGAATAACTATAGACGTCTCATCTGAACACACACACACACACACACACACACTGCTTGTCCCTTCATTAACAGCTTTTCATTAGCAACACTTCAGTCGTAATCTTGTCTCAAGTTGCTCATGTGACATGTAGTGTACATTAATGATTCAAGGGTGTTGTCTGTAAAGCAGGGATTGAGTCACATGTGCTCCGAAGGCTTCAGTGTTGTGATGAGAACTGGTCAGATGATGTATTTCTCTATGACTTCCTGGTATACAGAGAGACATGTACAAGCTGATTTTGCTCATTAGAATGCAACAGTACACTATATGTTTAAATGTTCTGCTTTGAACTGTGTTTCTTACAACATATACACAATACCATAAACATTACTCATCTGCTATTGATTATGACAGTGTAATAGAAGAAATGTATGGTATTCATATATTGTAAACGGCTCTGAGACGGTAAGCCTTCAGAAGGTGTGTTATAGGTGATATTTGAGTGTTTGCTGCTGCTTTGCATGAATTGAAGAAAAAATAACCACCGTCAGTATTCAGGGAGTTTTACCAGATAATATCAGTGCCGATGAACATCTGTGTTGGTACAGCACTCCTAGAGGCGATCAGCTTGAAGAGACTTGAGTATATGTCATCCAGGTTTATCATGCAGCAGGTTTCTAATCACTAAAAACAAAACAAACACACAAAAACATGTTGATATCAGTATATGTATCATTTTGTTACATCGTCTATAACTGTGTATCAAACATAGAAACAGCATCACGTCCAAAGAAATGTAATCAAAACGTTTCACTTGATTTCAAAACATTTTAGTCAGGAATTACAGTTCAAGAAAAACAAACAATTAAACGTCAACCCAGCTAACACACGACGTAACAGTTACGTAACATATTTGTCATTTTTGGTCATTTCATGACTTACCAATTGTAACCACAACGTAATATTACCAATTCACAACGTCGTCAGTTCCTCCTCCAAACGTAACAAGATAACCAAGAACGTCCCAGATTCGTACTCTTTTCATAATATATTAGTAATTTCATGATTAACTGGCAACGTAACTACGACGTCGTATGCACGAAATTTTCCTTTTTATTTAAGTAAACGGTTTAAAAAATCTACTTGAGATTGAATTTCATACTATTCTCTGTTTTATACAGCAAACTTACCTTACTGAAGGTATAAACGACAAATAAATAAACAGCAAAATTATATTTAAAAATGTATTCAAGTGTACATATATTATCATATATATACATGCTGCAGCCATGCGGGTGAGTAGCTGACATGTTTGTATTACAATTTTAGCTTTCTAATACAAAGTCTCTGACAAACTAAATTAAATGGTATTAAAACACGTATTTGTAGTGTTTTGTAGTATACATATTTTGTAAAGTCCATTTTATAATCTCTACTATTAGACAAATAATTTAACTTAAGTTTGTTCCTTACACAAAGCTATAGTATGTGACCATGGACCACAATGTTGTCTGATGTTTTAGTGTATATGCTCATGTACAACAGTCTAAATATTAAGATCTTTCATTATGTTTTTAGATTTAGATTAGTTTATAAAAGTAGAAAATAAAATTGCAGATGCCAACCATTTTGGTCTTAGTCTTAAGGCTGGAACTTGGATATTGTGCGTAAATAGCTGTTTAATATTAAAGAAATGAGCAATTACAATAAAAACAAACATAAGAAATCATACTTAATTTCTCTTTTATTTTACAATATAATTCTGACTACAACGCCAGATTCAAGTGTCCATCCACAGAGGAGGGGAAAAATGCTAAAGAGGAAAGCAGTGTCTGATACTAAAGATTACAAATAAAGCACATCTCACAATAACACACTTAACATAAAATGAAATGGACACCTGGAACCAAGTGAAGTCCATCCACTCATGCACCACCAAGCATCCATACAAACACATGGGAGGTCCCTCGGATCATATCTTTATCTGATACAGAAAACTTAAATAAAATAAATTAGGAAACAAACAAGGCAGCTATGCGTTTTATGATTATTACTGTTGTTCAAACTGTAACACCTTGTGGCAATATCTGCTACATTTCACACAAATGCTGCATCCAGTAACATTGTTTCAAAATCCTACCAGTTTTTACACAGGTTTAGTTCTCCAGCACAAATCTCACAACACTTCTCTGATACAAACTACACCACTACAAAGCATTAAAGAGATGGGTTACTCCAAAAAATTTAACAATGTCATCATATACACACCCTAATATTATTCTAAATGCATAATTTTTTCAAGATGGTACAAAAAAGGAGATGCTTCAAACAATGTTCATACTGCTCTATTCCATACCATGTAGGTGAACATGAACCACGGGCGGTTAAGCTCCAAAAAGCAACAATAAGCATCCTGGTAATGGTAAATAAGAGTTCCACCAAGGAATGAAAGGTATGTTTCGGTGAGTACATAATATCAGAATTTTCATTTTGGAGTAAACCATCCCTTTAACTTTTGATTAACATACACAAACAGACATACAATACCCCGTCATACACAAAACACAGTACAAACCAGTTGGGTACATTATTCCAGGTATAAATATGATACATTTATGGCTTTTTCCACTTGAGATAATATCTGTCTGAAGGGTTCATAGTGCAAACTTTTATAATGCAAAAGTTATACTGTAGCCCAGGCGTGTTATTCTAATATCACGGACTTCCACTAAAGGCCCCGATATACTTCAACAAATATCGAAGAACGAACTGAAATGACGTCATTATGAACAAAATCAGACCAGTTCGAATCAGCTGACCAAAGTGAACTTTTTGGGGAGTTCCTTTTGGCTCCTAAACAGCTTCGAGCTCCCATTGGTCCGAGGTGGCTATGGGATTTATTTTTTCCAGGATCGTTTGTCGGCACAATGTTGCTCCCTGAGCTGCCACATATCCGCACCTGTACGATCGCGGAGAGAGTTCAGCGAAAGCAATTCATTCCTAAAAAGAGATTACAACGAAGCTTGTGGGAACCACCCAGAGTTAAAAGCGAGGTAGAGAAACATCAGATGCAAGTTTTTCAGAGCCATGAAAATAATGAGAGGAAAGGTGGCAAGCGAATAAATATTACATCATACTGCTGCTGCAGTATGAAAAGGGTACACAATAAATAAGCCTTTGTTTTTAATTAAATGTATAGGCTACGTGTTAGCGACACGTCATGTTTACGTTACATTAATCTACACCCCCCTCCAGCAGCGCAGAGTGCCAGAATGTTCGGAAACAGTATGCCGTCACTCAGCCTTGAAATTGCTCTTTAACGAAAAAAGAACTTTGTTTGAAGTAAATCAGGGCCTTTAAGTATAAACGCTCTGCGAGGAGCTATGAGAACATCAGCTCATTAGCTCCACACCAGAATCTAAAGTCTTATTGTGGCACTGTGTTCAAATGCTAAATTGACCCAGACAGGCCACTGCGGCATTCTTCCAGTCTCACAGATAATGGTCTTTTCCTGCCAGCTCATTTTCACATTCAAAGGCCTTTAGTGGTCAGTATCCAGCTCCAGGATCCGCAGCAGGTCCAAGCATGCAGAGAGAGCTTATATGCAGTATCAAATTGCATGCCTGCTGGTTAAAGGCCTTCAGAAGTAGTCCCTTCGCCGTGAATCGTCGCTTATAAAGGAAGGGTTCCACTGAGCTGGGTAGATGCAGGAATGCCTCGAACCAGGGAGACCGGAAAATGGATATAGGCCGTTACGCTCAAGGTCAGAGTTCCTCAGTGCAGCCTAAAAGACAATAGCAGTCACATATTAGCTAATCATTTAGGAAATTCACTAATTCAGGACGTGCATGGCCATGTGAAGTGTTTTTCTGCCACAACATAATAAAAAAAATATATTAAATAGTAACTGCAACTTTTTATCTCACTATTCTGAAATGTATTCTTACAGTTGCAAGTTTATTCTCATAATTCAGACTAACTGTGAGCTTCATAATTCAGAATTTTCACAATTTCTGAGAAAAAAGGCAGAATTTTGAGTAGCAAGTTACCTGCAAAAAAAGTTGTTTTTATTCCATTGTAAAAGAAAGCTTCCATATAAGACAAATTGAAAAAACAAAGCCTGCATAAATGCAATTTCTCATTTTAAAATTTACTACATGAAGTTTTAACTACTTGATCCAATGTAAAATCCCTTATGACAGGTGCATATGATCACCTACCGAGTAATAAATGTCTGTCATTTGCAGGAGATTTTTGGTACTGCCGTTCTCCTGCATCTCTATAGTCTCTCGGCCCCACTCCATAGACACACGATTACTCTTAGGAAACTCTGCGTAGGGCGACATCTGAAGGTCTCCGCTTTTGAAAATGATTTTGTTGATATCATTTTTGTCCTTTCTGAGAATGCATTAAACAAAAACTTTTTTGAGAAATGTTTTTATCTGTAAAATAAGTAAGAAAGCTTCATATTTATTGTGAGATCTTACTTGCAGCAGGTGACTATAAGAGCAATGACGACGATCAACAGAAGAGCTCCTCCAGCAGGAGAGACCACCACAGCTATCAGCTTATAGACTATTAAACACAAGATTATTTTAGCGACATAAACATATGTTTTGTGTGAAAATAATGTCGTTTCACTAGCTTATTCAATTAATATTTTTAAATATTTTAATACCAAAAATGTATTAAAAAAAACTTTAATTAACAAAATCTTACAGTTATTGCAGTTGAAACCTCCAAATCCAAACATGCACCTAAAGTTAAAAAAGAAGAAATGTGTAGGTTTTTTTGCAAACATACATGTGTACAAAACACACATTGGACAAAATTAATTCAATTTGTTTCCCATGATCTTAAAAACCTTTGATCTTAAGGCTTATTCTTAAATGCCTGAAAGTGGAAATTGGACCGTAAAAGTGCAGGAAAGCAGCCAAAAGGCAACAAACATGCCCAGCATAAATGAGTGTTTAAAAAGCATCTCAGGTGGCACCTCATGAAGTTGAGAGAATGCACAGGGTGTTAAAGCTGTAATCTAAGCAAAGAGCTAAAAAACAGAACCATAAAAAACTCTAATTTTTGTTGAAATAATTGTTGAAATGTATTGTTTATGTATTTATTATTTTGTTTCATTTCGTTTAAGTACCAAAATAACTAATAATAAACTTTTAAAAATAATTTAACTATCTAAAAAGTCTAAAAATTAAATATATTTTAGATGATAGATTTTTAAACATACTCATTTCGTAGTTTTGTATGACTTAACTATTCTAAACTGTGGGGAAAGAAACAATCATCTATAGTTAGGGGTTTGTTTATTTATTAACTGATTGTTTACGATTGTTCATTGTTCAAAATTCATTACAAAAACATACTTACTCAACACAGCTGCCGTTAACAAGCCTGAGTCCATCTCCACAGTCTAACAGCGAAATAGAAAAATCTGAATGAGAAACTTGCTGACGAAGTCCCACAGTATTCAAAGAACTGAAAAGGCTGTTGTACCTCTGCAGGTCATGTCCTCTGGGTTCTTTTTAAAGTATCCTGCTTTGCACTGACAGTATGGGGTCCCACTGGTGTCTGTGCACTCTGAGTACTGCAAATCACACTTGGTCTTCTGGGCCAAACACAGGCTCTCCGCTAAACAGAAAGAAGTGCTTCAGAACAAATGGCTTCCCTGAGATAAACAGCGTGACAAAGAGTTTTCCAAAATATTATTATAGGGGCTAAGAGAGCCCCTCTAAAGACTGTGTTATCCGTTGTGTATTGCGTGACTGGTATTATCATATCTCTGAAGTGGAGGATAAGAACAGAAGGGGTGGCTTTGAGATAAGACTATGATGTAGACAGCGAGCGCTGAATGGTACCGTGATAGGAGAGATGGTGCTGAAGCTTAATGGTGCAGTGTGAGTACGTCTGGCTGCAGTTGCTCAGGGACATCTGGATGCTGTTGATGACATCCGCGCTGGTGACATTGGTGGAGAGTGAAAACATGCTCACCGTTGAGATCTGCACATCTCCTCCATTTCTGCACAAGGAATATACATTCAAATGATGAATTTGCAAATAATATAAATAACTGAGTAATGTGAATTATGTGGCAACTGATAATAGTATAATTGTATTATAATTCCTGGTTATAAATGAATTATAGAACTGATATATTGTATGATTTATTGTATGTAAGTTTTTTTCAAATACTTTTATTCAGGAAAGATGTCTTGCATTTTAAACATTTCAAAAGATTTCTATTTCAAATAAATGTTCTCTCTATTTGTCAAAGAATTCTAAAACTGTGCCACATTTGCATAAGCATAACTACCGTTCACTTTACAACATTAGACAACTTTTATTCTGCTCGTGTGACACTGAAGAGTAACTTCAGAAAGATGGCATTGCCATTGCAGAAATAAAATACAGTGCATTAAATAGAAAATATTTAAATTGTATTTTTTTTACTGTATTTCTGATCAAATGATGCAGCCTTGGCGAGCATAAGAAACCATTTTTAAAAAATTACCACCAAACTTTTAAACAGTAGTCTAGGCTGTATTTGAAAAAACATAGAAATTTATTTTTGGATAGTCATAGCTCATTTAATTTATTTTCAATATTTAAATTGTATTAAGTCAGCTTTATGTTACACCACTTAAAACCAAGTTATTTCATGTTTAGCACACATCTCACTCTGTATTTCCACATTCGCTCATGCATGAATCTCTTTAAACAGCCCTGCCTACTGGTAGCTGCCAAAATATATCTGAAGGATCATTTGACACATAGCAAAACGTATAGAAAATATATTGGCAAATCAGTAGCTGCACGCTACAGTTGATTTTCAGTTCCTCGTATAACCTATTCCTGCTGGGACTCTGAAAAATAGAAAGTAGAAACTTACTTTTTATGTAAAGTGGAACGTCGGTAACCATGAAAGATGGCGAGCGATGCATTGAGCTGAAAAACCAATACACAAATGTAAAAAATTAACCCATGTTCAGGACATTGCATTATCACCTGCAACCAATATCATACTCTATTTCTGTAATGGTTTCGGCATTAGCTGATTGGCTGTGGGTTTTGTAGTTGCAAGGTGGAGGTGATGGAGTACAGTGTTGCATACCAGCTGTAAAATCTCTCTGTGCAGCTCATGCGGACCTGAACTTCTGAGATGCAATGAGGTGTTGACAGTGAAAGTGCCCAAAAATGTCTTCACTGCAAGGTAAAGCCAAAACAAACACAATTAAGGTAACGCAAGTTATCGCCAAAAATATGTTTATGCACTCTGAACATGTTTTATTGGGGACAACTGACCACCTACCTTGCGTACAACTGCGACCATCCTCCAAGTCAAAGCCCAGGGCACACTGACAGCTGAAAGAGCCACCTGTGTTGACACACACTGAACCCTGGGGGCACGGACTATTCACACACTCATCCACATCTACAGAAAAACACACAGCCCAATTAATCATTGTTCATTTTTTTTCACAAACCCTCATGCAAACAAGCATTACAATACACACATGTGATTAATTATGTAGAAACAATATGTTACCATCATTCAATCTAGTAAAAAAAATGGATGACATAGAAATAGAAAACAATACATAACGTAATTGATGTATTTAAATGAATCTAGTGACTAGCAGGATTAAAACATTTAATTTGATATTACAACATTGCTGTTCCTGTTTGTCACTGCTCTTTTAACTTTCAGTCACATGGTCCAGTTTGGTTGTTAGTCTATATTTAAGTGTGCTTCTTACGTTCTGTGCAGAAGGGTCCTGTCCATGCAGGCAGACACTGGCAGTGGTAACTTCCCTTAGCTGATCTAATACAGTGGCCTCCATTTGCGCAAGTTTGAGGCCCACACACATGATCTACAGAAGAAAGAGACGGCTTGGTTGTTTAGAAGTAAATGAAATTAACAGGTGACTTAACTGCAAACAATGGAACAAATGTTAACATTAAGATTTTGAATTTTTTTCATCTTTACAAGACTAGAGTGGTTGCCAGAGTTTTTCTAAGAAACTGTTAACACTATAATGTTACTAGAGAAAAGCTTACTACTAAGTCTATTTTATCATATGCTTAAGGGTCACAACACCCCCCTGTTTCAGAAGTGGTTTTTCACACCTCTGGGGTAAGGGGTGGGGGTAGAGTGTGGAGACAAGGCGGAGATTGCTTCAAAGGGGGAGTGACAATAAGTGACAGCGA
>JAUCNO010000331.1:0-24140 GCA_032353835.1 Enteromius viviparus
TATCTATCTGTCTGTCTGTCTGTCTGTCTGTCTGTCTGTCTGTCTGTCTGTCTGTCTGTCTGTCTGTCTGTCTGTCTAAAAGTAAAAAAAAAAGCATAAAAAGTAAGAGTGTCACAATCAGTACTGTTCAAAAGTTTGAGGTTGGTAAGATTTTTTTTATATTTTTGAAAGAAGCCTTAAGGTGGTATTTATTTGATTAAAAAACACTACATTGTGAAATTGCTTCCAGGTTTTCATTAAAAAAAAGAGCTTAGCATCCGCATACATGACAAAAATGAGAACAACATTTCTTGTTTCAAAATAAAACAATAAAAATGTAATATATTCCTGTGATGGCAAAGCTAATTTCTTGTTTTTATCAGTGTTGTAAATTGTTGTGCTGCTTAATATTTTTGTGAAAACTGTGATACCTTTTATTCCTTTCATTATTACTTTCATTATTTCTTATATATTACAAAAAAATATATATATAAATATATAAAAAATATATATTCTTATCATTTATTTATAACAATGTGAAAGTATTTAATGCCACCTTTGATCAGTTACTGTACATGCATCCTTGCTGAAAACGTTACTGACTTCAAACCATTGAACAGTAGTGTGTCATCATGAGTAGACCTTAAACACTGACTGCACTTCATATCTCATAAAGACTCTTCTCTCTCGTGCAAGCTGTGGTGTCACTGCAGCTCAGCGCTGTGTTAATGCGTGTGTCAGACACTGGCAGCTTGTTGCTGACTCAGCAAATGTCTCTGTGTGTTTACCCCCCTCCCCGCAGATACACACGTTTGACACCCCACAAAGATAAACACACCCTTCTGTGCATCATCAGCATCCTAATCTGTCATAGCTCTAAAGAGAAAGGCACTAGATATCCATATGTGGTTTGAAATCCGATTAAAAGCGGATTTTTGGAAATGCTTTGCAGTCTGATCGGATTTCAAGTTTCAGGTTCTCTGCTCATTTGAGATGTTAAGTCTGTAAAGTCCTAAAGTGCTGTAGTGTCTGCACTCATATGTAGCATTAATTGTGTTTTGCATGGTCTTGCTTGAACGAGTGAGACATTTTGGATACAGTGAATTTGTTAATAGTACAGTAATGCCTTCTTTTGAGTTGTGAGCACTTCGGTGAGAAATGATGGACATTAACATAAAGAATATTTCCCGTTTTCTTGGTTTCATTACTAGTAGAAATAAGGATAGTTAAATTTGAAAATGATCCAGAATCAGGTGTTGTGTTATCGAAGCCTAGTTTATTTAAGCACTTTTTATTTTAAAATAAAATGTAAAAAAATTTATTCATTCCTGTGCTGTGATTTTTGAATTCTGTAACATTTTAAGCAATGAATATACCCATGTTTTTGTATAATTTAATAATTTAATGTAAAAAAAAAAAAAAAGCTCTAGTACAGCTCAAGCACCTAACTCTTAACAGTATTTTCAAGAAACTATGTTTTGTTTGAGTTTTTTTTTAAAACTTGGCCTTTTAGCATTTATTCATGAGAAAAATAAGAACATAATTTCTAACAAAAGCAATACAAATTTGAAACTCCTCCTTGTTCAGCTCACTGATATAAAAATTAAAATATTTCTGCTAGGAAACATTTTTCAATTTTATTAAAATTAAAAACACAAATAATAACTACATAAAAGTTGTTAACCAAAAAAAAAAAAATTAAATATTAAAGTAATTCAAGGTATTAATAAAAACAAGAACTTTAATACTTAACACTGCATGTAAAATATATGTTAAACATAGCAGAAAGGCATGCACTCACAGAGAGAGAGAGAGAGGAAAAGCAAGTGTTCAAGATTTAAAAAGAAATAAACCCTGCTGTGTCTTTAAGAGCTCTGGCACTCGTGTGGGAGTGAGTGGGGCCCAGACAAGTAGCTCAGCCCAGCTCAGATCTGCCAGATGCAGCGCTCCAGCCAGAACGGAGCGCAAGAAGGCAGGCTGCACAGAAGGCAGTGCTCTTCTGGCGAACGGGTGACAAGGCAGAGAGAAAGTGTACCCTCCCCGTGAACCGTTGCTGTCTTCCCCTCCCTTGGCACTGAGAGCATGTCTGATTTTGCCTGTCTTTGAAGTTATGGAGTTGGACAACAAACTCGAGCTGGACGGCCACCGTGGTAAGAGGAGAACTTGGATACACTTTTAACAAAGCACATGAAGTGCCGAGAGCCAGATAGTGATGTGAGCTTGTTCGTGTGGGGCTGTGAAACAGATTAGAGCAGGTTGCCAGGGCTTTTTGCAGTTTTCGTATTTTGTTGCGATGACAGAACAACTGTGATCTGTACTGAATGTGTGTAATTACGCGCTAAAATGTGTCCTTAGTGAAAAGTTCAGAACATGTGTGTTGACATGAACATATGAAAACACTGTTACATCAACAGATGTGTTCGCTGAGGTTGCTACTGTTACCTCAAAGCAGGCTGAACCCTTGACATGCATTAAACCTTACCTGAAACTTGATCTACTATGGGTCAAAGGTTCACGTTTGCACTGAAAAGCATTATTTACACCCTACAAATGTACTTAATCAGCTTTTATTGTGCGCAAGAACACTCTGAGTATTCATGTCAATGCCTGTTTTGAAAACAACTCAATATTACTTAACTTTTTTAGATCAATTAATTGACATTTAATGGAATTGTGAATGATTTCCGCTAGTTGTGAGTGTGTAAAGAAGTTCCCGTGCTGTTACATTCAAAAATAATTACGCCATTGTATTCAGGAATGAACTTGTGCTTCATGGTTGTAGTTTTGTTGATAAATGTCTTTCTAATGAGACTGAATTGCACTGTATTGAAGGATATGAAGTCATATTAATGCTGATGTGTCTGTCATGTGGGCTGAGATGAACTTTAGAGGGTGTCTTGGACCCTAAAGCAACCTAATAAAACTTTCAGAGCTTGTCAGACTGCAGTTTTTCATTGTTTCAACTTGTTTGAAGCTTTTTGAAAGGCATTAGGGAATAAAATTAAATGATAATTAGCCATCCCAACAGATGTTACAGACGGTTCATGTAGGTATGTTTAAATGTGTATGATGTTTAAAACTTCTGCTCGCTGTGCAACATATTTTTAGTTTCATTTATGGTTTATATACAGTACAGTAGGCTGTTTAAGAAGTATTTTGTTGGTAATATCTTTTTGTCGGCTCTGCTGTGTGCATCGCTTTAATTTTCACCAGGAATCTGAAATCAAACAGAATTGTTCAGATATTCATCAGCATAACCCACGTGAGAGTTTTGCATTTGAGCACAAATTTAAAATGTTTTGAGTCAATGAATAATTAATTAAACGAGCTCGTTTGCAACCAGAGATCCGATTATTTATCTGCTCCTTTCTGTTTGCCTTACATTTATCCACTTGTTCTGTTTCGAAAAAAACCTTCACAATAAAAAGCCATGGAAACATCTGAAACATTTAGTGGGATGGAGGTTTTCTGTTTGTTGCTTCACTTTGGTTAGGAATATGTGGTTCAAAATCTTGCAGCAAATATTTGGGCTCAGAGCAATCCTGCTTGTAACTTCGCCGAGGATTAAACATCCCAGACATGGCTCTGAACGGTGACAATCTTTGTGAAGAGCATAATCCTTGTGGCATATCAAGATGGACATAATCTCCTTTAGTCAGATATTAGGACAAACAGTTATAATTTACTCCATCTTGTTCCTGATGGCCCAACATGTGTTTTATGCGCTATTTAGGCCTGTTGTTGTTTCATCTGGTCAGTGTCGCTGATGATTGTCTCGCCGTTGTTATAGCAAAGCATCAGATTGTCCTGCTTTTGTTCGTGAAATATGTTTGGCAGCATTCTGCTTTGGTCTTTTATCTATTTCATTTGCTGGCATGAGGACTGGCTGTGTTCCAAACACACAATTAGAGTGATGTACTCAGTAATAGACCTTTATGCTGTAACAAACAAGCTCTTTCAGTTCAGGGCTGTATTGTTTATTGTATACGCCTGATAACTTCAATATTCAAAATACTTAAAAAAGTGTACACTCATTGTACTGAAATGTTTGATAAAGCGTCCTGACTAGGGGCTGCATTTCCCAAGCATCCTAAATCTAAGATTGGTGCCAGTAGTGTCTATGATCTACCTAGTCTTTCTATGCTTTGCAGCATTGACAATGAAAAAAGGCAAATAGGGAAATGACTGGGAAACCTGTTTGGTAATGCTAGTGTTGTGCTGAAATCACACTCTTAAGCTTTAAACTGCTGCTAGTTTGTTATTTTATGCACTTTTTAGACTTACATACTGTTCAGAAGTTTGGGGTTAAGATTTTATAAACCTAAATGTTTTCTTAAAAAAGTCTTTATGTTATAATTCCAGTCAGTGTTCCTCTGTCTAGTCTGGACTTGTGTGGACTTTTACTATGAAGTGTTTGTCTCCTGTTGCTTCTATGTTCTCTTGTGTCTCTGCCCCTTGTTTTTTACCATGGTAATTCTTTAGCTCCTCCCCCTTGTTAACTTGTTGTCTCCCCTTTATAATCTGTGTGTGTTTGCTACGTACCTGCCGAGTACTGAGCTTTCCATCGTACAAAGCGTTTCCTTGTTGTTTTCCTAGTGGATTTTCTATGTATCGTTCTTTGCTGTGTTTTGGATTATTGCTCAGGTTCACCCCATTTGGACTCTGTTAGCTGATCGACTGACCCACGCTACCCCTCTGGACTATTTTTGTGTTTTGCCTCCTTCAAACTTGTTTGCCGATGTCTGACTCTGCCTGTACGATCCTGTCTTCTAATAGAGCGTCGTGTTTGGATCTTCATGTCTCAGTCCACTTGGTCACACTTTATGCTCCCAGTCTGATTTATTTGTTTAAAATACATTAAGAGCAGTACTATTGTGAAAATTATTTACATTTAAAATAACAGTTAAACATTTTAGAATGTAATTTATTCCTGTGATCCAAAACTGAATTTTCGGTATCATTTTCAGTCACATAATCCTTCAGAAATCATTTTAATATGCTAATTTGGTGCTTAAGAAATATTTTTTATTATTATCAAAACAATCAATCTTGTGCTGATTAACATTCTTTCTGTATTCTTTGGTGAATAGAAAGTTCAAAAGTAGTTAAAGCAATCTATTTAATTGTAAATGTCAGAAAGAGGATTGAAATAGTTGAGAATAACTCAAATTCGGACGTATGAAAGGCTGCAATGTTTTAAATTCCAACCCCTTTCATGTACCAATGAACAGCGACGTTAAATCACAGATGTACTCCAAATCTCTTTTCATTAAAATGCATTACTCCGGGCTAGCATGAAAATATCCCTTACAATTTCACAGTTATGCCTTGGGTAGGCTGGATGTTCAGGCTTTTTATCAGTTGTGGGAAATCCCAGTTTAGTCCTAATTGATAATAGAGGGTAGTCAACTGGAGTCTTTATTCTGCCCATAGACTGGGGAACAGCACTCCCCTAATTGCATAGTATTAAAAGAATTAATTATTATTAAGATTTATCGGGAGGGAAGATGAAACAATAGAGTGCTCTCATAGCACCGAGGCTGTATTTTAGGAGTACAGTGGATGCCTGTTTTATAGCAGGGTAAATCTCTTTAAGATACTGTAATGGGTTAATATCAGCTTTTGAAAGATGGTTAGACATCCAGCTATGAACTTAACAGAGTTAAAGATGTTAACTCTGTAGATATCTTATGCCATGAAAAAGTGATTTGAAGAACTAAGATCTAATAGTTCTCAACAAAATTGTGTTCAGTATGTTTTAGAGTACAAAAATGTTTCTAAGTGTTTTTATACCAAGAATGCCACTGGAACTGGCGCGTAATAATTTTAGAACGAGCCATTAAACAACCCATATTGGTCAACCACTAACCTGAATATAGGGGTGAGACATGTGTCCCTCTATGTCTGTGATGGTTAACATTCTTCTCTCAATGAAAGTTCAAGTGACACAGATTTGACCTTTACCAAATCCTAAATGGCTCCCATTAAAGCAAAGGACATTTTGGAAAAGGGCAGCTGTAAAAATGCGTCAGAATCAGGAGTAGATGGGCGGAAAAGGCTTTAAATTCTGGACCTGGATGATAAGGTCATTGCTAGAGATTTGTTTTTGTCTTGTCATC
The DNA here is from genome assembly GCA_032353835.1 of Enteromius viviparus. NCBI lineage: Eukaryota > Metazoa > Chordata > Actinopteri > Cypriniformes > Cyprinidae > Enteromius > Enteromius viviparus. The sequence continues at coordinate 6,099 of JAUCNO010000331.1, forward strand.
AAAAGACTAATGCTATACAGCTCTTCCAGTGTCCATACTTAGCACCATTTCATAAACGATATTGAGTCTTTTCATTGTTTATTCCAGATGTGTAGAGTCTTTGACATGTGAGCCATCATAAATCCATGTGGGCATATTGCATTTGAAGTCAGAATTCCTTTGAATGTGAACTTGGCCCAGCTGGTTGTCATACATCCGACTGATTTTCTGACCTCACATGCTTGACAGAAGTGCCTTTGTGTCAGTAACGGCAGCTGTCCAAATCCCAGCTCTCTATCATTTTAGTAGGATGTTTAGACTAGAACAGTACGTCAAGTCACTTGTCTGTTTGCTGAGCTCATTTTATGATCACAACCGTTGTTGGGAAAGCTGCTTTGAAATTAGTTATGAGCTCTTTGTCAAGTTCACGCTGCACAGCAGTTCAGCTATTCTATTGAAAAATGTGCTTTCGTTTCCAATTTGACTACAGATTTGCACCACTTTAATGTATTGTGCTTGCAAGGTTGTCACAAATATGAGTGAGTGAGTATGATTTTTTTTTTTTAAGAAATAAATGTATTTGTTTTTTGCAAAGATGAATTAAATTGATCAAAATTTACAGTAAAGATTTTTTGAGAAATTCTGAAAAATACTGTTTCCATTAAGAATATTAAGCGACAACAATTATAAGAAAGGATTCTTGCCCATCAAATCAAAATATTAGAGTGATTTCTGAAGCATCCTGTGACAGTGAAGCCTGGAGCAATGATACTGATAATTTAGATTTGTATCACAGTGATAACTGTTATTTTAAAGTATACTGAAGTAGAAAACAACATATTTTAAATTGTAATAATGTTTCACAAATGTAATGTTATTACTGTATTTTAGATCACCTTTGATAATTTAGCAGATGCATTTATCCAAATTTCACTAGTTCCCACTACCTCGGCGATAAAATAGTTTGTTTGGCGGACTGTCCGGGGGACAGGCAGGAAGCCCGGCGGCCTCCAAGCCCTAGGAGGTTTAACCCTCTGGGAGGCTAGGGTTAACAGATGCTCGGAGCCCAGCCTGGTCCCCGCGTGTCCCTCGGAGGAACCGGAGGAGAACTTGGCAGAACGAGGGACCCTGCGCGAGAGTCGGCTTCAGCTCAGGTGGCGGAAGGGGAGGTGGAGGAAGACAAAAAACGCAGAAGGCGAGGGATAGGGAGTGAGCGGTATTTAAGGCAGAGGAGAGGAGATTTGCTGGGTTATCAGTAATAAGGAGATTGGTGGCAGCTGCGATCGTTCGTGCGTGCTCCTCCTGAAACTTGATTAATTGCTTAATCATCATGAAGAAAAAACAATGATCCCAAACTTTTGGATTGTGTTAAATGCTGGTTTATAACCTATATCGTGATTATATTTGTATCTATTTGTTGATCATTTGTGACCAGAGGCCTGTTTCATAAAACAAGTTTACCAAATAAACTTATTTACCAAATAAATGTATTTCAGTTAGTCTGACTGTCAGTTGATTTGGTTCAAAATAAGACTAACTGAAATAAACCTGGCTTATTTGGTAAACTTGTTTAATGGAACAGGCCGCAGGTGGCTAATGTAAGGGGTTGGGGATGTTGTTTCTTGTTGACTTTGAGGTGGTAGCAATGATGATGATGATACTTAGCTAAAAAAGCAAGTGTTAACGTACATGTGCCATGTATGACTAGTCCAGGCTGTGTGCTTATTATATGTTTGAGCGTCCAGTCGGCTTTCAGACACTGCTAATTTGATGTCCTTTATTGCTGTAGTGCAATATGAACCCTTGAGTGCAGGTTTCAGATGGCATGAAGTAAAGCAGATGCACATTGTGAGCTGAGCTTTTTATCTTCACTGAACCACAGATTGCTGAAGAGTTGTAACTGTTGCTAGGATGTCCGGTGTTCAGAGCTTTTATCGCCGTGGTAACATTGTTTTACCCATCCCCCTTTCTGCACATTAGATTGATGTGTGTTTTTACTCGTTTCTCTTTTTAACTGGTCGTTTGAAACAGATGTCACTGGTGTTTTTTGCACAATCAGCAAACTATATGCTGGGAGCCTGATTTTTACGTTTAATGCATGAATTATTATGACAAACAATTTTTCATATTTGCTTGTTTGTTTATAAAGGAACGTTCCAGGTTATTTACAAGTTACAACGTGTGTGTATCAACATCGTCTCTGACATCCAGATTACCAAATATTTACTCATCCCTCGGCCTGTAAACACCAACAGAAATGGTATGTACAGTTATAAAGAAGACAAGCAGTGATGCTCACATCAGCAGTCTCAATTATGCTGGTAGGCATGATTAATCAGTTGGTAGAGATGTCGTGGTTTCATGCACCCTTCTGTGCTACGTGGTCATGAAAAGTAATTTGCACTGCTCTTGGCTAAATAATTTTCCTATTTGTTTTACAGTAGTTTTTTGTTTTTTTAGGCTAGTTTTTGTGACATCGACACTGGTGACAAGAATTATGACATTTCTATGGTACCAAAAATTTTGAAGCAAAAATAGCTATTTTGTAATAACTATATAATATATATTGTTACTGTAAAACAAAATTGGCAAATATATTATAAACAAATAAAGTAAAATGTTATATACATTTATTGTCTCTCTCTCTCTATATATATATATTATAAAGCAATTTTACCAAATACGCTAGGCTTATTTCAGTTAGTCTAAATTATTTTGAACCAAATCAACTTAATAAGTCAGACTATATCAAATAAACCTGGCTTATTTGGTAAACTTGTTTTATGAAACGGGTTTGCCCAAAGTGTTAACACTGTGTGCCTTATTTATTTATTTAAACCAGTCGTGTGAGTTTTAGGCAGGTTTGTTTGGTTGACCAATGACAGTTAGGATTTTGTTTTTTAATCCATATTTTTTGCAGTACTGTAGAAGAGAAATAACAGAGACTATTGAATAATAAGAGACATTTCAGATTGCCTTTAAAGTCATTTATTATTTTATATAGCACTGATACAATTTAATTATGTCAAAGCAGCTTCACGGTAATAAACCGTAAAATAACTGTTAATATTGCTAAAATCATCAGTTATGCAACAAATTCAATTTCAAATGTAAACCAGCTCTACAGAAACAAACAGTGTCATTATTCAGCTATAAATATAGTATAGGCTAGATTTAGAAAAAGAAAAAAAATCTTTAAAGACTGCTTAATTATACTGTATATAATAGCATCCAAAGCCATTTCAAAAGCACTGCGTAGTGTGTACTGTTTTTTTCACATTACTGAGAGATTAAAGAGTCAGAGGCGAGGCAGGCCTTCCTATAACACACTCCCTAGAGCCTGCATTCTGATTGGCTGACATTCCAAAGGAATTTGGTTCTCCAAAGGGGGCTCGTTTCCCCAAAAGATGGTGGTGCAGAATGAGAGAGAGAATGCCGTTACTAGGCCCCTAAATGCTCATGAAAATGGAAAAAAATAACCACAGTCCCTCTTGTTCTCCTTTACTTTCCCCTCTTTCATTCTCCTTTCCAAAAGTGGGAGGCTGGGCTTGCGCACAATGTGGCAGGCCTGAGCGGCGCGTTGGAATTCTTGTGGTAATCTCCACCACCATGTGGAGGCGAAACAGCACACAGATGGATGTAACAGGCCGGTTTTGTTTGTATTTCTCAGTTAGGAGCTGAGAGAGTGCCGGACACATCCTTGAGTCCTTCAGCCTGTGTGTGTCGTCCTCTCTGTTTCTGATTATTCTCATCGCAGGACGGGGTGACCTGCTTCAGAAACTGGCCTAATTCTAAAATGTCCCCTGAGGGCAGCCAAGGTGAGAAGGAGCTGTTTTTGGGCTCCAAAAAGATGAAATGTAGGGCCCGCTTTCTTTTAAACAGTATGCTGTATGCTTCAGGCTCAAACAGGAAGTACGGGACATCTGTGGCCCCATCCCAAATGGTGCACTAAGCCCTCTTTTAAGTCCACACTTTGATTATGTAATCTCGCATAGGCTGTTAGGAAGTAGTTCAAATCATAAAATGAGCCATGCTAAAACCCCCAAAACAAATAAAATCAATTGTGGAGAAACTTCAACGGACTTTTAGCTTTTTGATGTAAGATGTATGTGTGTGTGTGTGTGTGTATACACTACCGCTCAAAAGTTTGGGATCAGTAAGACTTGTAATGTTTTTTAAAGTCTCTTATGCTCATAAAGGCTGCATTTATTTTATCAAAATTACAGTATATACTTTAAATGCAGTATATACTTTAAAATATCAGTATTGAAAACCGTTGTCATGCTAAATATTTTTGGAACCTGTGATTATTTTTTCAAGATTCTTTGATGAATAACAAGTTAAAACAGCATTTATTCAAAATATAAATATTTCTTAACAATGTAAATCTATGTTATCACTTTTTATTAATTTAACACATCCTTGAATAAAGGTTTTCTTTTAAAAAAAAAAGAAAGTATAAAAATTTACAGACCCCAAACTTTTGAATATTGTTAGAAAACATTTCAATTTTAAATAAAGGCTGTTCTTTTTAACCTTTTATACATCACAGAATGCTGAGAAAAAAAGTACTGTATCACAGGTTCCAGCAGGTTTTCAACATTGATAATAAATCAGCACATTAGAAGGATTTTTAAAGAATTATGTGGCACTGAAGACTGGAGTAATAATGCTAATAATGTAGCTTTGTATCACAGAATTTAAATTTTTAAATATATTCAGTTATTCACTAATATATATATATATATATATATATATACAGTATACACACACATATATGCATTATTCATATACTTTTTATATAACATCCTATGACATTTCACTCAGAAAATACTATTACATTTTACAGTTACAACAAAATGACAAGTAACATACTTCAATAAAATATGAATTTTGTAGTAAAAAGGCTGAATAGTTTTTTCCAAATAGTATTTTCGTTTTATTTATGACTCTGCAAAATCTTTTTTACTTTATACAGATCAAACTAGTTGCCTTGCATTTTCAGAAATGATAACAATATGTGCAGTGATTAGTTAATAATGCTTTATTAAATGAAAATGACATGTGAAATATGGCTTCCAGCTGTCAGTGTGAACGTGTAACAGTGTTAAGTCATCTTACGGAGTCACATTCCTGCACTTTGAAATGCGCTTGAGAAAAAGCTTTAAACAGCCCATAAACTCGTGTGGAAACATGGGAATTATTCTCTGGCTGGCGGAACTCTGAATCCAAGGGTGTATATTAGCTCTGTCAGCAATTAACTTTTTATGATGCAAGCCTTGCTGTTTTAGCATCGACTGATGAACAAATGGTTCCTGCCTTTATTCTGCTTTCCATTTTTCCACTGTTATTCCCTCCATACTTTATTATCTCCCTCATGTACTCTCCTCTTTTTTGTCAGGATGTTGTTTTACTCCAAACTAAGGGTATTCCAAGCCCAGCTTTGAACCATAAAAGCTGTGGTGCTTCAGAGATGGCTGATATAGTGCCTCTATTGATCCCGTCTCCTGGCAACCTCTGACAACAGCTGAGTAAAGGACAGTGTTCCCAAATCACAGACAAGACTTTTCTTGTGCTAAGTTAAATATAGGCTGGCCCTGGCCTTGAGCATTCTGGGAGATTTGCTCTGTGTTTCTTGCAGAACTTGTTGCAGGTATAAGAGAACCAGTTTTTGAGAGAAGGTTTTGTACTTTGGAAATATTTGGAAATATTTTTGAGTATCAGCATCTGTGCTCTCATCTCTGCTTGAGCACTCTTATTAGACAAAGGCTGTTTGTCACGCAAGCTGTGTTTCGGCTATCATCATTAAATTTAGACAATAATTGTATATAAATATAAATAATATTAGAATATAAATTGTATATTACCTCTGTCAGCAGTTACATTTTTATAACTGAGGATCAGCCCTCCCCTTTTAAACTATGTTTGCAAGTACAGATTCTGTATGATCTAAAAAAGAGAGAAAAAATAATAATAATAGTATTATTAAAGTATATATACATATATATTTATATAAATACTTTTATAAAATGCATATAAATGTTTATAAAATCTTAAGTTTGTCAGTTCTCATGATTTGTGGACTTAGTAGTAAATCTGTATGCAATTAATATTGAGCTGCTTAAATCGTGACTTCCTGCCACTGGCAGAGAAGCATCCTCTCGGTTTATTGCGGGGGTTTAATGCAGACCCTGGCAGAGACGATGGAGCTGTTGGAACAAGCAGGTGCTTGGCATATTTTATTCATGTCTCTTTGATGGCACAGAGTCCATTGTGCTAGACGTTCATTAACATACCAAAGCAACAAAGAGAAAAGCCAAAGTCCAATTAATTAACTGAGCAATGCGGCCGAAATATTGTGCAGGATGCATATCAGCAGCTGAGCCCAGATATTTGAAAATATTGTGATGGCTGCAGTGGAATTGCTTTTACTCGACTGAAAAACGCAGCCTCATCCACTATCCAAGGGTTATAAATACCTCTCATGGCCCATTTTATAGATCATAATTTAGAGGGCTCATGTTCAGCATAACCTGCCACGGTTGCCCCTGGGAGAAGACCCCTGTAGACAGAAGTGGACCACTTATGAACCTCTTTGATGTATTTCCTGTTTGAAGTAACATCACACCTGATCTTAATGTAGTAGCGCTGCTTATTCGAGAGTGTGTGTGCATGCCTTTTACCATGATGATGATAGACCCTCTGGTTTTAGATTAGACTGAAGGACAGTAGACAGCATGCCAGAAAGTGCTGAGATTCTTGAGGAGTCCAGTCTAGACAGTATTAAATTTAGTACTCAGGGTTATTCGAGAGTCCATGTGCGACACTAACACTAACAGTTGTGTCTACTTTGGTAAGCAAAACTATATTTGATACTGTTGATCAGCAGGATTCAGAGTTTTGGGTAACCTCACATTACTCTTACAACTTCATTTGCTGACTCTAGTGGAGGAGAAATTTCACACTCCCCTTTTAAAGTTGAATTGAGTCTACAATGTCACATTTGTAAGCTACTGCATTGCAGTAAATGTAAAATTACCTGGAATGAAAATAAGTCATACAGGTTTGGAGTGACATGAAGGTGAGTAAATGATGACCAATTTTTGCGGCATTATAACTTTAAGGCTTTATACTAGCCCAAATGAGTAAAATACAAGTGAGTGGCTTGACATTTTTACACCTTTTTGATATTTGAGGCAAAAAGTAATTCAAGACCATCCATAAAAAAATGTGTAGTTGCAACATAGAAATTTTGATTATCAGGGGATAAAACCCTACATCTGTCTTGTGTATGATTAAGGTCTTGTGAACATGTAGAATAAACTAGATTGAAATTGGGTCAAACCAGAAATGTGCTACATGTGAGATCCTACGAGTTCAAGAGATTGCTGTTGGAACTGAACCCGAAAATAAATGACTTCAAGCGCAAAACAAATCAGAAAAACATGTTGCTGGTCTTTTCTTTAGCAGCCATTAGTTTACTGTAGGGCTGCTATTCTTCTCTGTAACTGAGATAATTGCAAAAATGGAGGAAACAATTCTTTCAGCTTGGGGAAAACAGTTGTGGCCGTGATTGTGTTGAACATGAGATTATTTTGAGTCTTAATGCATTTTTGAATCTGATGCCAAATTTCATTATCTGCATTGTGTGCAGGAGATTAACAAGCTTGTTTCTCAGAGAGTTACTTTACACATAAATAAAAATTCTGTCACTGTTTACTGAACCTGTGAGGAACTTTCCTTCCTCAGTGGAAGACAAACAGTAATGTTTTCCAGAATGTCTGAACTGATCTTCATCGTGCTGTGAAAATGAAGATTCATGGACCGTTTTATGCTTTTTTCTAAAGTGCTTTTTTAGTATTTTCATTATATGTTAATGAGCCAAAATAAATTACAAAAGAGTCTTCTTTTAATTAAATAGGTGATGGAATGTGTTTATCTATTTTTAAATCTCACACAAGAGCCTCCACTAAAACTGCCTTGTCTTCACAGGGATTGTGTAATTCGTAGAGATATTTGACTCTGGTCCACATAAACAAAGATGGAACGTGTGAAACCCTTGAGGCTCTTTCTGCTGGTGCTGGTTGAAACTGCTGTTTTTTTGTCTGGGAAGAGATTCATGAGCTTGTTGACTGTTGCTTCAGGAAATGCGGCGTGACTGCTGGGATTCAGGGGGCTTGATGTTAATGGTGTCTGGTGACTGAGGGCCTCTCGCCTTCCAGGGGACATCCAGATGTTGTGAGAGTGGCGGAACGCTTACAAGCGGCAAATACCCATGAGCATCAGTAAATTGCTAAGCTCCATGTAGCTCAGTGATTGGAGTTCTGTCTTAGAGATTGCGAGGCGAGTTGGATGCACAGTAACTGGTACACTATCAACACTTTCTTGTAATTTGAAGTGGTATGTTAATATTTGATAAGCTTCACTGTTTGTTGATAATCTGCATCAGTTTTCGATTTGATAAGTAATTTTTGTATAAAAATAAGGAGGCTTTTTTTGCTTTTTTTAACCTGGTCTTATAAAAATATATACTGTATCGTTTTAACATACCTTACTGCATGTTTCAAAGAGAAATGTCCACTGAGTTACTCTACAACACAGGTTCAATATGTGAACCCTGGCACATTTTTGTAACTTTGATACAAGTATGTATTACGGCAGTTCAGAATTTAAATATCTGGGAACTGTCGCTAAAAGTCAATGCTCTATCATGTTGGAAATATTCCCTACACCAAATCCAACCCCGAACCTACCCAAAACTGATATAAAAACACATTTGTTGAGGCAACTGTGCTATTTCAAATTCCTTTTACCCTGATTTGATTGAGCTGTAGTTACACAGGATTTGAAACGGACCTCAAGTACATTCTGAGCTACCGAACAAACCTACCGTCTATGAAAACCCATAGATATGAAGCTAGATATGTGTGATGCATCAGTTTTCAAATCTCCCAATGTATTAATATTGTTTTACAGTCATAACATGTTATTCTTAAGTAATTGTCGGAAAATTACGCTTTATTAATTGAAACTCTATGTGAAAAGGAGATTTTTAGTGTTCATCTCTTTTGGAAACTGCAGTGATATGTACTCATTGGTACGTATTTCATGTCTCGCTAAAAAAGTGCACCCAGGTACGTTTATCCCATGTGACCAGGTAGGCTTTGTTTTGTCCAATAAAAATTTGTGCTCCAATTCCGGCCCATTTGAGTGGGTGAGTTGTTCACTCTGTAATTAGTCTCTTTATTTCTACCAGTTTCTCCCATTCAGGCCAATTTGCAGGCTGGTTGTGAACGTTTTTACATTGAAATTTACATTGACATGTAAATAAAGCAATCAAAGCATGATTAGAAGCGTTGCATTTGACTTTTCACCCTTATTTTGCCATTTCTCCACTCATATTCCCATTATAGGTGCTCTATGAAAACAGCTCTTTCTGTAACCGCTGTTACGGTATAAAGTGTTTACTTTATTAAACGTAAGGGATTTATACACTATTTGAGCTCATACATGTTTTCCACCTTTTAGAAATGTGAATCATATTGTAATGTTAAATAAAATCAAATCTTATATCATTATCTTAAATAACTTTATAAGGTGCATCCTGGCATGTTTTTATACAGAAGGACATCACAGGTATTCATGTAACAGATTTCAACTTCTATAGTGTGACATAGCAAAAATGTAGAAAAAAATACCAACACACATGTATCTTCAATCTTAGAGTTACAAATAGCATAAGAACGGTTCTTTATATATTTTTCCACCATAGGACACATTGATACATGAACTACCCATGTATGCCACAATATTTAATTGTAGCCATAACTAATATCGATTTAAAAGTTTGTACAGTTTTAGTGCATTTTGTAATTCATCATTCATACATTCCTTTTCAGCATCTTATCTTTCTCCATGGTTTTTATATGTGTGTTACATGGTGGCCACTTGCTTTTCGGTTTCCCCCATGTTTCTTACAGAGGCATAATAGCAGCTCATGTACATATTCATATTTCTAATGATTGCAAAAATAACACAAATAGGCCTAGTTCTCACACAGCTAAACAACAAGACTAATGGAGTATTTGCAGACTCTCAAGTGAAAATAACTATATGTAATTGTTGATTTGGCAGTGAAAACAACTCTTCCCAAACTTGGCATTGTTGCAATAATTGCACAATAATTTAGACTCATTCTAAGTCTCATTCAGGGCCAGTGTGTCCAGAACTCTGTTTCTTTGGCAGACTTTATCTCGCCTAATGTGTTTGTTCTCCTAGTTTTCATTGCTTCATTAATTCACTTTTTTCGCATCATCACAGAAAGAATGTCACTATGGGTATTCATCAGATGATGATTTTGGCCGTCGCCTCCTCTATTAAAAGCCTGGAATCCAATACTCCAAACAGCAGCAAAAAAACAAGGATCTCTCTGTACTTCCCAGCCACCTAATTCAGTGAACTCTGTACTCTCACGAAAGCTTTTTGATATAACATCTAAAATGGCCAAGAGCATTATGTGTATTTCACAAAACAACACCCAGAGAGCTGTTTGTCTATTTGACGTCAACAGAAAAAAGAGATTGGTTCCAAAGAAAAGCGAGTTATTGCATGTTTTGTCTCAGATGAAGCCGTTTGTGGTGTCGGTGGCCGTCATAAGTTCCTGTCCACAGCTTGAGGTCTTTCCGATTGTCCTCATTTTGTGGTGGCAGTGTGGGAGAAGCGGTTTGTCTTCTTTTGTTTCATCACTTCCGCAGACATTTTATTTTTCCTCTCATTCTTGTCTATTTGAACTTGTGGATCAACATATTGATTTATACCAGTACTTTCAGATCTATCTAAAGTATCTATCTATCTATTTATCTCATCTTCACAATATGTTGTTGATGATTGTGGGAATGCTCTACTGGTAGGGCATCAATTTCTTTTTAGTATCACTTATGTCCAGAGGGGGGCACTGCATGTAAACATTTTCCCCTTTAAATGTGCAATCTGTGAAGAAGGCCCGAGGGCAGAGAGCTGAAGTCATGTCTTGATTGCATTTACCTGCTGCACACCAGTCAGTCAGCTCCCTGAAGTCAGTCTGATATTTACAGCAGTGTTCCTGCGCTCTGAGGCTAAATGCCTGTTTGTGTGCAGGGCTGATGTGCACACCTCTTGAGGTCAGTGCTATTACAGGGCTGGCAGAGCAAAGAGGCAAAGATTTCAGAGTGTGGTGAAAGAACGAAGCACGGAAATGAGTAGTTATGTGATTTTTAATATGTCGCAATCATTATTTGCACTTCCTTCTGCTTTTATTTCCTCCTCTTTTATTCAAAATGGAAAAAAAAAAAAAATCATTTTGGAATGGAATCTAAATGAATAAATCACATCAAATCTCCTAAATCAATGAATCTATGACACAATAAATGTAATGTAATTAGTAAAATGTGCTTTATTTTAAGTTGATTCTCTAAAAGCCCTTCTAAGTCTCTTTGACTTAGACGTATTATTATACTAGTTATTTTATCAGCCAGTAGTAGGAAAATACTTGAGCAATACTGAAAAATACTGCACTAGCACTATAAGCTACTGCTCATTGAGCAAGGCTTAATGCCTTAGAGTAGTATCCATAACCATAAGCTCTGCACAATGGTAACTATTACATTACAGAAACTCCTTCAAATGACAAGCATGACTGAACATTAAACATGAATAAAGTTTCCCTTCACTCAAAAACACATAAAATAGATTTTTATTTCAAAATTTACTGTCCATATCTAGCCATACGCACATGCTGGGAATGAACAATCACCTCTAAAATAAAACTATTCAGTAAAATATCAGTAAAATTGAGCTAATTTTCTTTCAAATTAAGGGATCCTTCTTTCATTATTATTGTTAGGCCTATTATTTTTTCCTTGTTCAACCCGTTCCTCAGTTTACACCTCAAAACTGCTTAAGTTTCCTTTTAAAAATGAGGGAAACACATCTCTTGGTTTTATTAGTAAGAAGTCCACAATATCTTCTATACAACCCTTAGTGAAAAATAAATATACTTAAATGTTTTTGAATTTATTTTATGCATATGCTACAAATGTATTTTCATGCCATGCAATTGTACTTTTTGTATACTAAACTGGTACACTTAAAGTCTGCTGAATTGGATAATTTATAACTAATACTAATAACTAAGTATTAATTTTGTATTTAATGCACTTTTACTGTGCGGAAGTAGTGCTGAAGTTCAATTAAAGACATACTTAGTATATTTGATTGTGCTAAAGTGGAACTATTGCAAGGTTACTTTAGGTACACTTTAAATATTTTGCATTTAAAAGGTGATATAACACAATCCTCAATTAATAATAATGACATAAGCACACATTTTATGCAGACTTATTAATAAAAAATTATGAATTGTGCACAAGTAATACTCCAAATAAAGTTTAATTAAATTTTTATATCAGTAGGTCTCTAGTAGTATGAAATAAATATATTACTTTTTTACTAGGGACACTGAAACCACAATTTATTTAATGAAATATAAACATTATTTTTAATTGACATCTTAATTTATATATATATATATACATGCAAAGAATTGGAAAATATTTTTCCCCTCGCTGAAATCAGTTTTAAAAAGACTAATAAAAAATTTATCAAGAAGTAATTTGTTCAAGTACAAGGTTGTGTGAGCAGGGCAAAATACTAACAAAAAAAGAATCGCTAACATGAATGATGCAATCCAACCCTGATAGCCCTGTCTACATTAATTCCTGCTGATTTATGATAACCAAATTACATCATACTGCTGTGTGTGGGATTGTCTTATGGTGTAAGAGGACTGAATATTTATGAGGGGACACTGAGTCCTATATTAGTTTCATCTCAGAAACTCATTCCTCTTTCAGTCATTTTTATCTTAATGATACAAATTAGAACCATAAGGCAATTTAATACCGACTTTACTTCATGTTGATTTATATAGACAATGACTTGGCTTACGAATGTTAAAAGTAGTTCAAGACTTTTTGATGTTACGCTTTTCTGATGGTTACTAAACATTTGGTTCCACTGTTTCTGCTTTCCTTCACATCTCTGGAGAGAGAAATGTTTTGGTTTATGGCTTTATGCAAAGCAGGCAGCATCAATACGCAGAGATGTCCATCACTCGACTTGATAGCACTTCCCTATACTCTCCTTTAGCTTGACTCCGAGTCTCAGGTGGCATGTAGCAACTGCACTATGGGTAATAATATCAGATCTCTTATTACCCACGTTTATTCTAGCCAAACAGACAGATTTATGCCAGCCTCTCCATCTTATCCTCTCTTCCTCTCTCGATGAGAAAGTTCACACCGGGGTCGAGTGTCTGAGCGTCAGGAGAATGAAAGTGGCTCCCGCCGCCTCCCTCGGCTCCTTCCATTACTCACTCACCCTCCTACAAAGACCCAGCATGCCACTGTCCTGCTCTCTCCCTCCTCACTGGAGAAATATTCTGTCACCGAGCTGCCAGCACGTCAACCCCCCCATCCGTCAGATTCAACTTACAGAGAGACGCTTCGTATCTAGACTGTTACTGTCTTTAGCTCTTCTGCTTTTCATTTATTCCCTCTAATCTTTATAGTTTTAAGCATGCCTGCTTTCGATGGTTAAAGTTCGGAGAAGCACTGACAACGGCTGGTGATGCTGATTAAAATCCTGTCCTGATTTATTCATCCTTATATTGTTCCAAACCTGTGTAACATTCATTCAGCTGTGTTCATGATGCTCATTTAGGGTATCATGTTGCAGAAAGATAAAAAATGGTAAAACTACAACATAAGTGGTCTGTATAAAGTTACATACACCCATTTAAGCTACACATATTTGTCCATATAAATCTCAATTTTGCACATCTTTTGACGTTTGAGAGAAACTGTGGAGGTTGTGATTATTAAGTGCATTATTAAGTCTTTGCTTCACACAAAAAACTATCAAATAACATGCTTGGTCTACTTTTTCCATTTTCTACAGCTTTAGCTTTTTTGTCATATAGAAGATAGCAGTGGGTTTTTTTTGTGTTTGGGTAAGACATTCATGCAGGTTTGGAACAATGTAAGGGTGAGTAACTAATGAGATAATTTTCAAATTAGATGAATTAACTCTTTAAATCAAGCATAAAGCATGTTATGGTCTCCATCATGAAGAATGACCATGGTATTTAGTTTCAGCCAAATTACCATAATTTCACATTTACTGTGATAACCTGATATTAGCCACTACTTTATCAAAAAGTAATTAAAACGACACAGTCTAAAAGCTTTTTAGGCTGTTTAATGTATGCTATCAGAAGATTTTTCTTAATGCTTTTTATTGAGTAAGGATGCATCACAGGATGCAATCACAGGAGTATATGAATTTATATTTTGTAATAACAATAACAGTTTTTTTATTTTTTGTATTTAATCTGTTTCCTGTATTGTGATGGGTGCACACACTGTAAATCAGTTTTAAAAATAGTTTTCAGCTCTGTCAGATAGGTTGTTGACATTTGGTTCTCAGAATGGAGGAATTCATCAGGGAGGTGAGATGTTCTTCTGCGCCTCGTAAATCTCATTATTTCACCAGCTAGTGTCGTAGAGGTCACGGGATCAAATGCCTTGGCAGAGCACTGCAAACATATTAATGTGTTGGATGTTCAGCTGAGGGTGTATGAAGAGACAAACCTCCTGTTCAGTCGACAATGATTTAAACCATGTAAAGCTATGATAGCTAGTTTCTCTTAAATTTACAACAATAATAGGAAAACATGTGGACCTCCTAATGCAAAAAAAACCCCAAACTAACTTAAAATTACTGTAAAACTAATAAATAATAATTTTATGTGAGAAACAAAACAGAAATTATTATTTACGTAAATTGTAAAAAGCAAAAATAATTTTTTGCAGATTTTTAAGTTATTGTATTCTACATGACAAGTTTATTTATTTTTCAATTTACTTTTTATATTTTAAATTTAATTTATTTATTTTTAAATTTATTTCAAATTTATTTTTATTTTTAAATATTTTATATTTAAATTATATTTTTGTTAGTGGGGAAAAAAGGTGGATAAAAATAAAATTACTCTAAAACTGTGAGTATATCTGATAAGCCTATACCTAAAAACCAAACAAACATAAATTTACTGTAAAACTGGCAAATAATAGTTTTGTGTAAGAAACAAACCAGAATTTATTGTGTAAATACATTTTTTTTATCCATGGTCAGAAATTTAATTTAATTTAATTTAATTTTTTTAATGGTGTTTTAGATCTTTTTTTAGCTTGACAGACCTAAAACTCCTTTGGAGTTTTTTCAGAAAAATGTGGGTTTGGAGCATTGTAAAGGGTATGCAGAACATATCTGTATATGTAATAGTTATTTTTAAGACAAGTCTGCTCTATAATTTACATCCAAATTCACACCTAACATTCCCGATGTTATTTGTGGGGAGGAGTTGAATACTTTCCCCCTTGTTTCTCCCTCTTCTGTTGAAACTCTCCACCATGTCATTTTAAGAGCAGTCCTGACTTGCAGAATCAGATGCAGAAATCTACTTCTCTGGCAGTGATTCAGTTCAGCCGGAGCTTTTGAAGTGAAGACTTCCAGCTGTTTTGGATCAATCATTCTGTAGACCGCGACACAGGAGAAACCGAGGTGCAGAGAGCATGTCAGGGGCAGTGAGGAGAGTTCTGGGGAGGAAGTGGTACTACTACAGACTTCTGGGCCGATCCAGGCACAGACAACATGTTTGGTCACGGAGCCGCTGCCGCACTGCTATTAAGGGTGATTTTCTCTTTTTCTGTCTATCTTGGTAAAAAAAACATTACTTTGCTGGGGTTACAGACTGTGCCATAGTGCCCTTATGCGTTTGTGACATTTTTCATTGTCTGATCATATTGACTCAATATCCATCGCGTAATAGAATTTGCCCTCAAAAGTGATGAAAATGAAAGTGCAACAAGAAACTGACAGAAATATTTGACTAATTATAGTTTTCAATCAGAAAGAAGTGTGCATTTGGTTTCTGAGTGAAACGGTGCACAGGTTTCGGATATTCCTCTCCCCTCTGCTCTGTGATTGAAGTTTTTTGCTGTGATACATGTTTTTAAAGCAAGTGAAAGGCAGGCAACTTTTGAGGGGACTGGACTTTGTTGACGTTTCATAATAATATCCAATATCCATTCATGAAAATCACGATAGTTTCTCAAAATAGCATACATAATGTATTTGATAGTACCATTAAAACTGATCAGCTGTTTTCTAAAAAAAAAAAATTTGTATTTTTTCATTTATTTATTTATTTATTTGAATATTTAAATTTTTGTTTCAACATTTGTATTTGATATTTTTACTGAAAAACAATATAACATACTGATTAAAATAATAATTTAGTTGTTAACCTGCCAAATAAAGGCTTATCAATCAGTAGATATACAGTACACTGGTATCACTAGTACACACTTGTCCTGGCCTTATGCTTTGAGACAAAGCCAGAATATTAAAAGTCTTATTGAAAGTATTCATATTTTGAAGATACTGACTGCAAGAAGTGTTCTCCTGAAACACATTTCTACTGAATCTATCATCTGGTCTGCTGTGACTTGACTTAGTGAATGTTGGACTTAGTTGGAATTAGTTTATCAAGTGTTAAAGATATTTCATACAAATTTGTAGTCTTCTTTGTGGCCTTCCTTTCACCTCCATGTTTTTAAAAGCTGAGAATTATAAACAGAAGTATTATACTTAAAAACACGAAGTTGTAAATTTCGATTCTGAATTGACATGACTTTTGCTTCAGTTTGAGTTAGCCTAAAGTGGGATGTTTTTATTTTTTGTCAGCCTGTGAAGTTCTGCCGCTGTAAAAATATCTATCCATTTTTGCAGTACTTCACTGCTTCGACGGAGTTCATAAACAACTATTTTTGTCTTCCTCATGGTGAAGTGAAGCTTCCCAAATATACAGCCTCCAGGGACTTTTATTCTCAGTTCTTACATTGATTAGAGCCAAGAGACTTCTATGTGTGTGTGTGTGTGGGAGAAGACAGCAAGAGGTTCACAGTTCACACAAAACTGATGAAACCGACACCTCCTCTTTACATCAGGTTCGAACTCGGTTTCTATTTTCTCCGAGACGATTCATTCCTTAGTGTTTGCTATGTATTAAACTTTGGTGCATAATCGTTCACATGTGATAGAGCAGGTCGTGCAGGAGAGATGTGCTTATAATACTTTTCTAACCTCCTAAATACTTTTCTAAATTCCACTTGCTGCCGTCCCAAATTCCTTATTTAAATTTAAGCCGATTCTACATTTACGAATTTGGCACAACCCTGGCAATCACTCATAACATACAATTGCAGCCTTAGTTTTTGCAGCCCTATCATTTGGTTTCTCCCGTTTCCTTCTTTTCAAAGAGTTATGAGTGCACTCTGTATTTTTCTAAACTTCAAGTGCGTGTGCGTTCTTGTTTCAGATCCCTTATTTGGCAGCACTGCACTGTTCAAACTTTGCTCAAACTCTTGTGGTGGCAGTTGATGAGATTGATAAAGTCTCGCTGAGATGAAAGCTTTCTCAGAGGGGGCGAATGTGGGCTGCATGATCTGTCAGGCCTTTAGCTGCACTTCTCCATTAAAGCCCAAGATATTCTGTTTCTTGACATATCGAGAGGCTTGGGAGACAGGTGTAGTCGAGAGTTTAGCTCTGTGTCGGTTTCATAGAAGAAAGAGAGCTGACTTGCTCAGTGACTGATGCTTTACCAAAGAGCCCAAAGCAGCATTTACCATCTATTCTCTGCGTTACTGTACATGTCAGAGTCTGAAGCATCCCTGTCCTGAACACATTTTTTACTGTATGTGCTGCCGATTACAGATTACATATGTTCTTAAAGTAAATTTAAATTCTGTCATTATTTAATCACGCTTCAGTAGTTCCTAACCTGTATGAATGTCTTTGTTCTGTGGAACACAAAGGAAAATATTTTTACCAGGCTGTTTTGGGTCACCATTGACTTCCATGGTATTTTTTCCCTACTAAGGAAGTCAATGGTGACCCAAAACC
>JAUCNO010000331.1:33950-79000 GCA_032353835.1 Enteromius viviparus
TTTGTTCAACCCCTTGAATTAAACCTTAAAGTCTGCACTTCAATTCCATTGTAGCTGTTTCATTTCAAATCCAATGTGGTGGCATGCAGAGCCCAAATCATGATGAATGTGTCACTGTCCAAATATTTTTGGGCCTAACTGTATATGTGTGTGTGTGTATGTGTGTGTATGTGTATCATCTAATATGTAATATGTATTTAACAATCAATATGAAGTATTATTGTGGTTAATTGCTTATAGTATTTCTATTATATGGATAAGTTTACCTATAATAATTTCAAAATTAATCATAATTTTAGTTAACAATAACAACATTGTCAACAACACATTGCCATTAAGGCAATATAACGCAATATTCTTTTTTTGTGGACAACAACAGAACAGAAATCAGTTTTTAAAAGTTACAAGTATTGAAAAGCAGTACATAAAATGACTTGTGCACTTTATTGAGTATAGTAAATATGTACTACACACTTGATGGATAAACTTCACGGTTTTGAACCTACTACACACCACATTGGGTTAATAGACCACATTGCCTTTTAGAAGATGGAAAGTGTTTGCTGTGGATAACAGTTGTTGCATGGCACATACAGCTTTACTGACTTTTATGACAGATTCTGTTTGTCAAGATTAGTGGAGCAAAGGGCACCGGATTGCACTTGTCGACTAACTGAAGACTGCGGTTCATTGAACTCTGTTGCGAGGTTAATCCCGGCAGTTGTTGCTAGTGGGATAAAGCAGGTGTCATCACACACACCCTGAGGAGAAACGGCATGTCATCGGCTCTGCTCTGTGCACTTCCTGCCTAAGGCGAGAAGCACCGGTTCTAATGACTCCACTCACAGATAAGTGAGGGACACAGCCACAGCTGGCCCTGAATCCTCGGGTCAGCCTGAGAGGAGAGGAGGATTATGCATCCTGATAGAAGTAAGCCATCGCTTTATAGACCTCAATGGCCTTCTAATGGGGAACGGTCCTTAGAGGAGATGCAATCAGTCCTGGTTGAAGCGTGCTGTAAATGAGACAGATGGGTCGTGAATCTTGCTGCATTTAGCTGCGATTTGGAAAAGCCACAGGCACAGCTGGCAGCACCAGTAACCATGCTTCCTGAGAAGGGCAGTATTATCTCCTCCTGCCCCTCACAGTGAAGTGGGTGCAGAATTGATGAGGTGTTGTGTAAGAATGTATCAATCCTGAAATATTGCATACAATACAGTCAGGGTACACTTTCTAGTAGACATTCTACTAACTAACTTAAAATGTAAACTACATGCCTACTTACTCTGTTAGGGAAGGTTTAGGGTTAGTAGAATACGATGACATATAAAGGTTATCATGGAGAGTTGCAATTATGATTATGTTTGAGCCAGCTTGTTTTCTTTGCATAGCATTAAAAAATTACACCATAAATTATAATATAAAACAATATAGTAAAAATAGAAATATAGTAATAAGGAGTGATTGGATGATTTTTTTACGTGGTCACTTTTGGTCCTGTTTACACACTTTTCTTTTAATCCTTATAAGTATATTCTGTAGAGGAAATACAATTTTAACAATAATAAGTATGTATGAAGGATGTTTATATTTTCATTTTTAAAGTCTAGGACAATAAATATAGCAATTAAATATATAAATAATAATTATTTAAATATAGACACCACCATTCCAAAATTTAAGGGTTAGTATGTTTTTTTTTTTTAAAAAAGTGAATATTTTTATTTAGCAAGAATGCATTAAATTGGTCAAAGTTGAAACTAAAGAGTTGGACATTGTTTTAAAGCATTTCTATTTATAATGCTGTAAATAAATACTGTTATTTTG
The DNA here is from genome assembly GCA_032353835.1 of Enteromius viviparus. Classification (NCBI taxonomy): domain Eukaryota; kingdom Metazoa; phylum Chordata; class Actinopteri; order Cypriniformes; family Cyprinidae; genus Enteromius; species Enteromius viviparus. The sequence goes on from JAUCNO010000331.1 coordinate 35,778, forward strand.
GTCATTCTATTGATCAAAATATACTTAAATAATATAAGTATTATATATTTATTTTATTATATGTTATACAATTTTTAAATATATTTAATATATAAACAATATATATATATATATATATGTGGGCTTGTATTTATACATAATAAATCTGCACAGTACATAATAATAAAAACATAAAAAATAAAATGTTTATTTTGGATGTGATTAATTGCAAGAAATTGTTTAAATCTAAAAATAAGCATAATAGATTAATGAATAAATTACATGTTAAAATAAAATACAATTGAAAATAGTTGTTTTTTTAAACTGTAATAATATTTCATAAAATTACTGTTTTTAAGGTTGTTGTTGTTGTTTTTTACTGTATTTTTGATCAAATAAATACAACCTTGGTGAGCATAAGAGACTTCTTTCAAAAGCATTTCATAATCTTATTTTATCTAATCTAATATACATAAAAGTCAAAAGAGTAGCAAAACTAAATGAACAACGTGTGGTAAAATGTTTCCAATTTACAGTAGCATGATAAGTAATATCAATCTGTTTATTACAAAGTTCTTAGACATAAAAGTTCCCAAAGAAACACTCATGCATATGTGCTATATGGTCTTTGTATTTATTTTCCAGAGGTACATGTTGCATTCAAATACTGGCATCAGTCGCCTCTGTTTACCCCCTACCAGAAACCAAAGATAAACAGTTATTCCACTGCTTTCAGCTCACCCATTTTGCTTAATTACAGAGTTAACTAATGACAGGATCTATTAACTGACGCAAGACAGAATGAGCACAGTGTTTGTAAGCATGCTTCAACGTGAACGCCCCTCGTGCATGCCGATGAGTTGTGTATTTGGCTCCTGCAGGGCCACAAGAGCCCGCTGTCTCCGGCGAAACAGAGCCTTTCGTGCGAGTACGCCGAACCGGATCCACGCTAATTGAACGTGATCCCTTGCTTGTCAGAACAGAAGGAGGAAGGGCACTAGTGCGCCCCCATGCTGTGCGGACCACTTTGAGAACCCTGGGAGAAATCCAATACCTTGCTCTGGTGATGTATGCAGATGCGATCATTTGGAGCCCAGGGTTACGGATTTCCCCACAGGCCCCAGCTTCAGACCGTGGACTCCTCTGCGTTATGGCTCAGGCTAGACTGTCTGGCTGCGAACAACAGATAATGACATTAGATGTATTGTTTCAGCAGATGCTCAGCCACATTTAGGCTCTTAGTAGAGGCTCTCTGCAGTCGGGAGTCTTGTTTAGTTGTTATCTGAGAGCGTGTTTCTCATGTTTGATAACGTCCGTTATGCTAAGTGCCTTCATGGAAGACTGAACCAAAAGATCTTGTTTTGACTAAGGGAAAGAGCTGGCAGACACTACAAAAAAAATATTGTATGATTGTGTGATTTTACAGTAAAACTTTTTTAGAAATAAATAATATATATATATATAAATATAAACTTTATATAAAGTATATTTATTAATTTATTAATTAATTTATTCAGGAAACAACACTGAATAAAATATTTAGACTTGTTTTCAGGTAATGCATTTTTAATATGAATATATTTTAGATTTGGTTTCACTTGTTTCAAGAATAAACAAGTAAAAAATAACTGAAAATCTGTATAACTGAAAAAAAGGTGTTATATATTGTGAACAATTTGCCATCCAAGGATAAAAATAAATACACAACCTATTAGAAGAAGACAAAATATCTCATTTCAAATATTTATTTATTTATTTATTTTGCAGTCTTCCTGCTCTTTTATATTAATTCCAGCATACACATGCATTTTTGTGTTGTTTAGTAAAGTAAAAATAAAAAAATAAACATTATTAAATCAAGATGATTTTGATTGAGAGGCCAACTAATATGTTAAGACTTATATTCAAAGAATGTTAATTAAAATAAGTAATTTTAAAACTGAAACAGTTTGTTAGTCTTATGCATGTAGGACGGGGCTCTTTAGTGTTACAGTGTGCATGTGGCATTCTAGAAGTCTTGGCATAAGGGATCTCTTGCAATATTTCATCTTAAATTAGATGTCTTCTAGGAATGCTTATCTTGTAACCTTGGTGCATTGGCACAATAAGGGCGGGAAAAATATCTCAGTTCCACTGGTTATAACAGGACTGTTACTTGTCAAGACATAAATTCAAGGAGCGAGGAATAGTAGTTTAACCCATTAAGGTGCTCACTATGTGTTTTATTGTGTTTACAGCTTATCCTTTAACAACAAACTTATTGTTGTGTTTGCATATAATGCCTATGAATGCTGTCTTTTAGACATCTTGCTAGGTTTTTGGAACAGAGCGCCAGACTAGCTCTGTCCTACACACTAAGGGCCAGGTTATACAAATCCAGACAGGGCTTTAAATCTACCTTTTTCAGCCTCCAAATGTTTCACGCCATGAGTGGGACTGTCACCACAATTAAAGCTGTCAGACACAAACTCACAGGCATGGACACAAGAGGGCAGAGAGAGGCCAAGCATAAAGATTACAGGGGAAGGGGGAGAAGTGGGGGAGATGAGAGGAGGTTACCAGCTAAGCATTACAGGAATTCACTACATGCACACAATAGACGTGAAGGACTCTGCAGACCTTCAGTCTTTTGACAGCTGACAGAGCTTATTACTGAGACACAATGCCAACATAACCGCATATGTTTGGTCAAGAATAGCGTGTTATCCTGCCATTACTGCAGGCTGCAGTGCCACACGATCCTACAGAAATCATTATAGTGTGCTGAGCAGTTACTTAATTAACTTCTGGCTTTTGGAGGGCATGAAACAGTTCTGTAGAAAACAATAATTTGGATTATCTTATGTCTCTAGAAGCGCAGTATCATTTAGTGAACAAAATACAAAAATGCATGTGATGCATTGGTTTTTTTAATGCATCTTGGCGTATTGTTTAAATGTGACAAAGGCAGAGTTACTACACAACTTGAGTTGAGCTCTTCAGACTGCGCTGTCATTGATCCCGACTGAGACTGTAGCCTCCAAACAACAGCATCATCAAGCAGCACTCTTCCTTTACTCTGACAGGCTCAATGAATAATTAGATTTGGAAGCTTGGTAAATGGCAAATTTCACATCAAAGATAGCCCGAAAGTAACAAAGAGCTAAAGTATTTAGATTACACCCTAGGGGAAAATATTCTTTTAAATTGTTGTTATAAGATGGCTTTTATCAACTTTACCTTCCACATGCAGTGCGTCTACACTGACCAATACTTGACCGTTCTGAGATACAATAAAGAATCTTTCTCAATATTAAAGTAAAGCAGGGTCCACACCACAGCTATAATGATAAAGTCACAGAGAAACAACATTGTTGGAACCACTTTCAGAATGACTTTGTCCAGCTGATAAATGATAAAAACAATGAAACCCAATCAGAATCATTCCTGCTATAATGAGCTGGAGAATGCAAAGCGGCAGATGATTTAGAATAAAAAAACAGTGCAGTACTGTACACTGGTTTGGAGGCTGATATAGTCCTATTTGTACCACTTTATTTTACAGTATGTGTACTTCCCTGGTGCATATATGGTAAATATCTTGTACCTACAAGCAATTGAGTGGTGACATTGAGGTACTTACCTGAAGTGTATATACATACATGGTAACAAATAAAAAACATGTCCGGACATAGAGAGAGTAGAGCTGCACGATTAATCGTTAAAAGATTGTATTTTTTATATATACTGTGTATATACATATATATTGTATTTTAAATACACACATATATATATATATATATATATATATATATATATATATTAAAATGTTCAATAACTAAATCAAGTTAAATAAGCACTTTTAAATTGACTGCAGCAAATTATCCAATTATCCAAAACCATGCAACTCTAACATACAGACAAGGGTGGGTAAAAACGGCCACTTACAGGTAGTGCCCATACATGGTAACTAGTTAGATACTTTACTGTTTTTACTAATGTATATACATGATAAATATGTATAACTTAAAGACAAACAGGTGGTACAAACAGGCACGTCCGTACAGTATCCGTATATATAGAAAATAATAAGACACGTTACTATATTTAACTAGTAAGTACATACATTAGTACAATGTACAGAATAAGTTATGCAGTACTCAAGTTGAGGGGTATAAACATGGACCAAGGTACTTATTGAACAACTGATGGAAGATGGTTTGAAGTAGTAAGTAAATGGAAAAAGGACTGTAAAATAAATTGCACCATTTTACACAGGATTTTGTAAGCACTGTTGTGAAGAGAAATTTAGCATTAACAATCCTACACATGCAACTGAAAAACAGTCCTCTTTTTATTGGGTAAGGTAAGGAGTAACCAAGCCTACTGTAAATGCCAAGTACAGTATCTGTCTTGTTTGTTACCACATAATAAAAAAAAAAAATTCTGTAGTTGCTACACATTTACCAGTAAGTACAGTAAGGTATCTAATTACCATGTACGGGCACTAGCTGTAAGTGACCATTCTTACCCACACTTGTCTGTATCTACAAACTAATTGCCATGCATGTGACTTTTGAGTACAGCTGTGTTTCTTATTTGTACGTACACTTCAGGTAAGTACCTTGTGTTACTGTACCACTCATTTGCCTGTAGGTACAAGACATTTACCATGTAAGTACCAGAGAAATACATGTACTGCACTGCAAAAAATGCTTTATAAGGCAAGATTTTTTGTCTATTTATTGTTTGTCAGTAATTGTTTCTTGTCTTAAAAATCCTTTTTGATTTTAGAATTTTTTGATATTTTGGCTGAAAATAAGACAAAAAATCTTGTCTTAGAAAGCATTTTTTGCAGTGTGTAATATAAAGTGGTACAGGGCAAGCAGCAGAGCAAGTACAGAGCTAACACATCCACAATATGCTGCTGTGAGCATGTAGGAAATACTGCTTCTGCACATAACATATATGAAAGGACATATATAGCATACATGATTCACAGCAATAGGTCTATACAGGTGGAGCTGGGGAAGACGGAGGGTGTCTAAAGAGCACTGACTCTGCTACAGCAAACTCTAGCTGAGCTCATTGGCTGCTGATACAAAAACAACCAATCAGCTGTGCCGTGATGTCATTATGTTATATGGAGTTACATGACAGAACTTTGGATTTATCTTTATAGATATCGTTCTTGGTGTGAACGGGCCTTAAGAGATAAACTTAATTTTTTAAAGATCTACATCTCAATCGATGAAGACATTATTGTATTTACATGATATAACACATAATTTATCATTATAAAATATATTCTAAATATGCCATTATATAGGTTCTCTAGATTTTAACATCAGCTCTAGCCATTGAAGCCTCAACTATAGACACCAAGCGGAACTGTAACCCAATGCAATTTGGGATTGTCTTACTTATGTATAAGAGGCCACATGGGACTAACCTTTGCCCCAAATCCATTTTATTGACTCACTTGTAACCAAATAAAAATATGATAACGACAACAAGATTTATAACACATTAAAAAATAATAAAGAGTAACATCGATAGTTAATAAAGTTTCAGATTCAAGCAAATAATCAAATTTCTAACAGCATTTCATAGACAACTTATCATTAAGTCAGTAAGATGGATAGATAGATCACTTATATATTTTTATAATTAGTACATATTTATTAAATAAATGTGTTTGTATCTATAACAATACATATAAAATCTATATAATAAAATTTATATAATTAAGTAAAATTCTGAAGGTGTCATGTACTGTAAAGTACCCTCAGTAGGCATGATGTTTCTATACTAGTCTAGTTATACTAACTATATCAGGCAGAATTTCGTTGTGACTTTGCTCCTGTTAGCCCCTTTAATCGGTTGTTGTGCAACAAGGGGCACTAAGTGGCTTATTAAGATCAATCAGCCATTCATTCACTTCATGCATGAGGCCTCCATTCACATTTCCCACCCATTAATTGCATCTACATGCCTGAGAAATGCATGTTTTTTCCCCCTTCTCAGTGTTTCAAGCATCCCACTCAGACAGACTTTGGATTTTCAGGAGTAATTCAAGTCCTTTTAATCTTGTCCTAATCTGTAGAGCGTCTGAAAAGCACCGGCTCAGCTCTCCCCCTGTGAACTTGCAGTGCACCAGTATTTTTCCCCCCTTTTCCATGCCAGCCATCAGTTTCCATGGTAACAGCGGCTTTAAGGGGAGTATCACATCAGTGAAGCTCTTCAGCCCAGCGCTGCGAGCAGATGTGTGTGCCGCACCAATCGCGCAGCTATGCACGATGCAACCAAACGCGACGGATGAGAGGAAAGAACAAATAGAAGGAAAAAAGCCAAGCGCTGGTTTTCACATGCATCTGCTCCAGTGGTTAATGAATCTCTGAGTGTAATCCAGTCCTTTCCTCTGACTTCCTGTTCAGGGTTTCCTGAGCCGCAGACTGAAGGGTTCCATCAAACGCACCAAAAGCCAGCCGAAGCTCGACCGCCACAGCAGCTTCAGGAACATCTTACCGGGCTTCAAGAGCGCGGAGAATGACAGGTAAGGTGGAACTATTTAGGTTTCCGTCCCAGTTTAGATTCTCAAACAGCTTTTGTTGCCTTATTATTTTTTATACACCTGAATTACCAATTATATTGGCAGCTGTCATCGCCTCCCTTATGGTGTGCCATTCGCAGTACATCACTGCGTGGTTGTAAAGTACATAAAAATGTAGATTTTGTGCCGTCAAGTTGATAAACAGATCTCCCCTTGTTGGTTTTAAACAGCGCAATGCCTCAATTTGCAGCTTTCGTATCTCCTACCACATCCATCACATAATTCTCCAAACGTTTCATCTCTATTAAGATTGTTTAGAGTCACTTATTGCAGTGCTAAAATGTCTGAGTCATCTTTCTCCCCAATAAATAGGGATCACAGAGTGAGGAATGAATTGGATTACTCGCAGGATAAATGGTCTGGCTTCAGTCTAATTTGCGAGAGACACTTGTGAAATATTCGACTCCCTGCGTGTCGTCCAGGTTGTCAAGAGAAGAAATATCAGGCTCCAGGAATCTGGATCCTTATGTTGTTTTGATGTCACTTCAATACCGTGACCTACACGCAGCTTTATGTTTCCCAGCCTCAGGTCGGTGTGCGCTGCTTGTATACCAGCTTGTGGGAATGCACACATAAGCGAACAGAGTTTAGATAAGATTGCAACTGCATTTGAGTCTAGAAGGACTGACCACTAACATCGCCACGGTGGAAATCTAAGCAATATCTGTCAACCTCACTTCTTTACAAACCCAAACATTTTTTTTCATTTGTGAAAATAGGTTAAGTTAACCACAAGTGGAGGCTTGCTGAGGACTCAGTGCTTCTCAGATTCTTCTTTGTGCTTTTCCTTGCGTTTGTTTGCCCTAGTTTGTGATCTAAAACTAAAACTCAAATATTTCTAAGGTATTCAGTTCACTTGCATTGCTTTAAACTCTTATTTGTCTCTTATTACTCGTCATTTTTTTATTTATGCATTAGTAAACATTAGAAGATTCTACTGCGATAAATTTAGTAGTTAAGTTAAGCATTAATCTGAGATTTGAGCCACGAAAGAGCAGACCTCTGACCTGACAGTTAGCGGCTTCTGGTAGTCAAACCATTATTTCCTGTCATCACCCTGCTGTACCTTTCTACAAATGTTTCAAAATAGCAAAGATTTCATTTATTATTTAGCCTACTCATCCTCATCTCATTCCAAAGTAAACATCCTGGCTGCTTTTTTCCAAATAATAAAAAGTAAATGGGGACTGTTTTTTTTGACAAGCACCAAAAACCGACAGAAAAGTACCATAAAAAGCGTTATTAAAAAATCCATATGACTCATGCAGCTATATATATTACAAATCTTCCGAAACCATGCGATAGCTCTGGGAAGTTTAAGCCGCTCTTGGCTGATACTTTTCCACTTCATTGTTGAGCTGAAATAAAAAGTGGTGCCATTAGTCATTAGACACTTGTTGTATTTTTATGGTGCATATTACTTTTATTATATTGAAAAGAATGGACTATTCATCAAAAATGGGACATTTACAGAAGAGAGAATCTCTTAAAGGTTTGAAATGAAATGATGTTTATTTCACGAAATGCTCATTTCTGAGTGAACTGTATATTTATCTAAAATAGTGCCTTGACTTCCTTTATTCTTGATTTGTGTGGGAAAGTATTTACCCAAAAGAGAATCTCAAGAGCACGTCTCTTACATGGGAATTTGTTGAGTCACTCTACAGGACTGCTGATATCATAGCAACAATGCCAAAGATTTCTCCACAGCTCACCGTCAACCGTGTGCTTCTGAGTTGCTGTGGTGTTAGCAGGCAAAAATGGCCTTGCTTGTCCAGAGATTTTATGCCTCATTAGAGCAGCATATTATCCTGGGAAGGAGAGCATCGGCTTCACGGCGCCAAGGTGTGTGAGGTGGATGTGACACACACATACTGCTTTACGGATGCTGTGGCGGCCTCTATACCTGATTGGGTTCTGCCAGTCACAGTAAGTTAAGGGTCATTTCCTCCAGACTTGCCTGTTCAGCCTGCCTGGACCAGACGGTTGCAAAGTCTGATTCAGTGTTGCGTAGTTCGGACAGGGTCTGTCACCTTTACAGTATTTTCTACCATCTCTTTTAGAGCACAGAGTATTAACATTATTCGAAATAATACTCTGAGTGTGCATTCTGTATGTTGACTGTAAACGTCACTGATTTATTTAATGTGTCAAGCAATAGTGTTAGTTTGCGGAAGGACGGCCGTCTGATGTGACCTATAACAAAGAAGAGTGTTTTTTTTTTTTTTGAGTGTTGACAGTGGTTCAGAAATTACAGAGTTGATTACAGAGCCTTGTTTAATCAGAAATGTAGGTTGCTAAAAAGGCATGATACTGGATTCAGTCTCGTGTTGATCTGTTCTGCTCTGATGACCAGCATCAGTGTATATGGAATAAGTGGATTCATCTTTTATGGACTCTATAAATTAACTCTAACTGTGACATTTCTAACCATTTTAATGCGTAATGTAATCATATAATTATCACCTGTAAGTTCAACAGGAGAAATCAAACAGTCATTCAGCCTTTGGAGATCCCTGCACATTGCAGCCTTTGAAAAGGACATTGGGCTTTAACTATTGATTTTACTTCTTTCTCCCAACAACCGTTATCTGAACAATAACAGCAGGGAGATCTCTTCATCCTCATGTAATTGAACGAGAAATAAAGGAGGTGGTCGTTCTCAGCAGAGTGATTGATAGGGCTATTCAAAGCGTGTTTTCATTCGGCAAAGGCCATCTTCTTCACCTCTGGCTTGCACTTCTGTACATTTATTAGTGCTATTGCTGCATAATCCATTGTTTTAAATCCAAAGACATGCTGCTTGAAAGCAATTACTGAAACATCATGTTCTTGTGGGGTTTTTTAAAATTTGTTTTGTTTGTTTGAGTCTCTTGCATCATCCGTCGGACACAGCGTGGTTTCCAGGTCAGCCTCCCTTCATGCTGCCGGCTGTTTTGCTATGTCCCACTTAATTACAAGCCTGGGAGTCGTGTAATAGAGAGAATGCATGGCCTTATTGCACTCCGCTAATACCAAGAGACATGCTCGCCCAGGGCGTGCCAGTGTTGTAGTGTGCTCCCAACACCACAGATTACTGTCTTCATTTCTTTCTGTGTTTGCGTATGTGTGTGTTGGGGGGTCTTTGTCTTTTTTCCCTAGACAAACGTTGTTTTGTTTATTTAGTGACCTGTAAATTTCACCACAGAACGTTCATCTTGTGGTTGGTGTCTGGTGTTGGATATCTGAAATATCCCATTAAGCATATATGCATACTGAGATATTTAAAAGAATTGCTTGGAAAGCAAATATTTTAAGCACAGTATTTGTGTTCAAACATCTGATAAACATCTGAAAAATGATTTGAGATCAGAAGTGTCACAAAAACATCTGCTCAAAGCTATTCTCACACCCATCAGGAAAAAATAGCAATGCGCTGAAGATGAAAACACTCTACAAATTGCACATTCTAGATGAAAACAGACTTTGAATAGATGTCTTAAAGATGTACGTATATGTGAGCAGTGTATTGAGTCTGCAGGAAGCTCAAAGCTAAAGCTAGTCGTATGCTTCAGTAGGGGCTGGTTGTCTGTAAACCTGAAAATCTTGGTTACAAAAAATTATATTGTGCATTTCTTATGTTGTTGATAGGGAAAAGATTTGAACTAAAAAATAAAACAAGTATATTGAAAACGAAATATAATATAAAATGTGTTAGAGGGTAAAGTTTTTTAATAAAAAGGTTAATGTCAAGTTAAAAATAAATAAAAAAAGAACAGAAATAGATAATGCTGGTGTAATGCTTGTTCTTTCTATAAAAGGAAAAAAGTATATGGAATAGAAATAGAACAGATATTAGAGGGTCAAGATTTTTTTTATATAAAAAGTAGTAGATAGAATAGAAATAGAATAGAGAGTGCAAGTGTCTAGTATAAAAAGACAAGAAAACAAGTAGATAGAACAGAAATAGATTGCTACAGTAGTACTGTGTAGTGTTAGAGGGCATTTTAATAAAAAGAAAATAAGTACAGTAGATAGTATAGAATATAGAATGTTAATGTTAGAGAGGGTCAAGTTATTTATATAATAAATAAAAGAAAACAAATAGACAGAATAGAAATAGAATAGAGTGTTAAAGGTGTAGACTATTAAATTATTATATGAAACTACTATTATATTAAACTACTGTTTTGAGCTACATTATAATTCATATAGTATTATAATTCATGATTGTATAAAATGACAACATTTATTGGAGAAATATAATGATATTAACATTTTGGTTTGGAGAATGGTGAAAACACTCCCTGGTCTCACATTCGTCTTTGTAAGAGAACATATGCACCTCTCCATAAAAACCAACCTTTTAAATAATGCATGCGCGAGTTGTCACTATTGACTGATATTGATTAAAGGCACACAGGAAACCAGTGTCCTCCAGTACAGTGTGTGGCGTCCCGGGAGATGGGGGAGGGGTGCAGTGAGCGGGTACGGGATGGTGCTTGGGTTTGGTTTGAAGACACGTGTGATGCGAGGGCTGTGGCGGTCTGCCCGTAATGGATTAGCCTCATTAAATTCAAACCTGAATTCCTCACAAAGAGATACCCACGGCAGAGCGGCACGTCCTCGCTTCCTTCAGTTCGTCTATCCCTCTGGTTTTGTCTCCATCTTACCCTGTCTTCCCCCACGGTACTCCATCTATCTGACAGGCTTTCTATCCCCCCCCACCTATTTTTTATTTTTATTAGTTTCTGCAGTCTCTGCCCGACTAAAACCTGCACCATATTTCTGCTTTTGACCCTATGGCAACCTCAAATATCAGCTATGAATATGACTGGCTTGTACATTCAGAGCATTTCTATGATTGGCCAAGGACTTTCCCGGGCTATTGATGGATGTGTTTTTTTCTTTGCATGAAATGGTTTTATCTCTCAAGGTCTGCATTTAATGGCAAACTGAGCAAGCTTTGCGGGTTATTTACCATGGTAATCCTATGGAAATGGATGCTTAGCGCTTCATGTAGCTTTTATGTGGTAATAAAGCCCGTTGCATATTCTGCGGTTTCTAAGGACTGTGCATGTTTTGTTAATGGTGATCTTAGCTGCATCTCTTTCTCAAGATTTTTTTATGATCACGTCCACAATCGAGCTTCCATTTTCTTTTTCTTAACTATTTGAAATCTCAGTTCAGCTATTTTAGTTTCCCGTAACAGTTTATTACATTGTTACAATACAAGATAGCAGTAAAGGAACGGTTTTGGTCAATATTGATGACCTATTTTCAGCTTTAGATTCTCTGAATTAATTATCAGTTACAGTACATTTATAGTGCCTAAACTGCTTTATTTTATTATTATTATTATTATTTAAAATAAATATATGCATTTATCCATTTGAGCCTTTTTTATTACAACAAGGCCTTGATAACAAAGCATTACCATTAATACAGTGTTATATAAAGCAGCGGTTCTATGACACTCTTTTTTGGCCACATTTCCCTTCTTGTCTTCATTTCACTCTGATTTTGAATGCTCGACATGGTGCATTATAAATCGGGACTGTGGATGATGTATAGTAATGAAATTCTTGTAAGCAGGGCTGTGTTTGACATCTTCACAGACAAGGACGGTGACCTCTCTATCCAGCAGATCTTTATTCGGAGGAATCACTGAATCCCATTGTTATGATGTGAAGTAATGCTTGAGCCAAAGGACAGAATAACCTTCTTGACAAAACAACTCCCAGATGAATGACCTCAGAATTTAAATTCAACACAGCAAGATAGAAATGCTCAGGTATTGTTAAAGCAATGTTATTGAGTGCATTCGAGTTAAGCTGTATTGACAGTATCTCTGATATGCCGTTGATTATCCTAGGAAATCATTTTGACTCATCTCCAAGACAAACACAGTTTAACAGTATAGATGACTTCACGAATGAACACATACAAATGACTGATGATTAGCAAGTTAAACGCATGCATCAAGTGTAATAAAAAGTTATGAAAAGTCCCCAACAACACGTTAACATCCGTGCAAGGTAGAAAAAACATGTTCGTTGTCTTATAATATGCATTTATATCCAAAAGCAGCACCTAAGAATGAATTTGCATTTTCATTCAGACCAGCACTAAACGATAAACAAGTGTTTCATGTTAATGTTGTTTTAAAAACAAGTTGTTTCATTGATTCAGAGTCGACTCTTTCTTTTGCAAGACAATAGCTTTAAACATGGCGCACTTTGAGATTTTAAACTTTGCAGGATGTTTTTATTCACTGAGAGCTGTGCTGCAAACTGCATTACATGTAATTTTCTAAATTATTTCAACTTTAACTTTAAGTGTAATCTGATTCATAAATAATTGACTCTTTTAAATGAAACCACATCCTAGCTGCTCTGTATGTGAGAGTTTTAAGACTTTTTGTTTTAGATGACTTTTTAATGTAGCTGCCGGGTGGATGTCTGTGTAAAGTTAAATGCAATCTTTGAGTTCCTTTGTCAGAAGAACATAACTAAAAGATCATTTAGAAACGTTACAGCTCAAATCACACATACTTTTCTATATAAGAATTAATAAGGGTGCATTAAGAAAAATATGAGCTTCGTATTTCTGCTTGTCTGCAAATTGTCTGCATATACATTCCTTTTTACAAGCTGAGGGACAGATTCAAGTGTAGCGAAGGTGACAGTGACATGCGGATCCATCTGCAAAGCTTTATTTAAGGGCGTGGTAGATGGGCAAACAGGTATGTAGTAGGCAAAACACATGAAAAGTCCAAAGGCAGAAAATCAACACAAAGCAACCGGCATCTTGCTGTTTATTTGCTTAGCAGTTATTTGTGAGACAGAAACAGTGAAAGCAAACTTTTGGATTGAGCCAACAAAAGTAGGCATTGCAAAATGATGCGATAACTTACCGATTTTGTGCTGTTTCTTGCAATGCTTACTAAGATCTAGGGTTGGCAAAGAGTAGTGGTGCATTTGAGGATAAAACTGAATAGATGGATTGCAATTTACATTTTAAAAGATGGTTTAACTTTGCACTGTGGTTTTGACAGCACAGAGTGCTGTTTAGCTCTGGTAATGGGTCTTTTTGGAATGACCATGACCTGAGCAAATTGATTTACTCTAGGAAGAGATGTCTTTCTAATTCACACTCAAATCCAGGAGGATAGGAGAGAGAGGAACAGCTGTCATTTCTGTCACCTGATTTTTCTGTGTATTGTACGGTGGTTGAGATGAGGCCAGTCATTACACCGCCGTCACTCACGGCCTGTCAGCGTTCCGCAAATCCCACCCCGACAGCTCATCAGCTTCTGGAAATTTCCAAACGTCTGTATCGCACAGATCACTCTCGCTTTATAATTGCCTGGAATATATATTTCATGAGGTATGGCAGACCATATAAAAGCAGACCAAAAACAAACCCCTGTGATCCAGAAAAGTGTCAATCAAGTTGGTGAATCGCTACTACTTTTTTTCACAGGGAGTAAAAGAGCACTTGAATATAAATGTCTGTTTATTTTCCATTATTCGAATGAGTTGTAGCTAATGCACACTAAAGCTGGTTTATATGACACGCGTAAGCCGCATATATTAATTTTTGTTCCCATAAATGTGATCATAAACTTGTAGTCATGTTTCTGTAATTTATTTTCTTTTTCTTTTAACATAAGAAGTTATGAAAATAATCAAGCAAACTACACTGTAAAAAATACATCAGTAAAAATAGGGCACAATGTACTGTAAGGAATTTTTAGGAATTTATTATGTATTCATTATTTAAAAACAGAATACATTATTCATTCATTGTTGCATTCACTCAAAAATTATAAATATATATATGTATATAATATTTTTACCCCAAGCAATGAGTGAATTCATTAATATTTCTACATCATACATTTCTGTGCAAATTAATTACTAATTGAGTGTAAATGTGACAACGTGGCAGAAGCCTAGTTACATATCACACATCCCTAACGTCTTAATTAATTTTAAATATTTGATATCATTTAAGCAAAGTATCATTATAACTATTTTCTCTTTCAAACTACAGATGAATACTTTCTTTGCTACACATTTCTTGTCCTTTTCAAGTGAAGTAAATTTTGTTACAGACTATCTTGCACCTGATAACCATTTAATAATCTATGGCTGTTAGTGGAGGCAAATATTGCATATTAAAGTTATTTCACGCAGCAGAAGCACAAATCATAACACAAAGCTTCAGTTGTGCTCAATGTCTATTACGCGCTGTCTATTACAAGAGCTGTGTGAAACGGGCCTAAGTGTGTAACTGTGTCTGGCAGATTCACTGGAGTTCAAGGATCAATGACAAATCAAATTATCAGATAAGCCTTTGCTTTAATACGCAGTAATCTTTCAAACAGCAGTTCTGCGTGGCCACTGCAGTGGTTTTTATATTCTACCTACGCCACTTCAGGTTTTTTTTTTTAAATGGCCACACATGCAGATGCACACAAAATTGGCATTTCTTCACAGGGCTTAGTGCGGTTCACTCTCGCTGAGACTCTCAGACAGTTTTTTTGTCTCCTTTGTCACAGCTTTCTTTTGCATTTGAAACAGTTTCACCCTCACGAGCTAGGCTTTCATTTGTGACACTTTGTTTGTTATAAGGTCTTATTGAGATGCACACTTTAGTGTAGAGTGTATATGCAGTTTTGTGTTGTTGTCCCTCAAAACATCTTGGCAATCATCATCATTTAATGACAAGGTAATTTGTGTCAACAACTTGCAGTCTATAGAGGGAAATTGCAGACGAAATTGCACCAGTTATGAAAGCAGTCAGTCGCCGGGTACAAAAGCTAATCTTACCCTCTAGAGTTGCCATAGTAACAAAGATAAATATTAAATACAATTCAATAAGCCGTTGCGCTTTTTTCTCTCTCGTTATACATACACATTAATCAATGCACAGTGTGCATGTGTGTACCTTTTGAGGTCACGTTCAAGCTGTCAAAGCGAGGGGGGCGTTTCAAATTGACGGATACCGCGTGACACTTTGCGAGAGCAGGCTCTGTGGCAACTGTGACTGTATTAAACCTGTAACAATGTCATCCAGCACCTCCGTAATTAACACGTTTTGCAGTTATGTTGTCCTGGCGGGTTGTTAGCATAGTTACTGGAAAACTAGGTCAATATGATGCGTCATAATTCCAGCCTGTAAGGCAACAAATTGTGAAAAGGGAAATAGGGGGGCGGTTTTATGGTTCTGCGCGTGTTCACTGGTCTGTAGTTGTAGCTAATGGAGCCGGGAGAGACAGGAGGAGAATGTTAACAATGCTGATGGGAATGTTAGAGGTCGCCGACTGAGCTAACAGAGGGAAGGGACTTCCTGCATTCTGCTACAGGCTGAGTTTTATTAAAGAAATTAACATTGTTACACGATTTGATTTCTTCTGTAGGACACAAAATAAAAAGTATTGTCTGCTTTTATTAAGCAATATAGCCACTTGGTTTTTTTTGCACATAAATATTTCATGATCTTGCGTTTTCTCTGTCTCTGAGTGGCACATTTTTCTGAAAATGCTGCTACTGTACATATAAATTAATCTCATGTTGCAGCAACCATCATTTAAAGCTTTAGTAATTAGCCCTTATAAACTAGCTGTTGTCAGCAAAAGCTTTTAAAACTAAAAGTTTGATGGTTTTACATTGAAAATGAAGAAATTATGAATAAATATATGAAATATAAAATGTAAATGCTTTTTCTTTATTTTAATAGATTTTTTATGTTTTAAAGTGAAATAATACAACATGAATCTTATATGTAATAATAATGTAGTAATAATAATAAATACAAATATTAAACAATTTTTTTTATTGTTTTACAGTTTATTAAAATCAAATGAAAATGCAGAAATTATGACAACCATTAATATTAGTACTGTAAATTTACAGTTGTTCAGTAAAATAAATGTAAAGGATTTTTCTTATAATATAATGTTGTTGTGATTGTGCTGTTCCCCCCGTGGGGCAAAGAGCAGAAGACGCGAATAACTAGATGCAACAGATTTATTAAACAAACACTCCAAGGTTACCAAACAAAACGCTTTAGGGGCAGCAAAAGGTAGATCCGAGGCGGACTACAACACAACAACATGACGTTAACAAGACCTGATACACAATGAAAAGACACGGGTATTTAAGAGGTTACAAATCAGAACAAAAGTGGAAACAGGTGTAAGAACAACAGGTGAGACGATTGAACTAATGAGGGAGAAACCAAAAAGACAGGACTGAACCAAAATATACAAAAACACGGGGGAGCACGAGACAAGACAGGAACACAATGTAACATTACGCCCCGGAAAAGGCGCACCTGCGCCGTTAATACCACCAATGGGGAGGGAGGGCTGGGCGCTCTGGAAGCAGGCCCTAGGGACTTACACCTCGCCTGTCTCCAGGGCGGATCAGGTGCTCTGGCGAAGCACCCAGGCGGGACATTTCGGGGTGGCACAGGGTCAGGTGCCTTTGCCGGCCATGGAGGCTTGGGCACCGGCCAAAACAGTTCGTTAGAAGTCCATGCAAAAGTCAAACCTGGAGCTTTTCATGTTCATTTGGGATCATAGTTTTTATCAGAATCAGAATTAATAAATCATGCAGCCCTATATTTAAAGTACACAGGCTCCAAAATCACTTAGTAGACTCTTTTAGCTATGACTTACAAATGAGCAAAATAATAGAAACATAACAAAACAATTGTGATAGACTTGGTCTTATGAAGCTATTCAAGTTTTTTTTGTTTTTTTTGGACAGCTAGACCTAAATTTAAGCCGATATTCACTAAAAACTCCTGCTTCTTTTCACATTTGATAAACTTAGACGTAACATATCAAGTTTGGAATATAGCACATGGCTTGTACAGACCACTTTTATAGTGTTGTTGTCATGTTCATTGTCATATTTCTCCTTTTATTCTCCGGGAAGGGAATAAAATCATGGGTTATGAATGGCACGAAGGTGAATACATGATGACAGAATTGTAACTTTTCTTTCAGATTGTCCTGCTTGCATTTTTAACCGTCGTTACCCGTCTCTATTCGCATAACATGCATTCAGACATTCAGCAGATCTGCTGAGAGTTTCTTTACCATTTATAATGACAGCTAGCAGAGCAGCTACATGACAGACATGAGAGGCAGCTAGCCACATCTGCATCATCGCATTCATGATTATCCTCAGTCTGTTGACAATCCAAGAGGCCAGCCGGGAAGTCAGGCCCTGTTATTGCAATCTTCATTCAGCTTAAATGCCCCAGGGAGCTCATATATGAGAAATCCTTTCTGAGGAATACGAATTAATATTAAAAGTCTTCCACAACTCCATAAGACAGGTGCGGGACCATTAGGTGAAGCTGCAAGATGACAAGTAATTGCTCTTAGCTTGCTTCCACACACACACACCTACACGGGCGTAAAGCGGAGAGAATGACAGTGGAAAATGAATCACAGGCTTGCTGTAGGGGAAAGCTGTGCGTGGTGGAGAATGGCGAGAGCATATGTCATTAATTTGTCTGCCGAGTGACTCGCACACATTCGATACGTTATGTTAAAGGTTGAGTTTGGAGGAGAGCCGAGCTGCTGCTGATAGGAAACTCCTCACTCGCCCGTGCTGCCTCTGTTATACCACATGTCTTTGGGATATTGTGTCACCAGATGAATACGTGTCCATAGCCAGCGCCCTACGCCCACTCTTGAGAATTCTGTCACATCACACTTCTGTCTCCAGCATGTAACAAAGACATGACCTCATTGTTTCAGCCCTGAAGGACATGGAGCCCACTTCGGTTTCTCCACCCTTTTTAAAGCCTTAGTGAGAACATTGATGAACCACTCAAAGGGTTTTCTGGCGCTTACACTCGAGATGTTCAGCTAAAGAACAGATCTTGAAGTCACAATAATACAACACATTCATTGACTTGCATTAATTTACACGTTTAATGGATGCAAAGCTTTACATCTGAATAGGCGTTCAGATGTTGCAGTCTATTACAGACAGTTTTTTTTACATATATCTCTATGGGAAATATGAAAAAGGCCATGTTCTGCAAAGCACACATTAGTGAGATGTGATATTGTAAACCATTTAGGGGTGCTCTTTATACTTAATTGCTTTGTGTTTCATGTAAGTTGGACATACCATACTGTATGTATTTTACAAATATGCAGTGGGCCATATTATTAACATATATATATATACTTACGGACTTTACTATGTATATTCCTGATTCATTTCGTTTTTCTCATTTATCTGGATCAGTAATGCCTAAATTCAATCAGCCACTGTAAGCTCATCGCACTAATGGTTTTAAGTGATGTACTGTAGAAAAGGGTATCTTCCTCTTCTTGTTGTTCATCACATTATGGCTTAAACTATATTTTGTTATGTAATGCAAAATTTGTGTGGGTTGAGCACCAAGCCTGATGAAATGACCTCATAAATGATTATTTTATGGTTATTAAAACCAGGACATGTTCACAACAAAGTCAATGAATAATGTTAAGAGGCGACAAAGACGTGCGGATCCAATAAGCAGGCTTTTATTAACAGACGTGGTCATACAAGCTGGGTCAACAGAGGCGAACAGGGATGATAGAGGCAAAACACAAGAAGAATGCATGGGTCGATCGAGGGGCAGAGCAATAATCCAAAAGGCAAGGCTAGGTCGGTACACGGGAAAACACACGGTAAACAAGACAAGTACGGGAACGCTTTTTATAAAGAAAACCTTAATACTCGGTGGTTAAACTGACAAACACAAACAACTTCTAAAGGGTTAACAAGGAGACAAAGCTGATTAATCACTACAGGAGTTAACAAGGGGGCAGAGACTGATAAGGGGAAACACTATAATAGTGGGGAACACACTTCATAATAAGAGTCCTTAGATTAAAATGCAGAAACACACATAACTGGGGTATAGTGCCTTCTGATGGAGCTCTGGTGATCGTAATACAAGCAGTAGCATGTTTTTAACCAAAGATTTAAAAACTAGTTATTTTTATTTATTTATTTATTTATATATTTTTTTTAATGGCTCTTGCTCTTGGTGGTTGGCAGGGGTTTTCTATGTTGTTGCTGATGTTAGTTTTGCTATAGGCTGTTTTTGGTGGTTATAAAAAATTTAGATGCTGAAGGGCCTCTTCTAATCACACATCATTACTCACATGACACTCACATGATTCACACCAGCAGCCAATGAGCTGCCACTCAACATTCAAATACTTGACTAGTGCTCGCTGTAGTGGTTGCACTGCACTTCAGAAACCCTTCACCTTCCCCAGCTCCACCTGTTTAGATCTGCTATGGGGTGATGTTATATGTGGGGCTGTATATGTTATATGTGCCGCAGCAGTATTTCTGTGGATATACTGGCAGTTATTGGTACTTGCTCTGAAACAGCAGCAAAAATGGGCGCCGGCATTTGTAAATTTTATGGGTAAAGCTTCCGCCTCCAGGTATTTTTAGCTGTACAAAACAATTTGTTTTGCTGCTTGATATTGCAGATTGGCGTGTCCAATCATGTTATTTTATTGTATTATCTTAATTATGAACACACTGGTGTCTAGTACAAACATTTTTATCGTTTGCTGCACATTATTATTTTCCTTGTTATTTCCCTAAAGTGTCTAATGAACCGGAAGCCTAACCCATAGGCTTACTTACGGGTTCAGGAAAAAGGTGGATATAACAGTATGCTGAACTCTCAGAAAGTTCTCATGACAGAACTTGTTTTTCTCTGTAACTATAGGCATTGTGTTTTTTGTTTCAAATTTTAGATTGAGCTTTTTGCTGTTTCAGTGTTTCAGACTAGTGGAATAAAAAAAAAAACGTCTAAAATATCTGTATTTGTGACCCTGGACCACAAAACCAGTCATAAGTGGCATATTTGTATCTTGTATCTTCAAATATTTTTTATGGGTATAATGTATTGCTAATTTTGACAATTCATTTTCTCAATGTTTGGATTTTTTTGCACACTTGTATTTTACCATCGATTGTAAACATTTGTACCTCATCCTAATACTGTCCTATCCTAACAATCCAATCGAAAGCTTATTTATTCAGCTCTCAAATGTATAAATCTCAATTTCTAAAAACTGATGCCTTATGATTGGTTATGTTATCCAAGGTCACATTTGTCTGTAGATTTCATCTACCATATGTCTTTAAAGGGCGCTAAAAAAAGATATAACCGAAATCCTCTCTTTATAAACTCATATCAATAATATTTTGTTCAGATTTATGTTCTGGAAACATTTGCAAATGAATGCACATTTAATTAGATAATGCTTTATGCACATTTAAACATGTAATTTCAGGAATACAAAAAAGGTCTGCAATTCTTAATGCAATTAATCAACATAGGAAATGTATATATATATATAAAAGGTTTTTTTTGTCTTGCTTCCAAAGGCATGTGTAACATGGCACATCTTAAAACATACATGAGCAAGTCAGACGAAATAAAAATGAAACTGACTAAACCGTGAAATATGTAAATATCATAATATTATAGAATAATATAATAACTAATAAAAATTCCGTAATTTGTCTATGATATCAAATTCGCTTTTCTAAATGTCAGATGTGGGTGTGAGGTCACCGCAGTTTTAAAATGGCTTGCGGGCCAAAAAAACGGTGCCCTAACCCTAAATACGAGTAATAGTGTAATAAACATGCATGCTGTAATTGTTTTTAAGTATGCACTACTCAGGTCAAGGTTTACTGAGCATACATGCACCCACCCACGCTTCCAAACAGTCATTTACCTCCAGCAAACATGCATGCTGGGAGATATTGTCTTTACTTTTGGATGTAGATTTTCCCATTGCAGGGAAGAGGCCAGTATATCACAAAAGCCACAGGACAAAGGCCACACACACACACATGCTCACAGAGGGAAGGGGGCAGGGCCAGCTCACACTGTTCAGCCTGCTTCCGTTGCACACAGCAGCAGTCCAGCCAACACAGCGATTGAGAGACAGAGAGAAAGAGAGAGAGAGAGAGGAATCGGCGCAGCCCACGGTCTGTGGCCCACTTTAAATATGAGTGGGGGGTTTACAGCAGCTCCTCTATGAGACTGTGACAGTTAAAACAAGGAGGCCGGAGCGAGACGAGAGAGAGGAGAGAGAGGCGGGGCCGTGTGATTGTGTGTGTGTGTGTGTGTGTGAGCCGCTGCGAGCAGGGCTGCGTGTGTCCGCTGTTCCCAGTGGCTCCAAGCCGCAGCAGAGGTAGCAAAATGGAGCTGTGAGCAGCCTTCCTCTTCCTCGTCTTCATCGCCAGGGGACCAGGGATCCTGACAGCATGCCTGGTGAGTGTTCGGTCCCAGAATCCCTGTGGTTCTGACAGGCGCGCTGTAGATCCAGATCTTAGTGGATGGAGTGCGTTACGGGAGCCCTGCATTGTGCTTGAATGGCATCTCATTACAGAGCTTCCATGCTGAAAGAATGAAAGCGGGCGAGAGAAAGAGAGATGAGGGACGAGTCACAGCGCTTTCCCTGCCTTTGTGGGCATTATCAGGGCATTAATCGATGGTAAACAGAGCGCTGCTGCGGTCAGCAGGGATTGTGGCCGGGAGCTGAGGTGTTCAGTCCCTGTGAACGGATCAGGGCTTTTAACTCCGCGCTACTTCCCCGTTCTGTCCTTTGTGTGGGAGCAGATGTACAAAAACGCACGCTGGGTGAAGAATACACAACGTGTCAGGCGGAGGCTAGAGGTCTACATGACTGTATTTGGTAATGTTTTTTTATTTAATGCCACTGTCAGGTAGTGAATTGATATTGTGTGATCTATTATTCCACCCTGTTACTGGGTGGCGACATGTGCTGTTTGACATCCCAATCTTCTCTATGTGGAATGGGCGGATCTGGTAATCAATGTTTGGAGAGATGCTATGAGAGAAGATTTTTGCATATTATAATTCATTCTTAAAAATAAAGATTTTAGCTATCCAAAGAATCTTTAAGTGAACGATTCTTAAATTATAATTTTTTTTCTTAGTTTGAAGAACATTTTAAAATCTAAAGAACATTTTTGTACTACTAGGAACCTTTTGGGGAATCTGATAAAGGTTCTTTATGGAACCATAAGTGCCATTAAAGAACCTTTGTTTTGAGAGTGTTGAATCTGCTTTATATTTGATTCACAGTAGTGGATGTGAAGGCGTGAATTTATAAGACTGTGTAATTTAGCATAAGAAAGAGCTTAACAGAAGCTCCTTGGTAAAGACTGAGTGCATGTTATGAATCTGTGTGGTATTTATTATAAATTATGAGTATATTGCTTTATGTTATTGCTGTGATTCATCATTTATTGGCAAAGAAAATGAATTAATTAACACTATGATGTACATCCTGCTGGATAACATAATGTATAAACCATATGAGACATGTACGGTAAAAAATAAATAGTCAATGTTTTGTTAAAGGAAATCACCTTAACTTAACTATTTTAAAAAGTATCAAAAATATTTTACATATTCATGTACAATATCTTGTACAAAATTTAAGATAATAATCTAATTTCACAACTATATTTTTTAATGTGACAATTATATTTTATAATTACACGTTTAAAAAAAAAGAATTCTTAGATTTTTTTTTTTATTATTATTATTTTTAAGTATCTGTTAATTACTTTTGTAGGAGCATTTGTGTGAGTGTTTGCATCTATCTTATTCAATCCAGGCCGATCTAAGCCATTATCACTAGTGTGAAGGATTTTTAAGGGCCCTCAAAATTCATGGTGATTTTGAAAACCTTGTCACATACTGTAGCATTTTAAGATTCACCAAGGTTAGCGCAGAAATATCGTTCCATTTTAACTTCCTCTCTGTACACAACCATTTTAGAGCTACAGTTATCCCTGGCAGTTCAAAAGCATTGCTGATTGTGGGCTGGTAAAATTGGGTAGAACCTGTCATATCAAGCAATGGCAGATGCATTTAATAGGCTTTTACAGGTTTTTATGTTGACCTAAAAAACATTATGTGTTATTTGGCTGTCAGTTCTTAGAAATTGTCTTTTTTTTTAACCATGTTATGTTATGTTATAACCTTGATAATCAATGCAATCAATGTCTTATTTAATCTCACCAGTTCTGATTTAAGAATGTGCGTTAAAACACAAGTTTCATTTTGCATGGAAGGAAGATTTTTATTTTTCTACTACTTTCTCAACAACAAATTTAATAATAATAATAATGTGTTTTCCATGCTCCAAGAATCACCCCTTCTTATAAGCCTCTTTGAAAAGATTCTTATGGGTTTTAGAAGTGACCCCATCGATAGCGCTGACATTATGTAACTATTCATCTGTGAACTCAAACACAGCTGTTGAAATGCAGTAATAAGCTGTGTACCAGGGTATTATGGGATGCTGAATAATTACATTGTTCACTGAGCTCCTAAATGTTTTTCTGATTATAAAATGAGAGGTTTAGAGGGATGTGTAACATGAGCTGACTGATCTAGTTCTCGTGTATCTTGTGTATTCATAACACCCTTTAAGGGATAATGGATAGTTTTGACATTTATATATGCTTTTTTTCCAAGTATGTAGTCAAAAATATATTTGAGTTTAAGTAAAAAATGGCTTAAAAGCAAAAAAATAATATACATTTTTAGCTTTTGAAATGTGGCTTGTTCATATTCTAAGCCTACAGCACAGTACAGTCTATAGCATGTGTATATACACACACACACACACACACACACACTACTGTTTAAAAGTTGGTACCTGTAAGACTTTTAAATGCACATACTCCACACGGCTGCATTTATTTAAACAAAATATAGTACAAACAGTAATATTGCAAAATATTATTGTTTTTTCTGCTTTGATGTATTTCTAAGAACAAGCTGCATTCTTCAGTGCCACATGATCCTTCAAAATTCATCATAATATGCTTATTATTAATTATTTGATAAATAAAATAGAACTTTTTGGAAACGGTGCCTGTCACTTTGAATGAGTTTGATGCATCCTTGCTAGAGTATGCATCAATAATAAGATTAATGTCTTTAAAAAATGCAGTAACGCAGTTACTCAAATACTTAACACCCCTGTAGAACACTGCTGTAGTTGTATTGAATGTATTTCCCAGTTGCACTACAGGCCAAGTTTGAATTTCCATTAAACAGCACCGTATGCCAGGTTCACTGAGCCATTGTCATTCTCTTTAAAAATCTCGCTTGTATTGCTGGTTTCCTTGGCAGTCATTTCCTATTTGGAGCAGAGATCTCGAGGGAGGGCTGCTTCCTGTTGGGGAGTGTGGGAACCGTTGGAGGCGGAGTACACCGTACACAGTCAACCACAGATATAGGACACAAACTTAGAGCAGACGGCAGGCTGCACTCCACAACATGAATTTAATTACAGCATGCGAGGTCTTCGGAGTCCACAATCTGCTGCTGTCTATTCTTCCTCACTTATTATTGGTTCATGAAGACATACTTAAAGAGAAACCATTTTGCTTGCCGTAATGTAGAAGTGCTTTTTTTAATAATTGCCTATTTAGCATTTAAAGCTTTATAGTGCAATGATACATAGACTTTTAACTGCTGGTTCCCTTATGTTTTTATCACTGTTAATCATGCAATTCTTCTTTAGTAAAAAACACATCACATTTTTAAAGCAAAACATGCCATGATCTGTAAAATCCCCGTTCTGAAAGCAAGAGCTTTATAGAAATCCTTGAAAATGGATTTGGGTGTGTTCAAGACGCAACAGATTGTTCCCTAGGGTGCTTGGAGACTAAGGCACTCTCTCTCTAAATGTTTTAGCCAGAGCGCTGTATGAACACGGTTTCCAAAGCCCTTGCGTCTGATATCTTGCAGGAAAATCAAGGATAATCGCTACACTGGCTGAGTTCTCTTGCAGCCTCTGGACTTGTTTTGTTTTGCTTTGGGACCATGCTGAATCAGAATAGTAAAAAGTAAGTTTGGGAAATGTTGCTGCTTCCTGTTTTTCTCATCTTGATGGCTGCGGTTCTGGTGAAAAGTCTTGTTATGGACACTGGGTTTGATGGCATTAACAGATTAGCTGGATGTTTTTCGGTAATGGAGTTTGTTTGTTCAGTTCATGCCGTGCCAAAATGTTTAGCTTTTTTTTTTTGTAATTGCCACCCGTAAAGGAGCTTTGATGTCTGAATACCTAAGCTGTTATTTTGATCATGATGTGAATAGAAAGATTAATAAAGCATTTTAATATTAAAAATGTACTTTATTAAAAACAGTTCCACTTTCAATGGGATCCAAAACTGAGCTTCTGTTAATCATTATTTGTTTTACATCATGTTTTATTATTATTTTAATTATTTCCATGTTTAAATTTTTATGTACTGTACTGTATGCAAACGTCATTGTTCTCTTTAAACAAGCACAAAAAATCCAAGATGCAAAGAGATTTTTGTCATCATACACATTTCTTTTGCATTTTAAACTGATAAGAAAACATATTTTTTAATGCACTGTAGAGGTTTCTATTTCCAAACTAGACCTGTGTAAATTTCATCTCCATGGGCTCACATTTCCCATGAGTCATCACCAGCCTTCTCTGATCAGAGGAGCCTGTGCATGCACAAGTTTGTGCCCAGGCAGATGTCTGCTTGACCTTTCCACTATTTAATGCTACGAATGCCGTGTTTTGTCTACTAATAGATGATTTTCAGTGCTTTTTTTTGAAAAGAATATTTGGATATTGTGCACAAGTGCGCACGTTGATGTGTGTAATATCAGATTCAAATGTCTCCACAATCTGCTTTTGAACAAATTTCACAAGAACAACATCTGTTAGAGTTACACTCACAGGATACAAGTTCATTATTTGCATTTGAGAAATATTTCAATCATGTGCTGTTGTGACATTTTCTGAGCACATACACCTGAAGTGCGCACACACTAGAAAAAGCCTGTCAAAAAGCACCTGATTACTGTAATATTATTTGTGTCGTATTGCACTAATACTGTCAAAAACACACAAGGTTTGCATAAAGACACAGTTGAGTTTGTTTAAAGTAAACAGTTCAGAGAAAAACAGATACGTATTGGTATATTAGATGCATGCAGGTCTTAAAGTGACAGCAGTTAAAATGGACAAATTAAATTTTGCCTTTATTTACTCACTCTCATGTTGTTTTAAGCATATATTTATTTCTTCTTTTACAGATATTTTATAGAATGTGGGTAACCAAACTGTTTCTGGTCTCTATTGACTTTAATAGTAACTATTATTTAATAGCCTAAAAAATCATGAATTGTGATTTTCCTGAAAAAAATGTGACATAATATTTATCACCACAACACTGAAATGTGCTGCTCATGTAGATGATGCAAGTTTGAGGATTGCAGTATTTAGCTATCCGTTCCTTCATTTTTTTCTCTGCTGTAGTCAGGAGACAGAAAATTAAAATGGCAAAAGGCCAAGCTATTTTTATCAAATTCCACATGATTTATATATCATATATGTAAACATGTACATATTAGTGTGTGTGTGTATATATATCTATGAGTATATATTTAAAACAAAATGTGTTAACATTTGTAACTAACAGTAGTTCAGTATTAAATTTAGTAGTAAAATATTATAAACGGTCTTTATCATGTTCTGTTTTGAAACACTTCTTTTTAAATTCCTGTTACCCTTATCAATCATTCTCTAAATGCATGAAGCAAGTTTCCTTGTGGTTTTGTTGAATGTTTGGAGCATCGGGTCATGCAAGGTTCGCTGACACCACTGGCAGAGTCACTAGAGGGACCTTACATGAGTTTTATTATCAGTCTGCAGTCTGCAGTGTGTCATTCGTCAAGCATTTAAACACACTCAGGACCTGAGAAGCACTGGCTTGATTTTATCTATTACATGTCAGGGAAAATGAACAGATGTGGTATGCAGGACCCCAGGAGGGTAATATGGCCTTCGTCCTGTGAGATTTAATTGAGAAGAGGTTTTTTTTATAGCCCTGTGCATTCTTATGAAACTAGTCGAATTTCAGAAAAATTTCTGTATTCCTTGTGTTCTGTTAAATCCTGTTCTGCCTATCATTGACCAGGATAGCAAAATGGGCCTGAAACTTTCTTGAGACTTTCAAAGGGAGTTATGTTAAGCAAATTCATAACTCCTAATTTGATCTGCCAACTTAATATCTTAGGATACAAAAATCAATTTAGTTGCACGTGATTTTTTTTCCTCCTTTCTGGGTTGTACTGTATAGTAATTTGCAGAAGGGTCAGGATGAGATTTGTGGATGCTATAACTTCAGTGACATACAGCATGAGGGTGTCGCAATAACAGATAAAGCCCTGCACCTCTGGAGAGTGCAGGAAAGAGCAATCCTGATCCTGATTTATACAGTAGTAAATACTAAATATATTGCTATTATATCAGTAATCAGCCAGTATTGTGTAATTATTTATTTACTGTATAAATATTTATTTATGAATTTTATACTGTATGGAAATTGAAGTGCATTTAGTAGGGTATTACATTTATGAGGTGGAAAGGTGAACTAATGAATTAAGTTTTAAAATAAGGCTAATTTACATAAAATATTACTTTTTGATCTAAAAAAAAAAATGTTTTGCCACAAATGCTATTTGAAATACTGTATAAATATTAATTTATGAATTTTTATTTGTATTTTCCTGCTTATTATGCTTATTTTTACGTTTTATATAACCTTAGCCATTATTTATTGCTCACTTAAATAATTAAATACTGTTAAGTGCATGTCTTAAATCGCCATTTTAACAAAGTAAATTCTTTGTGGCATTTAAAATAATTTCAGTTTTTATAATTTTTTTTATATACCAAATAGCATAAATAGCATATTTCAATATTTTAGTTATGTTTTTAAAGCTTTGTCTCAGATGCGTGTCTTAATATTTAGTGGGAGAAATAAATATTGTCACTAATGAAACCTTTGTAAAAAATAGAGTAAGCCTATATTGGAGTTCATACTGAAATTGAGATACCAAAAACTTTAGAGAAGGCATATTTAAGATTTTTCTCAGGAGACCCTAACAGCAGACTTCATTTGCTCGATTTGCTCTTTCCTAATCGTATCATTGTCTTGGAGGAACAATTAAGAAATTAGCACCATTTTCTTTCCTAAAGGAACACGGAGAAAACAAGTCACACTTTCTGTAAACGTTTTCTTCTCGCCTTTTCTTTGTGTGTGTGTATGTGTTCTACTTCCTTTTTATTTTTGTGACAGTGCTAGTCATCTCAACATGCCCCCGGTGGTCTCATTTAAACTGTCCCGTCTGAGTGAAGGTCAAGCACCTGGGGGGCAAACTTTGTTTTTGACTTCCTGTGTATGACACACCTCACTTCTAATTAGGCATAGCTGCTATTTGGTTTGACATAACAACTCTGTAGACATGCCTCACGGCCTCATCATTTTCCAGGCCGCCGCCCCTCTGATCTTCGTCAGATATGTCATGAAGGTGCTTGGAAGTTTTGGCTTTTGTATGCATTGCAGCAAAATCGCTGACTAGTCAGACAGTGAGAAGTCAGCAGCTCATGCTTTGCTCTCAGTCTATACAGTTCCGGTTTGCGTCACAACGCACTTCTAATGAACTACAAATGCCTGTTTGACTCTGATGCATGTGTTCCTCTCTTCCTGTTTCGCTTCAGTAGATCCCATCTGATGCCGAGGCTGAAGGAATCGCGGTCTCACGAGTCGTTGCTCAGCCCCAGCAGTGCAGTAGAAGCTCTAGATCTCAGTATGGAGGAGGAAGTGCTCATCAAACCTGTGCACAGCAGCATCCTGGGACAGGATTTCTGCTTTGAGGTGAGTCGGCTGACCTCAGTGCCCTGTTGAAGTCGCCGCTCTAAATTAATTGCCAAAGAGGACTTTTAATGTCCGACAAGTCTCAAAATAGCATGCAGCAAAGAGCCATTAAAACTTCATCAAGGCCATTAGCCAAGATCAAATAGTTTGCAGAAAATAGCAGCGCTATCTGGCCGCTCCACAGTTAAGTCATTGAGGGGCCACAGGTCATGTTACTGGATGATTTTCACGTGTGCTGCAGAGAAGGCTCACTTAAAACAGATGCTTATATAATTACAAGGTCAAAGGGTGCAGACAAAGTCAACTGTTATTATGCATGGACATGCAGGTTTCCTTAAAGAAAAAATATAAAGAAAAAAAAGTGTGTGTGTGTATATATATATATATTAGTATATATATTAGTACTGTCAAACAATTAATCCAAGTTTTTGGTTTTCATAATATATATGTTCGTGTGTACTGTATATATTAATTATGTTTATATAAATACACCCAAATGCATTTATATATTTAAGATATATAATATATTTTGTTTATATATTAGTATATATTTATATATAATTTTTACAACTCAAAATAATATATACATGTAAATATAATATATGTACACACACACATATATATACTGTATATATATATATATATATACATTTTACATACAGATTACAATTAGCAAACTATTGTACAATAAAATGTTTTTGTAAATAAAAAAGTATAATATATTAAGTTATAATATATTATCATTTATTTATAGCAGTATTTTTGAAAAGCCTTTTGAAAAAGTTTTTTGAATGAATCTCAGTTGGGTGTTATCTGCATGGAGATTTTAATAGCAGAAGGGCCTTCCTGTTCCTTTGAATCTCTTGCCCAAAGGGTGCAAAAGAGCCTGTCCCATCTGTCTGAACATCCCCTCTCAGTCTCTCTGTGTTCTGTGAGGTGAGTTCTGAGAGGCCAATTCACATGGAGTCGATGACTGTTACACTGCAGCAGACGCCAGCTGGAAAGAATGAGGCATTTACAGTTAGTAGGAGTTCTGCACGGGTCAGCCAGAGGTCCGTTATGGAATATGCACTGTTTGCTCTATTTATTCCATCATTTAGCATGTACATTAAAAGGATAACATACAGAATTATACTGTATGGAAATTGCAGTGCATTTAGTAGGGTATTACATTTATGAGGTGGAAAGGTGAACTGACGAATTCAATTTTAAAATAAGGCTAATTTAAATAAAATATAACATTTTTGATCTAAAAAAGAATGTTTTGCCACAATTGCTATTTGAAATATGATCTAGCTATTGCTCAATTTTGTTGATTTTTAGCTTTATTTTCAATGAGTTTTTACATTTTACTTATTTAAAAAAAAAATTACTTGTTACATTTAAAAAATATTTCTTTCGATTTAAATATAATCTATTGTATTTAAATAATTTAAATGTGTTTTATTTTTTATTATATTTCATATTTAATTATTACAATTTAAGTTTACATTCTATTTAATTGCAACTACTTATTTTTAGTGCTTGGCAATGTTTAATTGCATTTAATCACTTCCAAAATAAAAATGTACTTAAGTGTATGTGTACTGTGTATATTTATAATGTATATATAAATATGCATGTGTATATATTTTTTTAAATGTTTGCGTGTTTTACATATTTATATTTGTATATTTTATATTCTATAAAAATATATAAACATAAAATTTTCATTAAATATGTACGTGCATGTGTTTGTATTTATATACATAATAAATACACACAGTATAAACACATATATTATATAAACAATATAATTATATAAACTTTTATTTTGGAAGTGATTACTCGCAATTAATCGTTGCAAAGCACTACCTCTTTTTTTTTATAATAATTTTTTCCCTAATTACTTACTTAATTACTAAAAGAGTCTTTCAATTATTTAAATACAAATCATCGCAGATAACACCTGGTTTACTAGATCGTTTTCAAATGAGAGCTGCTTTTGTTCTGAAACACAGCATGCAAAAGGCACAGTATTTAAACGTGGTCCAGTACTTTTATTGTCACTTGGATTGTTTGTCTGTGAGCAGATGGTCGTTTCAGGATCAATTTTGGATGTGAAAAGAACTTTTGCAAAAGGCCTATGCATGTTTCTCAAGTTTCTGTGATCCTGCAAAAACGTTAGATCTAAGTGTGTTCTGTCTGACAGGGCTATTTGAGAGTTTTCTTCTTCCTCCAAATGTAATTGCTCTCCACTCCCGGGAAACGCTTCATTGATTGAGTGCTGTAGCGTTCAGTGGATCTCTCTGCTCACATCCACCATCTCCCGATCTGCATTTCAGTCCTTTCTAGCTCCCTTAATGCACTTATCCGCAAATTTGATAATTGTAATCTGTAATTGCAGGTAACTACTTCAACAGGAAGCAAATGCTTCTCATGTCGGTCGGCTGCCGAGAGAGACAAATGGATGGAGAATTTGAGACGTGCTGTGCATCCCAACAAGGTAAACTGGATGATTCATCTGAATCCTGGGTAATTCTAGCCCGAGATGAGGTTTAAGCCAGTCAGCATGTTACTTTTTCATATATCCTGTCTCACATATTGACCGTTTTTGATCGACTTCTCTGCATTAACTCAGCTTAACTTGTTAAAGTACACAGGAGCTTATCTAATTCCTTTCTGCAGTGTACAGAGGTCACTGTAAAACGCAGTGTTTTCGTTTTATAATTTCCGCAGGACAACACCCGTCGGGTGGAAAACATGCTGAAATGTTGGATTATCGAAGCTAAGGACTTGCCGGCAAAGAAAAAATACTTCTGTGAACTTTGTCTGGATGACACGTTATACGCACGGACTACCTGCAAACTCAAAACGGACAATGTTTTCTGGGGCGAACACTTCGAGTTCAACAACCTGCCCTCAGTTAAGAGCATCACCGTGCATCTTTACAAAGAAACGGACAAAAAGAAAAAGAAGGACAAAAATAACTACGTGGGCCTGGTCAATATCCCTATAGCGGCAGTCACCGGGCGGCAGTTTGTGGAAAAATGGTATTCTGTGAGCACGCCCAATCCCAATAAAGGAAAGAGCCCGGGACCCATGGTCCGAATGAAATCCCGGTATCAGAGCATGAGCATCCTCCCTATGGAGCTGTACAAGGAGTTCGCAGAGTATATTACTAACAATTACATGCTAATGTGCTCGTTGCTGGAGCCAGCGCTAAGTGTGAAGAACAAGGAGGAAATGGCTTGTGCACTTGTCCATATCTTACAAAGCACAGGCAAGGCCAAGGTAAGATGATTGCATTTTGTGCTTTTATACCACTAAACATGAAATCTGAGTTCACCCCATTTTCTCTCCTAATGCACAATCCTGCTCTTGTTGTACCGGATTCATCAGTGCACATTATAACAATACAACAGTTTCAGGCTATATGGTCATACAATAATAATATAAAGAGATCATACATATCTTGTCTTGTATGAGTGAGTGAGTGTGTGTGTATTAGTGCTGTTAAATGATTCATTTGAGTTTTTACATATATTATATATATATATATCTACTGTGTATATTTATTATGTATATATAAATACACACAAATGCTTGCTTATATTTAAGAAAAATTTGACATATTAAATGTATTTATATATTATATAAATTCTATGAAAATAAATATAAATAAGTGTCTTTATATACGTAATAAATATCCACAATACACATTCATATATTACGTAAAAGCTAAATATTTTGGATGTGATCAATTGTTTAGCATTTTAGTGGCATGCAAAAAAATGGACAAATATAAGATTACAGGAATAAAGCTGTAATATTTTTACAAATAAAGTCAGAATTGTGTGAATGAAGTTGTACCGTTGTAAAATGAAAGTTGTGATATTTTGAGATTTTGAGAGCATTGTGAACAAGTCATACAGTATGAGATTAAAGTATACCACTGGTTGCCATTTATTGCTAAATCCCATCCTACAGTAGATTTAACTAAATCATCCACATCCATTTCTTACATAGAAGGTAAAGGAACAACGATTAATCAAAATATGAACCTTATTCTCAAAATATTGAAACTGTAATCTCATATATATTATTCTTGTATTGACTAAGATGTAATTGTGACATTATTCTTGAAATATTTCCCTTATCTCACAATGCTATGACTTTATTCTCATAATATTTATTTTATTTATTTAGTATTTTTTAAATGCCACTAAAATACTTAAATCTCCCAAAGCCATCACCGAACTGCATTACATTCCATAACTGAAATATTTAGTGCTGTCAAAAGATTAGATTGCAGTTACAAAATAAAAATGTTAATTTGCATATAGTATATATCTTTGATATGTGCATATTTGAAATTGTTATATATAAATATACACACACATTTAATATGTATTTAAAAAATATTTACATGTACTGAATCTGTACAAGTCTATATTTATGTGCATATGCTTTTTGTTATAAATATATTTATTATATAAAAATAACATATTTGTTTGAGATATACACATGCATATGTGTATTTATATATACATAATACTGTAAATGCAGAGTACACACATGTATATTATGTAAACACAAGCTTATTTTGGATGGGATTCATCGTGATTCATTGTTTGACAGCACTAAAAATCTGCCGCTTTTTCATGCAAACTATAAAAGCAAATGTGATGCTTGAATGCATATTATTATTTAATTATAGACTCTCACGGATGCCGTTTGCGAACGAGAGAGTGACTTGACGATTTGTGCATTGTCGAGATAAAACACTCAGCAATCATTGTGCTACTTTGAGTTCCCATGTTACAGAGTTATTTTGGATTTCTAGGTCTAAGTATAAAAAATCTGACTGACAGTGACAGGTATTTTGAAGAGTTTTTTTTCTAAACTGAAGCATTTGCTTAGTTGTGAGTGTTACTGAACGAAAAAAGAACAGGACGTGCTAAACCCCATCAAATGTCCAAAACGTCAATGATAGAGAAGAACAATAGAGACATGGCCTGCTTGCCCTCGTTTAATCACAGGAGTGCTGAGCGCTATGATTGCCCTCATTAACTTGAGCACAAACGGCTCTGATGCTCGCCATAAATCAGGTTTAGAATCCGATGACATCACAAACAAAAGCGCGCTGTCTGATGCTTTGTCACTCATCTGTCATTATCGATCAAATGCTGCTAGAGAGAGTTGTTTTGCGATTGCTTTTTTAATTTTTTTTTACTGCAGCACTCTGATGCCAATCTAAGCCATTGTTGCATCATAACGGACCTGCACAACAATTTGCCATCCAGTTCTCTGAAATATGCCATTACATTATTGTTAAGTGTCACTCTGAGCATATTTGAGATTTGAGTCTGTGCGATGCAGCAATACAAGCCCAAAGCACAATGTGTCTTGTGTTTTGAATGTGATTTTAGTATTTTGTCTGCCTTTTGTGTTGAATGGAAAATGGCTACTGTCCTTTTCAGCAACTCATAGCTGTTATTTTCCACCTTTTTGCCAACACTGTACCCAAATTCAACCACAATGCATACAGTATTATGTGATTTCTTTAGACAATCAACAAAGTGGCTGGTCTGCCATTACAGCAGAACTAGCAGAAGTCAATAAGGCCACAATCTTTCATTACAGTAGAGCTAATTGGTCAGGGACTGCATTGTCTCTCATTACACAAGGCCAGAGCTGGTCAGCCAGTGCATTGTCTTTCATTAGCTGAAGCCTGTCTACTGTAAATAAAGTGCATTGACTTAGTCTCTGCATTCCACAGCTTCCTGTCTTTGTCTGCAGGCCTGCAGGATTGAGTACTGATTAGCGTGATTACTGATAGCGCATGATTGAAATAATATCTGTCTGCATGGGATATCTCATCTTCAAATTGAATTGCTGCATGCCAGAATTGTCGATATTCTCTCCAAAATGTGTAGTCGGATAATATATTTCACCTTCATTGATCTAATAAGCAACCATCAAATTTGCAAAGCAGTTTTGAGATGCCGTGCATTTTTGTATCAGACATCTTTGAAACACATAACTATTCAGCATAGAATGTGTACAGTATAATATACTATATTTATGTTGAGATATAAATTGAATTATCATTATTTACATCACCCCTATTCAGGAGCTAATCAACAATACTCATCGCAGATTAGTGTGGACGGACGGGCTTGATGCATGTGCAATGCAAACAATACACTGTTGTATGCAGTCTCTAAAAATTGGCTGCATGTGGAAAGCAGTCCTGATGACGAAATTGACGTAATGCAGATGGCCAAAGTATACTTTGGCCTTTAAGCTGGCACGGCGTTTGCTGTACATGAGCTTGTTTAGGTATTCGGCCCAACAAAAATATTTTGCAGTGTTCACATGTTGTTTATTACTGCATGTAATTCATTACAATAGTTTCATTTCAAAAAGGTTGATTACAAAGTGCACCTACATTTTTTTTTGCACGGAATGTTTTTGTTGAATAAAATACAATGAAATACTGAATTTATTCAGTATATCAACATCTAAATTATTAGCAATATTAATTTCATGTTTTTAAATGAAACCTTTTCATTTAGATTAAACGCTTTATCCAGAGTTAAAAAGACATAAATAAATACATCTAAAATATACAATGTTTCTTTATCCTATTTTAAAATATAAAACATAATTGTTTTTTAATGTTTTTTTTTATTTATTTATTGCTCCTTGTCAATTTTATATACTAAGCTC
Organism: Enteromius viviparus; assembly: GCA_032353835.1. Taxonomy (NCBI): domain Eukaryota; kingdom Metazoa; phylum Chordata; class Actinopteri; order Cypriniformes; family Cyprinidae; genus Enteromius; species Enteromius viviparus. Next base: position 71,862 of record JAUCNO010000331.1, read on the forward strand.
CAAAATAGATATTATTTTATATTTTATATGTGTTTTATATTTAATTACAGTACATTTTAAATGATATTGTAGATGGTTATCCTGCTGGCCTAAATAAATGATTTCATGGTGACTTTAAAATGATCAGAAGTTACATACTGTATATATTTAATAAACTTTACACTGAATAATTTTTATCCACAACATAAAATCCGAGCTATGTGGATACACGGATACAGATCTGTTTGTGCAGGAACTATTGATTGTGCTGTGTGATGGTGTGAGCCGGTGGGGGGGGATTCACGACTCTAACCTCACACAAAGAGCCAAAGTGTCCGCTCAGGGTTTGTCCCGAGGGAAATTCCAAGTGTCAGGCGTCATGCTAATCAGCTTTTATTAATTCAGCCGTTGGTTTGAGGGCCAAACGGGTTCATGTGATCTCGCACAGTGAAGAATTAAGCTGTAATGTGCGAGTCCAAAAAATTATTTACCAGCACGGCTGTGCACTAGGGAGGCGGGGCCTGTGGGACAGGGGTCATTAGTGGATGGCCCAGAGGATGAACGGACTCTTGAGGGCACACATTGCCATTTTAACAAGCCGCTGCTTACTTATTCATGCCTGCCTCAAACTGTTGTAAGCATGAAGCTTAAACAGGACGTTAACAACCCCTTCCACAGGCTATTGGACAGCAGAAAAAATAGGAACATGGATGCCTCACAATGACTGAATGGCCAAAGAAAACAATTGTAAAAAGGAACTGTATTTTAAGATACGAACAGTATTGGTTTGCTTTAATTAAATGAGCGAAATAAACAAAACCAGCAGTAGGTTGTGTCTGGTTTTCTCTCTATATAAAAAACGACATTTTATAATGTTACAAACATTTTCTATTTTAAATAAAACCTTTAGAATTCAGAAAAATGATAACGCAATAAGGCCATTGATGATAAGAAGACATATTTCTTTAGCCCCAAATCTGCAGATTTCTGAAGGATTATGTAATATATGCTCAAATCCAGCTTTTTATTGAATGAATAAATTAGATTTAAAATATATTAAACTAGAAAGCATGTGTTTTAAATTGTAATAATATTTCACAATATTACTGTTCTTACTGTAGCTCTGATCAAATAATTTGCAGTCTTGTCAAGCATAAGAAACTTAAGAAACTGCTATACTGTGTGCAGTATTTTATACACAGAAAAATAATTTTTCCAAAATATTCAGTATGCACATAGCAAATCACACTATGCACAGTATCCTGCAATGCAGTGCGCTTGACTTGCAGTGTGACGAATGAACTGGAAATAATGTCAACCACGATTTTTAACATCTCCCTCTAAACTGCCAAAGATATATTTTAACAAAACAGCTCAAATTCCCATATTTCTGACATGTCACCACTCATGCAGTCTAATAAGGTCATGTGACAGCACTATACATGAAAGCATTTGCACACTATTTCACTCGTTTTATATATAGAGTATATTCTGCCTACTATGCAGTAAACGCTTCACAAATACTTAATTTTCTATAAAACCCCCATACTGTAGTTTTTCTTTTGCAGATGTGTGCTGATTGTGGTGCTAGGGTACAGACAGGCATGACGGCATGTGACAGGCATGCCTGGAGAATATGCGCTGAGCTCGGTGGCGTCTGATTAGTGGTGAGACTGAGGATAAGTCTCATCAGGGAATGGGCGCTGAGTGCTGCTCACCGTGTTAAGCTCGCGTGTCCTAATTGAATACCGAGCTCTGTGACTCCTGCCAAAGACGCAGAGCTTTTCGAGAAACTGGGTCTCATTTGATCCTCTCAGTGTCATAACCACAGCGCACCTCTGCCTGACTGGGAAGAAAAGAGCTCAGATATGCCCATATCACCTGATCCCACCGTTGATGACTGGGAGAGCTTTGTGCAGCTCTGAAAATCCTGTCTGGTTCTTGTCTTATATAAGTGTAATGTGTCTGCATCCTAAACCAGCTTGGAGCAGCATGGGAACTCATATTGGTCTCTTAAACCATGCTAAAGACGTGGAGCTTATACAGGTCAGAAGCTATTTGATGCTTCTTAAATAATACAGTTTGAACTGATTTTAATCATCTGACAGCATCAATTCAAATCTATGGTATCATTTACTAATCATTCTTTGGGGACTTAGACAAAAAGAGATTAAAACATTCCTTTTTACCACTAATATTGTTCTTGGTTTCTTTATATTTTGTAGTAATTTGTGAAAAATACAACATTGTGAATATACAGTGTAATGATATAACTAGCAGAATGCTGCGCTCATTTTATTTTTAATGTCATGAAATGAATCACATATTTTTTTTTAAACTAGAATTTGGATTAAAATAAATAAAAACTCACAAACATGCCTAGTGAAAAATAATTATATTAAAATGTATTTGATTTGATTTCATGCTTAGTATATTACAAACACATTAACATATTTATGTATTTAATAAAACACCCTGCAATTGTACTTGTACTTGTACAACTGGTATGCTCAAAGTCTGCTAAGTTGGAAAAATTAATTTTTTATTTAATGCACTTTAATTGTGTGGACGTCGTGCTGAAGTCTAACTAAAGATAATAATATATTTGATTTTGCTTAAGAGGAACTGTTGCAAGAACATTTTAGGTATATTTTAAATATCTTGCATTTAAAGACTGATATTTTTCAAAGATCATACTATCCTTATCAATAAAGACATTAAAACATATTTTAGGCTTAATATTAAGAAATGTGAAGTAGCACTTTGAATAAAGTTGAATTATAATTTTGTATCAATAAGTCAGTAAGAGCGATATGTAAATAAATATCCAGATGTGAACTATAATTAGTACGTATTTTATATGCATTTCTTTTTTTACCAGAGCTCATAGCTTTATTTAAAAATACTCTGATATCTTACCTAATAACATAATAAACCTAATAACTTTTATTTAAATTAAAATATATATTTAAATGCAGAAATGCAAGCAGTCTTCTTGTAATATTCTTTTTCTCACCACCTGTTTTTCATTAATAATTCTGGGAAAAAAATGCCTTGAAGTTTGAAGGTTTATTGTTCATGCACATTTATGGATCGAGGTGAAATAACTTAATTTTATAGTCATTACCTGTTGAATTTCCTAGAGCTGCAATTAAAGTAAATTACACTTCCTGTCATTACATTCCAGACATTCCATTTTTCTTTCCGTGCGAAAGGGAAAAGTGCAAAGATGTTGACGTTATTCACTTAAGATCTTCCCATCAGGCATAGCTCTGAGATCTTTAAACTTGATCTAATCTAATGTTTGACATCACTGATTAACAGCTACCACAGACACAAGATTTTTTAACTTATTCTAAGATATTAGATGGTTATAAATTATAGTGCACAATTCTTCCTTTGTCATGCTTTTTGTACATTTTGGAGCTCTGAATATAAATTAAGCCTATCGACTATAAAATACCTCTCACGGGGGCCACATGAGAACAAATCATTAGCATGTTTACTCGTGGGCTTCTGAGGTCTTGGATATGCTCAGCTGAAACTGATTACACATGCAGTGAAGGCGGAGCCGAGACATGAGATACGCATCATGAGAGAGGAAAAACAGGAATTGAGGCGAAGAATATTACAACAAGAACTCGCTCAACTATACAATGTCCATTATCCCACAATCAATACGCTACCGCTGCGTATGAGTCATCACCCCTGCTGGATATCCATAACCTCTCAATCTGAAACATGTCCTGGCCGCAGCTTCTGCGTGTCTCTAAATAAAAACCCCTGCATCCAGCCCATCAGATGCATTTGCTGTTTTCCAGGTCAGACATCAGGTTCTGGATGGTTCAGAATCAAATGTGGAACTTCAAAAACAGAGTGATCAAAGACGGGCAGATGGGGAAAGAAAAGAGGAAGCAGACCAGAAGCTACACTGTAGACACAAACACAGCCTTTTCCTTTGAGTTTTATTGTGTGTTCTAAAGCCAGCATGATTTCTGTGACACTTTTGTCGTTTTTTTATGCAAAAACAACTATTAATATTGTTGAATTATCTGATGAGGTATGAAAACCTTCTCAAAACATCGATGTATAAGTCCAAGCAACATTTGCTCGACCGATGAGTTTGGGTGAAACTTTGTTATTGGACAAATGAGAGTCTAGGGAAGGCATTTGTCATTTAAACTAAGGTTTCAAGCATTTAAAGTCTATCTCATTAATAAAGACGTAATGTTTTGTCTCCCTCAGGACTTTCTGACAGATCTGATGATGTCTGAGGTGGATCGGTGCGGAGAAAACGAGCATCTCATATTTCGTGAGAACACGCTGGCTACTAAAGCTATAGAGGAGTACCTGAAACTAGTGGGACAGAAGTACCTCCAGGATGCTTTAGGTAAAGAAACATACTGACTTTGCATATACTGTACGTCTCTGTGAAAATTGCCATTCAAATCAAAGTTGTGCAATACTTTTTTTTTTTTTACAATTTCTGCAGACCATCAAATATGTTTGTGAGAATATATAATCAATAATTTATGCTTTTTTGTGTGTGTAGTCTGTGTTTTTGAAGTTCTGTTCAATTATTTAAGATATCAAGTCGAATATGGGTGCAAAATCGAGTGAGGAGGGAAAGCTTAAGGCTTGGTTTCCTTTAAAAGAGTTTGTTTGATGCTGGGAAAATACCTAGTTTACTCTGTGAGAAAGTGATGCAGTTTACATATGAGTTTCAGTTGCAGTTCGTTTTTGTGTCTTACGAAATTAAACCAAGTCTTTAATTGATTTATTTATTTACTTTTTTTGCATCTAATGCATCTAAACATTTACTGCAAATTCTTTAGAGATGGTGTTTATTTTTAACTGTAAAATAATCAGCTCTGATTAGGCATCTCTTCTAATGAGTACATTTTTGCAAATTATTTATTATTTGTATTATTTATTGCTAATATTAATCATTGCTTAAACATATAATCAGCAGTACAGTACTGCAGCAGGCTGCACGCTGTCTGTGCTAAATGAGGTTTTCCGCATTGCTTATTTTCTTCATCCCAGGTGAGTTCATCAAAGCCCTGTATGAGTCAGACGAGAACTGCGAGGTGGATCCGTCTAAGTGCTCCTCCAGTGACCTGCACGAGCACCAGAGCAACCTCAAGATGTGCTGTGAGCTGGCTTTCTGCAAGATCATCAATTCTTACTGGTAATGCCATCAAATTCACTAACAGTGTATGCACACAGCTGGCCTGCATAGATTAATGGGAATTTTCTCTTCTTTTTTGGAAACACACCTAGTGAAAAATAAATATACAAAAATTGTTATTACATTTATTTCCTGTGAAGTATACTACAAATACATATTAGTGTATATAAATAAAATTACCCGACATTTTCAGACTTTAATTGTGCAGAAGTTCAGCAAAAGATATACTTAAGTATTTCTGAGTGTGCTTAAGTTGAACTATTGGAAGTATCCACTTAAATTGTCTTGCGTTTAAAGACTGATAATATTCAAAGGTCATACAGTCCTCAGCAATAGTGATGTTAAAACACATTTTAGGTTTAGTATTAAAAAAGGTCATTGTGCATATGTAGTACTCCAAATAAAGTTGAAATATGATTTTTGTATAACTTATGTTAACCAGTAAATATTTGAATTATACTTGGTATGAAATAATGTATTTGAAATATGTTACTTTTTTTTACTAGGGATCCTTGTGAATGTAATGTTTGAAAGGGTTCATTACAGTATTATACACTTTGTGTGTGTTTGTGTGATATATTCTTAAACAGTCTTTATTTTATGTACCATAAACTTGTATTCATAATGTGCAGTGAAAATAATTGTGCAGTGAATTTTATATGTAATATATGAAGATGGAAAGATAGATAGGTAGGTAGGTAGGTAGATAGATAGATAGATATAGATAGATAGATAGGTAGATAAAAATAGAATATGAAATGATAGATAGATAGATAGATAGATAGATAGATAGATAGATAGATAGATAGATAGATAGATAGATAGATAGATAGATAGACCTGTAAATATTATTATGAATAATAACCTCTGTTTCAATGAACAGTCAATGAACTGATAATATATATATATACACATATGAATTTGATAGATGCTTATCATACAAAATGATATGTAAATGCTACTAAAAACATACAAACATATGACTTTTAAAGGGTTTTCAGCTGCTTTTCAATTATTTCTAGGCATATCCTGAATTAGCAGTTTTGTAATTTCTCCAAAAAGCCCATGATGCCTGGCATAGTAAGATTAATAAGAAGTGAGAGGTCTCCATCTATCCTCATAGAGACTGTGCTGTTCTTCAATCATCACCTACGTATCTGCGAAAGCATGCTGAGATATGAAATTACTCCCTCCTGCAATGGCCCAATGCAAGATATTTTATCAGGGGAATCAGTATAAGTATCTTAAACAGAATCTTGATAAGTTGTGTGTAACTCTGCCACGGTTTTGTAATGCACCATTTTTTTATTTCTTCCTGTCTTAAAAAGAGCAGTCTTAAATGGCAGATTGTGGTGAGCTAGAGGGCGCAGCAGGGGACGTCCTTACGGCAGTGATGTGAAAATTAAAGGCGGGCGTAACGGTTATAGGGTGTAGCAGTGAAAGTGTTGTTGGAGAAGATGTCATCCCGTGTTGTTAACACTTAATTAAATGCACACGGTGCCTGTGATTCGATGTGGGAATGGATAACTGAGTGGGAGTGTTGTTGTTTGTTACTAAACAGTTACTCAGCAGTGCTAGACAGGACTTCGGCTCACTGGTTTGAAGTCATCATGTACTCGCCCTCATGTAGTTCCAGACCTGTATACTGGTATTTTTAGCTGCAATATAAATGTGATGTTCGCTCCGATGTTTTCTGCTCAAATCACTTCCTTGTGTTTCCACTCCAGCGTGTTTCCTCGGGAACTCAAGGAAGTGTTTGCATCCTGGAGGCAGGAGTGCAGTAACCGAGGACGACCGGACATCAGCGAACGGCTGATCAGCGCATCTCTTTTCCTGCGCTTCCTGTGTCCTGCCATCATGTCGCCCTCACTCTTTAGCCTCCTGCAGGAGTATCCAGATGACCGCACTGCCAGGACACTTACACTCATCGCCAAAGTAACACAAAACCTCGCCAACTTCACCAAGTGAG
>JAUCNO010000333.1:3966-34530 GCA_032353835.1 Enteromius viviparus
CTCGTTCTCCCTATCCCTCTCTCTCTCTCTCTCTCTCTCTCTCTCTCTCTGTCTCTCTCTGTCTCTCTCTCTCTCTCTCTCTCTCTCTCTCTCTCTCTCTCTCTCTCTCTCTCTCTCTCTCTCTCTGTCTCTGTCTCTCTCTCTCTCTCTCTCTCTCTCTCTGTCTCTGTCTCTGTCTCTCTCTCTCTCTCTGTCTCTGTCTCTCTCTCTCTCTCTCTGTCTCTCTCTCTCTCTGTCTCTCTCTCTCTCTCTGTCTCTGTCTCTGTCTCTGTCTCTCTCTCTGTCTCTGTCTCTCTCTCTCTCTCTCTGTCTCTGTCTCTCTCTCTCTCTCTCTCTCTCTCTCTCTCTGCAGGCCTGTTTCCTGGGCTTTGAGGTGGCCATGAAGTTCTTGAACTGGCTTGCTCCAAATCTGTGAAGCAGAGGAACCGGAGCGGGTGTGAACATGAGAATGAATGCGCTGCGAGACGCCGCACGGATTGATACGGATCGAGCACGTTAATGAATGTCTCGCTGCTTTATGATTTATTGGAGGGGATTTTAATAAGTAATAGTCAGTGCCTTATACCAGACTGTGAACCGATTTCTGCCTTCAGGGAAACTGAATGTTAATAATGTAAATCAAACCCTTTAACGGCTAGCAAACCTCTGTCTGTACATTAGCATTTATCTGTTCACCGTCAGCCCTCACGACAGGAATGCAGTACACAGTCAAGGCCTGTTTTGTTTTAATTGCTTTGTTCATTATGTTTAATTAACCGTTATTATCATCCACATCATGTACATAAATAAATGTATATTGATCATTTTCATATGATCTGTGAGTATTGATTTGTGATTCTGGCGCACAAAAGCCGTCAGAAGTAGCACAATTTTTTATGGCAAAAATCATTAAATGTTCCATGAAGATATCTTGTAACCCCTCTACTAATTTTTTTGTTTAGCAATAAACATTGGTAAGACCTTCATTTAGACAACTTTGTGATTTTCTCAAGGATTTTATTTATTTATTTCTTGCACCGTCAGATTCCAGATTATCATATAGTTGTATCTCAGCCATATATTGTCAAATGGAGGTTGTCAGAGGTTATTAAACTTTATGACTGGTTTTGTGGTCACATACAGTCGTTGAGTTTTTCCCGCCACTTTCCTCGCCTGAACTTACCTCAGAGTCACTGAAGCTTTGCTGGTGCTAACACACAAATTTAACACCATATTTTGAGAACATGTTGATTAAATGTACATAGAAGTAAAATCCGTAATTTGCCGCCCTACAGTTGTGATATTTTTTTAGGGCAGTCGATAGATATTTTCCGCCACAGTGAAAGGTCGATCGGTCACGGGTCGATGATAGTGTCCGCAGGGGAAGCTGGATTGTAGGCAGACGGTTCTTCACCGCGCTGCTGTCTGGAGTGTGAATGTGCCAGGTGTCCGTTGATCCGCGAGCGGCATGAGCGCGATGATTCCGGCGGGTCTGCCCGAGCTCCTGAAGGGCTACACGCTGGAGGTGCTGCGGAGGAGGCCCGCGGACCTGCTGGAGTTCGCTGTGCTCTACTTCACCCGCCTGCGGGAGCAGCGCAGCTCCAGCCGCCGCTCTCCGGTGACCCGCGGGGAGGCCTTCGACCGGAGCTCCAGCGGCGGAGAGGACGAGGAAGAACAGAGACAAGAGGAAGAGGAGGAAGAGGAAGAAGATGACTTTCCTGATGATTTTACTTTTAAAGGTGGGGGTGCAGAACTTTTTCTTCTTTTTTTTGCATTAAAGCAAACTACAAACAATGGGCTGAAAAAAAAAATGAAAAAGACTTTCAGTGTGTCCAAATACAGCAGATGTCCACCTTTGAAGGAAAATGTCCTCAGTTTCAGATGGAGTTCAGTCATATTCTAAAAAAAGTTTTTAAATCCACTGCAACATTTTAAACTCTTGAAACTCTTCTAATAATATCTTCTAAAGTTAATGCTGGAAACTAATTCCCCATTTAACTCTTTTCCTGCCAGCATTTGTGAAATATATTGCCTGCCACGCCATTGTTTTTGCTGATTTTCACTAAAATGTTATCGCTCCCAGAATATTTTGTTGTAAGAATATCTAATCATGCAATACATCAAAGTACAGATATAATTTAAAACAAAAGCAAAAAAATATCAGTTTATTCTAGCTTTTAGCATTAAGGTTCGTAAAAAGGCAACATTTTGGGCAAAAAGATGAGAAAAACTAATTTCTAATTTCTTCAGATACTGGATCATATTCAGTAATATTATCAAAGCAAGTGGATGGCTATAATCAGTATAATTAATATAGTGCTTTTCTGGGCACTCAGAGCACTTTATACTGTGAGGGGTTCTCTTCATCCAGCAGCAAAGTACAGCATCATCTGGATGAAGAGACGGTAGCCACAGAGCTCTAGAACACCCCAACACTGAGTTTACTGCCGGAGAGGAGACAGAGATGATCAGATGGGACTGTCAGGAGGTCATGATGCTCAGAGTTAATCTGGCCAGGATGAGGTCACACCTCTACTGTTTTTTTTTTTTTAAAGATATCCTGTGATTTTTAGTGACCACAGAGAGTCAGGACCTCGGTTTAACATCTCCTCCAAAGGACGGTGCTTATTGTCAGTGTAGTGTCCTCAAGTGTTCCACAAGCTCTCCTGTTTTTATTATTTCATTTGTTAATAGTGATTCTTATTTATCTATCTATCTATCTATCTATCTATCTGTTTGTTTGTCTATCTGTCTATCTATCTGTCTTTAGCTCCTCCACCCAGTAAATGCAACAGGCGTGTATCAGGTAAATGTTTTGTCTGAATATTATTTCAGTATCACGAAGATACTAATAAATTTTTTATGTATTTTTTTAAAGTGTCATGTAACATGCGATGGTATCATTTGTAACACATGATGGTGTGGTGTGATGTGTAACGCACGATGGTGTGGTGTGATGTGGTGTGGTGTGGTGTGATGTGTAACACGTGATGATGTGATGTGTAACGCGTGATGATGTGGTGTGATGTGTAACACGTGATGATGTGATGTGTAACGCGTGATGATGTGGTGTGATGTGTAACGCGTGATGATGTGGTGTGTAACGCGTGATGATGTGGTGTGATGTGTAACACGTGATGATGTGGTGTGATGTATAACATGCGATGATGTGATGTGTAACGCGTGATGATGTGGTGTGATGTGTAACGCGTGATGATGTGGTGTGATGTGTAACGCGCGATGGTGTGGTGTGTAACACATTATGGTTCAATATGTAACATGATGATGTGTTCCTCAGTGTGTGCGGAGACGTATAACCCCGATGAAGACGAAGATGAGAGCAGCGAGCCGAGGGTGGTGCACCCTAAAAGCGATGCTCAGCGTCAGCGACTACAGGAGGCCTGCAGGGACATACTGCTTTTCAAAACTCTTGAGCAGGTTCTTAGCTTAGTCCTGCCGTGCGGAAAAAGCACGCAATCCAGTAGTTATGTTCTTATGTTGTGTGTGAATGAATGACTCTCTGAATGAGGATATAAAAATACATTCATATACACACAGAAAATACAGTTTGTTTAATTTATACAGATTTGTTATAGCACTTAGCACATATTTAGTTGATTCTGATCATTTCCAATGTCCTAATTTTAAAGTCGGTTTAAATAAAATTTGAATGAAAGAAACAGAAAAAGACCAGAGAAATAAAAAAGGATAAAACGGATTTGTAAATAATAAAAGGGATTTTGCAGGCATGATAAAGATGTTTCTGTCTCTCTGTGTCTGTCTCAGGATCAGTTCGCTGAGGTGTTGGACAGCATGTTCGAGGTGCTGGTCAAACCGGGCGAGTGCATCATCAATCAGGGCGATGACGGCGATAACTTCTATGTCATAGAGAGGTGAGAGAGAAGTGTGTGTCCGGCGGCTGATGTCAGATGATGAACCGTCTTCTGTGGTATGTCTGCAGGGGTGTTTTCGAGATTGTGATTCAGAAGGACGGCGCGAGCCGCTGTGTGGGCTGCTATGATCATAAAGGCAGCTTCGGAGAGCTAGCTCTGATGTACAACACTCCACGGGCCGCCACCATCAGAGCCAGCCAGGAGGGGGCGCTGTGGGCGCTGGTGAGACTTCCAGCATGCACTGCCCTCCACTCATAAACACTGACTAACGCAACACATAAAGAGAGTTTTCAACATTTCACATTTGTTGAATGTTTGCAGCTCGGACCAGTCTAACACTCTCTGCTGCTTAAAGTGATAAATTATAACTTAACTTCCTCAATATTTCTAATAGTATGTATCAAACCTATATGATTGTTGATCGTTCGCTTTTAATATAAAAACTGCGAGTGCACATCACTGGCGTTCATTTTCTGGTTAGCTTGTCATTCGCGTCTTTACTCGTGTTACTTTTGTGGATAATTCATCTTACTTAATTTATCACACTTTTTGCACTTAATTCATCGTTCACTCCGTTTCATTTCTTGTTTCGCACAGTTTATGACTTTTTTTTTCTCCATTCTCTCATGGAAGGGGTTTTGGTTCCTTGCCGCTATCACCTCTGGCTTGTTTTTTTTTCTTCATCTCAAAATCACATTAATTTGTGTGTTTTGCTCTTGACTCTATATTTAATCAGATTGATATACGTTATGTTTGTACACATTGTGATGATTGATGTGTTTTATCATCTTCAGGACAGACCCACTTTCCACAGACTCATCGTGAAAAATAACGCGAAGAAGAGGAAGATGTACGAGAGTTTCATCGAGAGTGTCCCGCTGCTCAAGTCTCTGCAGGTGTGTGGAGTCGCGTGATTTCTCTCTGTCTGTTCAACTGAAGAGTTCTTCACTGTCTGCCAAAGTAACAAAGATTTAGAAATATACAATATAAGAATGACTTATAACAATACAAATACTACTGAAATTAAGGTCTGAATAAATGTACGACAAAACAATATGAAATGAAAAACAAACCATGGGGAAAAGCATCAGTAGGTGGAGCTAGAGACTACGAGTGAGTCATTGAATAATTATTGAGATGGAGAATTATTCATTCAACTGATTCAGAAACGTAAAAAAAAATAAATAAATGCTGTTAATTAATCAAAGAATCAAAGAATAAAATCATGTGACTGGAGAAATGATGCTGATAATTCAGCTGAACATAACAGAAATAAATAAATAAAATAAAATAAAATAAATTTAATGTATATTAAAATAGGAAACCAATATTAGAAATTGCAGTAACATCGCAATTATTTCGCTTTTACTATAATTCAATCAAATGGCTTTTCCAGCTTATTATTTGCACTAACATTGCTGACAGTATTGGATCTAAGCTATAACACGATATGCTCGTTAGCAACTGAGTGCAACGTACATCTGCGATAAATTCATCACCAATTTTAACACATTATTTTTCCATAATTAATCACATCAATCAACTCCCCTCGTCATGACGGGTGTCTGTGTGTCAGTTATCAGAGCGCATGAAGATCGCGGACGTGGTTGGGATGAAGACGTTCAGCGACGGCGAGCAAATCATACGGCAGGTGTGTTTCGTTAATCTTTCGTAATATTATTGTTTCTTTTCTGATGAATGTAATTGTGTTTGTTCTCAGGGAGATTCGGCCGACTGCTTCTACATCGTGGAGTCTGGAGAAGTCAAGATCATGATCAGAAGCAAAGTAAGAGTCTGGCGCGTGTTTAGCATTAGTTTGCCGCTTGTGTAGCGTTTAGCGTGAGTCTGCCGCGTGAATGTGATGTTGTTGTTTCTTCAGACTCAGGCGGGTCAGAGGTCGCAGCGGGAGATGGAGGTTGCGCGCTGCTCCAGGGGTCAGTATTTTGGTGAGCTAGCGCTGGTCACCAATAAACCGCGAGCGGCGTCTGTGTACGCGGCAGGAGAGACCAAGTGTTTAGGTACGAACTTCACCAACGACTGATCCTGACATATTACATCATTAGGTACTGCCGTGTTGATAAAAAAATACAATAAAATAAGTAGCATTTATGTAATTATTGTTAGAAACTCGTAATAATTTCTCAATAATTATGACTTATTTCTTGTATGAGAGTTTCTCGTTACTCTTTTAAAGTGTTTTTTTTGGCAGAAACAGGCTTCCATGCTTTCATCAAAAAAGCTTTAATCTTTTTCTTAGTGTTCTTTTCTCCTCTCCAAAAAACATTTTTCTTTTGTAAAAAATCCTCTTTCTTTGTCCCCAGACTTTTTTTCCTTACCAAAAACCTTTATTTCTCTCAGAAAACACAGGGAAGAGGGATTTTTATCAAAGATCACATGCACACAAAGCTTTGGTGTTGGTCGTAACTGTAGTTTTTCTCTTTTCCTCAAGCGAGAAGAAATGCTGGCTATAGCATGCAGTACCAGCCGCTGCCACCAGGCCACGAGCGCTAACGCTTCTCTGGAGATTTAGGCCCGCTTTCACACACAAGGCTTAGCCTAAGTCAGGATTATGCCATAGTTAATGAAGTAATTTTATAAACGTGCCTCAGAAAAAAGCATTACTGGAGTAAAAGATGAAACATGTTTTAAGATCAGTCAGTGCAAGTTTCTTTCAGTTGAAACAGCTCAGCTTTACATTTTAGTCTAGGACTAGGCTTCAGCCGTGTCTGTGAAGCTGGGGGTTAGATTTCTAACAAGGGTTTGCAAATCAAGACACAATCAGGTTTCAGAAGGCATTCACTGTGGTGTCTAACAGCCAGGGTCATGAGAAGTTTTTTGAAGAGGTTTTGTTTTGTCCCTCCTCCTCATCAAGCAGCTGCGGGATTGTCCCGAGTGACTCAGAGTTTGGGTTTTTAGGTGTTATTATAAAATGTTTTTCTTGCGTGTGCAAAGACCTTTACTTAGAAACTCATTTCAAAGTTATTTTACATTATAGTGGACTAGTAATGAACTCTCAGAAGATGATGATGGTGTGTGTGTGTGTGTGTGTGTGTGCAGTGATCGACGTGCAGGCCTTCGAGCGTCTGCTGGGCTCCTGTAAGGAGATTCTGAAGAGGAACATCCATCAGTACGAGCAGCAGCTGCTGGCTGTGTTCGGCTCCAGCGTCGACCTCAAACACTAACACCTCACACACCTCCAGAAGATAATCTAACCCAGCTGGAAGATAGAAACGGCAGAGAAGAGCTGAAACTCAGCACTCCTTCTCCTTATATTCACCATACACTGAAAACAAGAGCGCTAAATTAATTTACTTCAGTAAAATTACGTTTTTCATAATACTCAAATTTAGTTTTTACTTGCTTTAAAATGAGCAAAATTATCTGCCAGTGGGGTAAGAAAAATAATCCTCTTTTTATGGCTCAAGGTGATTATTTGGTTATTTTCAGAAAACAAGACATGACAGTGCTGCCCAACTATAACATCCAAAATAAGTGTTTACACATTATGTGTGTACTGTGTATAGTTATTACATAAAAACATGTGTATATATTTTGAAAACATTTCTACAATTAAGATATTGGGTTAATACTAAATACTGTGTGCCTACACACACACAGGTTATATAAATATATACACAAAGTTGTTCACATGTGTGTTTATTTTGGATCTCTATTATTTGCCAGCATTAATCTCAAGTAATTTAACTTTACTCAAGTAAATGAACCCAGAATGAGGAAGGTGGAAATCTCACGAATGTTTGTTTTGTTTGCGTTTCTCCTGAATAAAGGCTTCAATGAAAGAGCGACACAGTTTTATGACTTTTTTTTTTATTGGAGTAAGAAAATTTGAAGTGCCCACATCAAACCCAGCGAGGAGCCTCGGGAGTATTTACATGATCACAAACGCAGCTGAGTCCTCCTGATGGAGTCCAGTCGGTGCGGAAGGTGACGCCGCTCCGGCGGGTTTGGGTCGTCTGGCCAAGGTTTAAATATTTAAAATATTTACAGTCCGGCAGAGCAGAAGCTCCATGATCCAGTTCGTCTGCCGAGCCATCTCCGGCGATCCACGTTAAAAACACGCATTTATCTTACAATAACTTCTATGATTCGTTCATCAAAAAATAGACTTAAAATCAGCAAATGAGGAGAGAGCATCACCTGTCCCTCGAGACATGTTTCCATGAAGCAGAATGAACCTGATCAATAAATATAAAGACTGCAGTCTGTACAGAAGGCGGATCAGACGGAGGTGATGACGATCATGAGGTGCGGAGAGATGCTGGAGATCTGACTCAGGAGGTCCGGAGCCAGACGAGACAGATGACTCTCGGAGAACTCGCACGGAGGGAAGATCTGCAGGACGTACGCGGGCTGAGAGAGGAAACACAGCGTCATCGTCTAATCAAAGCACACACAGCAGATCCACATACGAAACAATTACTGGAACACAAATACAGTATTGAACTGACGAGACTCACCTGGTTGGAGCCGGGGTTGGGGACGTTGATGATGCCGGCCGCTAGCTTAGCCTGCAGGTAATTGATGAAGGCAGATTTGAGCGCCTGCGTCTGGTTTAACACGTCCTCCTGGTCCAGACCACACGGCATGGCCAGCAGCAGACAGAAGTCACTCTCCCCCTGAAAACACAGCATGTTCAGACCAATGCACACAAGGTACGATGTATTTGATGCTAGCGTTTCTTCATCAGATCTGGAGAAAGGATGCTCTGCAGTGAATGGGTGCCGTCAGAAACAATAATCCACAGCACTTCGGTTAATATCTGGAGAAGACCAAAGAGCGTCTATAATCCATAACAGTGAAAAAGACAACTGCACAGATGAAGCGGTGTTTACAGACGACACTGATCTTCTGTCTTCTCCAGATGTTAACTGATGGACCGGAGCGCTGTGGATTATTCTGATGAAGAGGCACACTTCTCCAGATCTGCTGAAGACAGACAGGGGTGAGGTACCGTCATCCTGCGAGCGACTCCCTCCAGCTGCTGCGCCTCCAGCCTCATCCTCTGAACGATGCGCAGGATTCCTCCGCTCTCGGGCAGAGGCAGGGAGCGCAGGCCCAGAGCTTTGTTTCCACATAGGAAGTGCAGCTGAACCGCCGCCGTGTCGTTCTTCAGCGCCAGCAGGCCTTGCCACACAATAGGGTACTTCTGCATAAACAGAGTTCATAAAACACAGTCTTACGCTTCTCTGATCCAAAAGCACAGACGGTTGTGTGGCCACCATCAATGTTTACTCATTCTATGACAACACTTCATAAATTAATACTAGACATCTTGCATATCATGCGCAACAAGAATTGTCGTCTCTGTATGTTAACATTTTACTAGTCTTTCTCTTTAGAGCTTTGATGCAGTCATCACCTTCTCAATAAACTGCTCTGGTCACGTGACAATTTACACTATCCCTGTAAAACTGCACATAATAGTTCCCACACTTGCAGGAAGTTCACTAAAACATCAGTAAAGTTTTTACAGCTTTATAAATGCGGTGGGATTAGAGGTGAGAACACTGGCAGGCCGAGTAAAAATCAGACACACTCACCGTCAGAAGCTGAACCATGTTCACAGGCTGGTGTCCTACCAGCTCCTTCGACTCGGCTTGTGCCTGACTTGACTCTGGCTCTTGAACACCCTTTGTTTTAAACAGAAATCACAGAAATTATTAGCACAGCTCTTAAAAGTTGATGCATATTTAAAAACGAAGCATACCCAAGCTTACCTGCGAGGATGTGATGCTGTGGGTAGATTGGTTGATCCCCATTGGAGAACTCTCAGCAAACTGAGCATGGGCAGGCCGCAGGTTTGTATACATGGTTGAGTATTCAGTGAAGGAAGCCGCAGTTCCTGCTGAAATCAGCTGAACTCTCTGAGGAGAAGCCATGGGAGGCATTGCACCACGGATCGCCATCATTCCCTCCTTACTGGAAGGTGACTGCGCCCTCTTTAGTTCTGACGCTTTTGAGGAGTCCTTCTCTGATACTCCTTTCGCTAACAAGTGTGGCCGAGGAGAAAGAGACGCCATGCTGGTAGGAGTCGAGGAGGGCGGTATGTTCTCAGGGACGTGGCCCTGGTGTAAGTCCCCAGCGGGGCGCTCACTCTGCTGCTGGTGGTGCATGAGCACTCGCATGTCTCTGTTGAACCTCTCGAGAGGTAAAGCGCTGTGCAGAGCTCCACGGTATTCTGCTGGTATGGAGTCTGGTTTGAGTTGAGCAGCCGGCGGTCTTGCATTGGCTGGGTTCACCTTAAGGACCATCTCCCTATTTCCCACGGCCTGTGGAGACGTGGGTCTCTGCTGTCCAGGGGCCCAAGAGGAAGCAAGGCTCTCAGAGTGAATCCCATAGTTCATCATAGAGAGAGGAGGAGTGTTCACTCGTACCTCACCCTGAGTGAGGTGTCCTATTGCGCCAACGCGGTGTGGAGACATTCTTCCGATGCTACTGTGAGCGTTGTGTGGAGGCATGATCACCGACTGCTCCGAGTGGTGGACGGTGGAAACATACTGGGACAGAGGGGGCAATCCAGGGGGAAGCACCATAGACACACCTTTTGGAGACGAAGAGCCGATAGGAGAAACTTTGGCAAAAGGAGAATGAGGATGTCCGGATTTACGTGGAGAACGCGGCTCCTGCTTGGGCTGAATGAGCGACGGCGTCCGGTCTGTCGGGGTGCCAGTCATGAAGCCTACATGATTGCCTGCCGCCGAGGGAAGGTGAGGACTTAAAGCCGGACTTATAGTTGGGACCCAAGCGGGTTTCTCCACACTGAGAGACTCTGGTGCATCTCCCTTCTTAGGGTGCTTCATCACCATCGAGTATTCTGCAGGATGGTAATTCATGACCTGTGACGGTCCAGGCGTCTGCTGCAGTATTTTAACAACTCCACTTTGAACCGGAGCGTAAGCAGACTCCAACTTCTCCAGTGCAGATTCTTGCTTAATCGTGGAGATGTTTGGTTGGGGTTTCATTGGATGCCCATGATCTGAAGAAAGTGGGCATTTTGAAGACGGTGGCTGGGAGGCACTGTAAAGTTCCTGCTTGATCTGTGGCATTGACACCAGCTGCTGGGATTCTATGTCCACAGCACTGGCAGGTGGGATCTGGCTGATTTTGGCACTTATTCGCTGTGGCCCCTCCATTTTCTGGCCGGAATGACTTAGCACCACCACACCTTCTGATGTCTGAACTCTCAGTCCTGTGCTGGAACCTGCACTCAAAGACGTGCTCTCCACTATATAGCGACCAGCGTTTCCACCTTCCTCGCCAACTGCTGGACCATGGTACGTACTGCTTTCCTCCAAGCTTGGCTGGTAAATCTGTTTTGGAGGTTGTTTGTCAAGAAAGGGATTTCCAATCTGAGAGATTGGCTTCTCCTCGGAGTCGGGGGGATTGCAAACACGACTGATGACGGAGGTAGGAGTAGAAGCAATAACTGAAATCACTGACTTCTCACTGAAGATCTGTTTAGATTCTGGGGATGGTATGGAAGCAGGCTGTCGAACTACAGGTTGGGCTGAAACAAGGGGTTGTCTGTTATCTTGAGAAGCACTCTTGCTGGTCACCACATCTGGTGTAGTGTCACTTTCTCTTAAAGAATGAGCATGCATATTTCCGGATGAAGCATTGATTTCCAACACCGGGACAGTTCTTGGCTTTGTGAGGATTTTGCGCAAATCACCCGAGTTGGTGTCAAGGGCCAGGGTGTCCGAGGGTAATATAGGGCTCTCCATTGGGGCTACAGAGGTCAGCGGAGGAGAGAGGACCCCAGCTTCTTTCGGCTGATTGAAGCGCTCCGTTGGGGAAACAGAAGGTCTGCTTGGGAATGAGGGCAAGTTTTTGAGACAGGTTCTCGTTGGTGATAGAGAGGGAGATGTGTTCTTGTATGAAAACGCTTGATATTTGGATGACGTTGGGCTTCTGCTGATCGCTGGAGAGGATTTTGGGATATCCATCTCAGTTTTGAGAGGCGACTTAGCTTCGTTTGGAACGTCCACATTAGGAGCTGGTAAACTTACACCCTGCTTGGAAGAGGAAGTAATAACAACAGCTGTACTTGCTGGTGATCGTTCTGTGGCTGCTGGAAGTTCTGCAGGTACGGACTCTGGTGACTTCACAGGGATGTTTTCAGCATCCAAAACTACTTCTTTGATGGGTTCCTTTTTGCTTCCAGCTCCCTTTTGGCCTTTACCCTTCTTTGAAGATTTTGTTCTGCCTTTACACCCTTTTCTAGGAGTGCTTACGGCCCCCTCCTGAACGACGGCTGTGCCAACACAGCTTTCAGATGCTTTTGAACTGGGCCCAAGAGTCTGCACATCAGAATCAGATTCTACAACAGAGCTTATGATTTGTTCGGGGTTCTCTGATGTGATCGAATCTATAGCAGCAGCAAGCTCCGTTTCACTAGATGGATTTGCAGGCTTTTCTTCTGAATCACGCTCTGGTTCTTCAGCTATCGGACGCTGTGCTTTTGTGAGGTTACTTTTAAACTGAAGAGGAGAAGCATCTTCTGTGAGCTTGGCAATATTCTCAACAGCCTGCTCAAGCTCCAACTCTCGAGCCAGCGAAGCTACATGTGGCTCATTAGCTTTTGTCGCAGCAGGCAAAGTCTCCCTTTCACTTTTAGCATCATCCATGGCATCACTTTCAAATTTAGCTTCCTCTTCGCTAGTCTGAAGCATTGCCTTTACTTCCGTCACATCAAGACGAATTCTAAGGTTTTTCAGAACAGGAGGGTTTTCTTCACTGATAAGTTTGGTACTTTCCAATATTTTCTCCATTTTGTCTCCTTTCTTTCCGATTCCAGATGCTGACGCATTTGCTGGACCGACTCCTTTTTGTGTGTGGGGTGAAAATTTGCCTTTACCCACTTTGAAAAGCCCCTCACTGTTTGTCTCACTGCCATCCAACTCCTTAGACTCTGTTGATTTTGAGCGTTCGACTTTGCCTGGTACATCCTCTGTTTGCCGGCGATTTTTAGGGGGGCGTCCCCGTTTCGTGATCGATTGTGCAGCAACAGCAACAGCCTCTACTTTTCCGGGTTGCAGAGCAGGTTCATCTTCAATAGGTGTAGCATAGACAGAACGCACATTTCGACGTCTTGCCCTGCCTGACTGTGAACTCTGCTCTGTACCTTGTTCCATTTCTATGCTGTGCACAGGTGACTTATTTAACGGTTTTGAATCAGGCGTTGTCTTGAACGCCTCTCCTCTTGGAGAAGATGAACGTTTGAGCTTCTCTTTGTCAATGCGCTCACTTTTGCGGGTGCTTTGTTTGTCTGGGGTAGCAGGCAGAGTTGTTGTTACTGGTGTGGTAGGTGAGTTTTTGGCTCTTTTATTTCTCGATTTTGGAGGGGGTGACACGGCTTCCTCAACTGGATAATTATCAGCACCCTTCTGATGATCTGCATTATTCAAATCAGACTCTGGTGCCACAGGTTCTTTTTCCGGTTGCTCAGCAGGGATATTTGAGAGGGGACTTGGTGATTCAGGAAACTTCGCTGGAGGCTCAGCCTCTGGTAGTACATTATTGTTTGGCGTTTCATTGCTTTGGAGCTGTTCTGCATCTACTTTATTGGTGCCTTGAGCACTTTCAGAGTCATCAGCCTTCAACCCAGTCTCCTCTTCTGCGACCTTCAACTCCTGGCATTCTGAAGAATTGGATTCTGATGGTTGCTCAAGCAAAGGCTGCAATTCCTGAGCTGTGGGCTGTTCGGGCTCTTTATCTTCCTCCTTTATAGAAGAATCAAGCAAATTACAGGATGGAGTAACAACACTTTCAGCTTCTACTGTCTGCAAAGATTCTTCGGCTGCTAAAACAGGGGGTGATATTTGAGGAGCTTGAACAGGACTGGTCTGAACCTGAACAGGACTAACTGATTTAATCTCAGCTTGTTGGATAATAGGTTCAGAAGCATTTTGCTGTTGTGGTGCTTGTTCTTCCTCCGGTGTTTTACTTACTTTGGTTGCATCTATCCTTTCTCCTTGCTTGGAATCTTGATGGCTTTGTTCTTTACTCTTCTGTTGCTGCAACCTTGTTAGTTCTAAGAAGCGGCTATGGAAAAGAACAACTGGTTCTGGGTCAGGCTGCCCTTCTGCTGGGCCTTGTTGAGAGGACAGATATCCAGCACCATGTTCAGGGTCCTCATGTTTTCTTTCCAGATGCTGGAGACGCCTTGAATCTTGCTCAAAAATAGAACTGTGCAAAAAACGTGACGCAAACAACTCTCGCTTCTCCTGTTCCTCTGGTTTTGGATCTTCTTTCCTGTCATCAATTTTATCATCAGACTCGCTTCTAATTTTTTTCTTCTTCATGTACCATGAGGGAGTTGGTCGTGGTGTGGACTCAACCTTCTCTGTGTCCTTTCTACTTCTGAAACTGGGGAAGTGTGAATCATAATCAAGGAAAGACCAGTTGTCTTCCCTTGATGAGGACAAAGACTTTGCACGCTCTAATAAAGCTTTAGTATCCGGTGTGATTGTCTGATCATCTGCAAAAGAACAGAATTTGTTTCTCTCGAGAGAGGATGTCATTTTGGACTCTGATAATCTGTCTGGACGATGTCTTTCAGAGAAGGATACTGACGTTGATGGCAGAGGAGAGTTGGGCTTATTTTCTCGATCTTCTTCAGAGTCAGAGCGCACTTCACCTGGTTCCAAATCTGGCCAAAGTCCGTAATCTAACAACTTCCGATTGAGCCGTCTTTTCTCAGCGCTCCTTGAAAAGTCTGGCAACAAGTCTTGCTTCAGTCGACTCTCCCAGCGTCTTTGCTGCTCGTCTTGCAAAGACGAACTCATCTTTGACATCTGTGAGGCATGTATCCGTTTAACGCCGAGCTCCTGATCTGTCTGAGCATTATCCTCAGGTTTCAATGTTTCTTTTACTTCTCTCACAGTCATTTGAGCATGAGGATCTGCATACTCTTCCTCTCTTTGTAGAGGGGCATGCAGAAGCCTTGGAGAGTTTGTGTTATTCCACTCAGGGTCTTCGCTCTTTTGCCGGACCGTTCGGTAAATCCTCTCTCTCTTAGCACTCATTTCCATCTCTAAGGACTCTTGTTTTTTGGTCTTGCTTGGAGGCGAATTATCCGTTACATCCTGCGGAGGCTTGCCGACCTCATGCACCAGGCTTCGATGCTCAAGATCTTCTGCATCTACCCCTTGAGGAGTGTCTGCCTTTTCCAGTTTATCCTGTGGCTGCAGCTGCTGCCGTAGCCGTCGGTTTTGCTCCATCTGTTTGCGGTAACTCTGTGAAAGGTCAATATTTTCTAGATGTTCATCCCTTCCTTTACTGTCCTTATCTGAGGTTCCATCTGTTGAAAATCGTCTAGACATGCTCGGCCCAGGGTGAGATTTTGAGTCCAAAACATCCACCTCAGGCATTTCAACTGGTCTTACCGTCAGGCCCTGAGGCATCCCTCTCATTGCGCCATCCAGCTCTTCCCTTTGAGTATAATGAGAACTAATCCTGGATTTGGAGTGTTCTCTTTTTTGAGCCTCTCTCTCCGCTTTTACATCAGTATCTGTCTCTTTTGCAAACCCTGTGTTTGTAGCAAAGTCAGTAGGTTGGCTAATCCCAGAACCTGGGTCCTCCTCCAGACGTCCCCGTTTGTGTCGTATCGCTTTCCCGCCGGAATCGCCAAATCGCCTCTTTCTTGCTTCAAGTTTTACAGAATCTACAAGTGAGTCTTTGCCGTCACTACCAGAGTCAGATTTTAAATGCTTCTTTGCCTTTCCTTTGCCATCCCTGTCTAGCAATTCGCTTTTACATGGATCGAGCCGCTCTCCCTTTTGAAACTCGAGGCGAGTTACGTGGTCAGTAGGGGAAGGCTCTTTGTCCCCTTTATGCTTCTGTCGTTCTTGACCCTCCATATCTGAAACCTTAACTTTCCCAGACACCAAATCCAGACTAGGCTCTCTATCCGCTTCAGAATGAGGTCCGCTGGGAGACTGCACTTTCCCTCTCCTTTGCTTAGCTTTCTCTCCCTTCTCTTTGTCAGCCTTCTCCTTGCGTCTGCTGCGCTTCTTGTTCTCTATCCCACTGACGCGCTCGCTTACGCCCTCTGCCTGCTCCATGTCTCTCTCCAGTCCTTCTGATTTGTAATCTACTGGCGATTTCTCAGACTTCTCAAAAGGAGCCGGCGGCGGAGAAAGCGAGCTGCAGCTTCCAGATCGTTCAGAGGAGTGCCTGTACACACGTCTTTCGGTGTCTCGGGACACACGATCCGACGGTGACGGTGAAGCAGAGGGAGTCAGGGGACGCCGCTGATGAGACGGGCTCCACCGACCTCGCTCTGCCTCAAAGCGCTCGCGCTCCCGTTCACGTTCTCGCTGGATATAGCTGTACTTCCTGATGTCCTCAAAAGGGTCTCTATAATCTCTGTATTCCCGTGGGTCCTCGTGATACCGGGGATCATAGTGGTCTCCTTGATAGTGCTCTAACTCAGAGTAGCGGTCACGACTGCGACCGGGGTACTCTCGCCGAGGATCTTCAGCGTAAATTCCAGGAGTCCTTACATTCTCATAATATGCCCGCTCCGTGGTAAAGTCATGATAAGGAGTTCTCCGTTCATCCCTGACAATATAAAAAAAAAAAAGACTTGGTCAATATTTACAAATTTTTTATTAGTATGATCAACTGGCTAAAGACTATTTCTGCCCATGTAAATGTATGTTTGTTTTTTCTCCACTAAAGGTAATGCTCACCTCCGATCTGATGCTATATCATAAAAATCACGGATGTCTTGGCCGGATGCCTGCATAGATCGATAGAAAGCCATTTGACTCTCCTGACTGGCAAAATCAACCTGTACAGAGCAAATAAACACATTTTATAAACGAATCAACACACAAACAGGTGTACAAGACCACTTTTTTTTTTATTACAATTTTTAAATGTTAAAGTTTTTTTTACATTATTACAATTTAAAACCTGGTGTCTGTGATCAAAGATAAAAAAAATTTTTTTACAGGGTCAGTCCTATAGTTGCAAAATTTGAAAAAAATGTTCAAAATTGGAAACTTTCCATGGGAATTAATGGGACTAAACTGGAAATGAGCAAAATGGCAGGAACTAGGAATTTAAACGTAGCTGAAAAAAAAACTCTTGCAGCATAATCTTGGTTAAAACAACTAGTCTGGGCAATTTTTAGTCTAGAAATTAAACTGAAATTGCATTAAATCACATGTACACAGCAGGGTTATTAAGGCCACGCCCCCTACAAGCACTCCATTTCATGCACAGACCATTTCTTAAATCATGAACACAAAATATCAAAATGTACATCTTGGTTAATATTCATGTAAATTACACAAAAAAACACATAATTGTGCGTGTGTAATATGCTGGGCAACTATATTAGGTTAAACACACTGACTGAACATTTAAGGGGAGCTAATAATAAAGAACAAGTCTAAAAATGAGGATCCCCCACACAAAATCCCCTCTGAGCAGCTAAAAGAGGGATCCCCCTCCATTCTCTCAGAGCCACACTTGCTGCATTTGAGTCCAAAGGCTATATCTAAGTTTTGATACTCTGAATATATTTGATCAAAACGAAATAAAAATAAAAGCTAGCCAGCAAATCTGTATATTTAATTAGCACTATTTCATTGATTTATGAGGCTTGCTAGTTTTAGCTAGTTCTGCTGGCCAAATGTCTGGACACATTACTAATTTTAATGTTTTAAATCTTTGCAAATCTTTTGCTCATCAAGCAAACATGCCAAATACTCCAATCACACGATTCTTCAGAAATCATTCTAACATGTCTATTTATCAACAATTATGAAACTAAATGTCTATTTTTATAAATTTCAAATGAATTCCCATAAATTCCTGGCAAGTTTCAAATTTTGAATATTTACAAAATTTCCCAGACAAAGTTTCCATGGACAGTTTCTGGAGAATATACTGGAAATTCTCCGCCCCTTTGCAACCCTAGTCAGTCCCCACATACCTTAATTTTGTTTCCTCCTATCTTCCATCCTTTGGTTTCTCTAACAGCTGCTTGGGCAAAATCTGTGTTGTTGTACAGAATAAGAGCCATTCCTTTTAACCTATCGAACACCACCTGTAAAAGAGGCCAGGAGTTACAGTAAGAACCTGTATAGTTCATCATCACTTCCAGAGACGAGGGTTAACAGAACTCTACCTTGACCACTGGCCCGTATCGACAGAAGTGTCGTGTGAGGTACTGTTCTGTGATGTTGGAGGTCAGGCCATCTAGCCACACACACGCTGTTGGCATACTCTTCCCAAAGCCAAGCTGTAATACACATAAGAGACCATCCAGACAGATTTCACTGCTGTCATGTTCACACAACACAAACATGTTTTATGAGACAAAAACATGCAAGTAATCAATACCTTCAGTCTGTTGGTGCCGAGGTACTCTCCATCCATTTTCTTAATGGCTTTACAAACACTGGCGATATCAGAGTACTGAACAAATGCGTACTGGGGAACACCGTTCACCCTCTTGATATCGATATCCTGAAATCAATGGAGAGGAACACATGCTTTAGAAAATACACAGACCAATACATTTCCACTCAAAGCACGGTAAGTGATGGGAAATAAGAATTCCACCACACACTAAACGGTTTGGCCTGGTTTTACTGCAATTAGGGTTTTTGGAAATCGGACAGGAGAAACTTTGACATTGAGGAGGGAAAAAAAAGGTCAAATTAGGGCTGCATCAACAAATCAATCGTTAAGCCTTGCAGAATGCTTTTCATGACTCATTGCAGCAGCCGTAATAATTAATCCTGATTCATTGCTTCGTTACCACGTATGAGCTGCAGCTTTGTCACGCTCGATCAGTGTAAATACTGACTTTCAACAAACAACTTCAAATGTTTCTACACACACTGAGTCGATCTGAAGAACATGGCACTTAAGCAGATGTGTTCAAGCACATGTGAAACGTGTCAGTATCACACTAGACGTGCTACATTAGCTGGAGAGCTCTACTAGAAATGAGAAACTCTGATCTCTTCTGGGTGTAAATTGAGCCAAACGCATGACGAGGGTTAAAACAGAAATGTCTTCTCCAAGAGTTAATTTCAGCTCATAACCACTAGCTAAACATGCTAACTCACCACTATCTCCCCAAAGCGCTGGAAGACGTCGAGCAGCTGCTGATAGTTGGTGGTCTTCTCCAGGTTTCCGATAAACAGCGTTCGTGTGGCCTTTGGGTGAAACTCGTCGATGCGTCCGTCCAGGGGCCGAAACTCGTTCTCGCTCTCCGTCTCTGTAGGAGGCAAATACACCCAGATTTAGCGTCGACACACAGCTAGCGCTGGAGCGGGGCAGATCTTTAGCGAACACCCACCGGGGCCGTTCCAGGCCGTGACCTCGATCAGCATCCCGAAGAAGAGCTTGCCCTTGGACACGCTGAGGGCCTTCTCCTGGTCCTCCTGCTGTCTGAAGAACACCAGGCCGTAGCGCTCCTCCGACGCGCCATGGATCTGCACCGACGTCACCTTACCATACTTCTTAAACTCGTGAAAGAGCCCGTCTTTCAAACTCGTATCTGAGGAGAGTAAAGCACAGACGCTTCAGTCTGAGACATGCTGCCTAAAGGTCTCAGAGACGTGTCAAATGTGTTTGGAAATTAACAACAGTATAGTAGACCTGATTGTTTTATGGAGTTAAATTAAAGGGTTAACTCAAATTTCACTGTCAGGATTTATTTTGCTCATTTGTTAGCGGTGACCTAAATCAAAGGTCTTGGGAAGCAGAGTTTGATATCTGAAGAGTCACTTCATACGACTCTCCTCGCGTACAGATATTTGGAAAAACGTGAAAAATTGACACGTAGGTTGTTTGGTGTCTAATGAGCTGAAAACACACTGGCTATTAAGAGCTGTTCCCATAAAGGTGAAGACAGTTATGTTTGTCTACAAATCCCCCTCTGGCTCTGCACCTCTTTACCTTCCTGCCTCTAGATGCTTGTGTTCAGCAGTGTATTATTCATCCCAAATCACTTAGTTCTTCACCATCTACAAAAACACTTCACTTCCATCATTATTTCATATGAATCAAAGAATAAAGAAATCTGAAGCTGTTCTGAGCAGCAGATTTGACTCAGACATTTCATCTCATACAATCATTGAGCTGTGTTCTTGAGTGTTTAACTAGCATGCTTGAGCCTCCATAACCAAGTGTTGGGTGATCGCTGCTTCTATGTGAATAAATTAAATCTGTATATACCCTCTTCAAAAGACCACTCTATTCAGATGGATTGTTTTTTGTTTTAACAGTTTCTTGAATCAGTTTTGGTCAACTGTCAATGGAGGAACAGAAATATCAAACATATTTGTGTTCTGGAAAAGAAAGATGACTAGTTTTGGAATGAGAATTTTCTTTTTGGGCTGAACTAAGGTCACCAAACAACCCTAAATGTTTTTCCAAATGTTTGTACACCAGAAGACTCTCAATCCTTCAGACTTGAAGGGACCAAGTTTGTCTATGCTTCCACCAATCTCTGTGAGGCTGGCCATCCTGATTCCTCAGATGTGACGCTGAGCATGGTTTGTGGTGGACTAAGCTTGGCGAGCAGTAAGAGGTCACCTGTGGATCTGGTCGGGAGGTTCTGGACTCGGATGCCGAAGCTCCTCCTCGGTTCGTCGGAGTCCAGCGCGAGCACAGGAGGAGCCGGAGGGGCATGTGTGGCCGTGGACTGCACTGAGCGTGCTCGCGAGCCTTCACTCGAGCTGCTGTTCGAATCACTGCTGGAAGAAACCAAGAGAAGAACCTGCACCTTCAGACAAACCCACTGCAGCAGAGACGCCACGATCCAAACACAACGACATTAAACAAACCCAACGCCGCTTCACACGTATTGAAGCATTGACTACATTCATCAAGCTCAACACCAGATACCAGAACAGATGGGAGTTATGGGTATGACTACAAACTGACATATTACTCTAGACATATTACTGACTATCAGTAACAATGAGACTCCATGTCAACTAACAATGATTAGAGCATTAGTTAAGAGTAAGGAATAGTTCACCTAAAAAATGAAGATCATATACTCACCTCGTTTAATCCTAAATAAAGAGGGATATGTTCAAGAAAGATTGTAACTAGGCTGTTTGAGTCACCATAGACCACTGATTGAAAAACCAAAACAGCCAGGTTACAACCCTTCTTTAAAATATCTTATAGTTCAGCAGAACACAGACATATAAGTCTGGAACTACTCGAGGGAGAGTAAACGACGATTTCATTTCTAGGTTAACTATTCCTGTAATGTCTCGTAACACTCAGTTACTCAGTAGAAGGAAAGAGTATTTACATTTTGTGTGTACACTTGAAACTTCCATGACTGTAAATAATGTTCATTCAAAAGAAATAAAAATCATACTAGTATAAGTGCTGATTACAGTAGTGCATTAGAAGTGCATTTTAGTTCATATTCATGGTGTCCCAATATAGCACAGTTGCTTGCACTTGGGCGATACAAAAATAGAGCACTTTAACGGTTTAGTGAAGATTCTGTCATTAATCTGACTCATCTCGTGCCAAACCTGTAAGAACTTCATTCATCTTCAAATTAGGATGTTCTGATGGCATCGGAGAGCTCTCAATAAACAACTGTAATGTTCCCAGACCCACAAACAGTGAAGACATCATTTTAACAGTCCAGCTTTACCAAGCTACACACCGAGCCCGAAATTTACACGTTATAAAACAAATACGACCTCACGTTGTGTCACGTTTACACACTAGCTCCAAAACTTTGGTCAGTCATAAAAATATTGGAGCAGCTTTGATTTTCTGCGCTTTCACATGTGCAGCAAGCGTTTTGATGGGGAGGGACGATGAATACAAGAAAATGACAGACTCAGTGTGCAAGGACCCTTAGTGTAAACAACGCTGATTATGTTCTTGGGTACAAAAACTGCTAAATAAGATTCTCAAACTGAAGATGAACAGAGGGTTCGGAGTGACACGAGTAATTAATGACAGAACACTTCAAGCACATTACAGAAGTGCCCTTTTATTTTAACCTGGGATAACAAGAATTAGCATGTGGTTGAGGAGGACACAATACCTGCCGCTGCCGGTGCTGCTTGTGCTGCTGACGGAGTCGGAGCTGGAAGACGCGCTGCGGGAGCGTGGGCCTCGGCTGGGCGACACGGCCGCTCTCTTGGGTGAGTGGGCGGCTTTAGGGGTCTGTCCAGCGCTCCTCTGGGGCGATGGGTGCCGCGACTGTGAAGAGTGCGAAGACCGGCTCCGCCGATGGTGGTAGGTCCGGTCTGTGCGGCGGCCCCTGTCATCACGGTACGGGTCGCGCCGAGCCGAGCTGGAGATGGTGAAGGGGTCGCGGATCCGAGACTCGAAGTGCGACTCTGGCGCCTCAAAGCCACCGCTGATGGCGCTGGAGGCCGGGCTGGAGCTAACCCCAGAGGTGAACATGGTGCGGTCCCGGTAATAGTCTGTGTTATAGTGGCGCGGCCGGTCGAAGGAGCCGCTGCGCTCGTGGTGTCCGTACGGACTGTGATCGTACGCTCGCTCCCTGCTGTCCGAGCTGCTGCTGCTGCCAGAGAGACAGAAAGAGACACGACAGAAAGGGGAACACACACACATACACTCTTAGAACCGGACCCATGGCAAATGCTAACACAGGAGCTCAAATACGCCTCGTCTTCCAAAACCTAGCGGGCCAGGTTGGGGAGCCACAATTTAACGAGCGAAATCACAAGCACGCGTCTGGTAGACTGAACTTCACTGAGGCTCTAGAACGCACTTCTAAACGAATCATGCAGTGATTCGCTGAACGTTTAACTCTGGTCAAATGAACCATGCTGGCTATCTGGCTCTGAACATAGGAGGGGAAATCAGACAGAAGAGCGGAAACACTCGGACAGAGGGGTTAACAATAGCACAAGGCTCTAGGATTAGTAAAGAACAGGGGTTAAGAGACAGGGTGCATGTCTAGGTTAGAGAGAGAAAGCACAGAGAGGCGTAAGGCAGGGCAATACCAACCTTTTCAGAGCAGTAACTGACCCTAAATATTCCCAATACAATATAGGAGGAATTGTGTGTGAGCCGAAAACAGCGATGGCGTACGAGGAAAAAAAACGACGATACAGTCCCACTAAGCAAAAAGTTTCTTCGTCCAGAGAGGGTCGCGTCAGCATCAAGCCATCCGTCTTCAGGAAAAACAGTCTAGAAAAAGGAACTTGCTCCAAAAAGAATAAAACAAAAGTGTTGGAATAATCCGAACGACAAAAACACAGCTCAGTGGGACAAAAAACAAACAAAAAAATATCATCAAAAACGTAATTCCAGTACATTATGGCCAACTTCAAGAAGCTTTTCTAGCGTACATCCACTGGAGATCAGGTAATCCAGCAAAGCCTCCATCTACTCCTATACATCCAACACGAGTATAGATCCGTGGGAGTCTTCCCGAGACGACGTCTTCTGGTCTTCGAGGCTTCGTAAAAGTATCCAAGCGCGGGCGACACTAAGAATGACGTGCGGTGACAAGGAGGGATGGAGATGATGAACCCTGACACACTTACTCCTCACTCCAGCAGCGAGAGATTACGCTCCTAAATCCACGGCAGTGATACACATCCACGGCATGACAGACAGTTAGCACAATGACCAAATGGGTGATGGGATAGTCGTGCAAGGCAAATGAGAAGGGACAAAAAGCTTCGCGACAACTCGTAACTACACTCCGGCGGGTTAAAAACCTTGCGTTTAATCCGTCATCGGCACGTACTTCCAAGGAGCGCTGTTCCAAGGCGGCAGGATAATATCCGGGACTCTGCGAACGCCTAATATCCAAACTCACCCGTTACGGCGTAATATCCAAACCGACCGGGATATTCTCCACGTGGGCAATATCCAACTCAGACGAGGGCTATGGCTCACACAGTAATCCCAAACCAATCTAATCCACTCATTCTTACATGATAGACATGGATTAATAATTCCGTGTGCAGGAAGTCAGGCCTCAGAACGGAGAGGGATCCCTAGAATCTGGTCTATAGTGTGTAACCCAACCTCAACCCCTGTATCTGACACCACAGTCCCTCTGTAGTGCAGAGGGAGCCTGTGTCCACTTACCCGTCTAGTCTGCGTTCATAGCGCCCCTCTCTGGTGTGGAGAGACACCGGGGGCCCGTACACTGGCCCCACGGTGCTCCTCGAGAACCCCGCAACCTCCCTTGCGTGACTGCTCGAGGGGGTGCCGTCCTCCAGGCCCCGCACGGCGCTGGGCACTGAACCCGGCTCATTGTAATCGGTGCGAAGGTCCCTGTCCCCCATTTTGTTGACGGCGTTGTGTGCCTTCTGGGCACTCTTGATGTCGACAAAATCCACGAAGGCCGCCACCCCACCCTCGGAGCCGCGCTTGCGCAGGACCTTGACGCTTTCCACCCGGCCATACCTGCAGAGAAGACGAAGAAAACAGCCGCTGTAAAGGTCATGTGATCGTCAGCCACATACTGTTCAAATGTAAAATTAGTATGTCCCAGATCGAAGCATGTATGCCAAAGATTATTTCTAACCTTTCGGCTAATATAGCGCGTTGGACGAGGATTCGATTAGAACTACATACAAGCATGCATAAACAGTGCTGAACTACAAACATGGTGGATATGCAAGACCAACGGACATAATCAAAATCTAACGTGAAGGAAATGTATTTATTTAATGTTATGCAAAGTGCCTCTTTATTGCGAAAAAGTGCTGCATAAAAACCTCTAATAATGTCAACTCTCAGCAGCTTTAATAGGGGGCAGGCTATCAGACTGTAAGCATGATCAAATATCTTCATATAATTTTTCTCCACTACACGGTTGAGTACATAAGTGTGCAGCGCATCAATTGGGAAGCAGTTTGTGTTTTACTGGACATCAGTAACGTAATAAAATAACATTATAATTAAGCTTTTAAAATATTCCTTTCATGTTTCCATTTTACGTTACAGTGCACAGATTGATTAATAGCACACGCCATTACGTCCCTCCAGTATTTCATGTATATCAACATATTGTTCACTTCGCTGAAATGATATATGCAGTTTTGGGTGTTTCACTTTTCATTTTACAACAGCTTAAAGTGCAGTTAACTATTTGTTACGCTATACGTGCAAACACACGACGGCATTTCTCTTTTGTTTGCCGACAAACAGTTGTCAGTCACTTTTATTTCTATAGCTCTTTTAACAAAACAAGTGGTAGCAAAGCATTGAACATTATCAAGTATGAGAATGGTGTATTGAGTGTATTAAAGTATTGAGTGAGGGTACTGTATCGTGACCAGATTAAACCATTTATTAATCAAATGCAGAGACGGTCTTTGTAGTCCAGACGATGACAGTCACTAGAAATCAAGTGTCCCCCATAGCCATGTATGCGCTGTTGCAGAAAGCTGCTACGGTAATAGTGAGATTAAGGTGTCTATGCTGCACTTGCATCATTCGAATAAAAAGTAATACTCCACATGTCTTAATTCAGTTTGTTTACTTTAGAGAGTATGACTTTAGCTGAATTAAAGTAATTAAAACTCTGTAGATTCTGAAACAGATCGGAATATTGTTGTAAGTACTATCACTCTTGCGTTCAGCTCTCCGCAGCTCGTTCACACTACAATCTTAAAGCGATTTCACAACATTTTGACGCACAGTACACTAATCCAGTTCCGGCAACTGAAACGAAAGCCCAGTACTTCGTTTCACCTCAAAAATACAGCAGATGAATGTGACACCGAACCACAGTTTCTCCACCAAGTTTCTTCAGACGGAATCGGTTCCTGCTGCTAAACCGGCTGCGCGTTAGCAGCGAGCTAACCGCTAACACAGACACAAACACTCGCTGTTCTGCGAATGAAAGCGCGATTTATGCGACTCTTCCTGAGGCGTGAACCCTAACACCGACGTCTTCCGTTAAAATTAGCACAGATTCCACACACTAACCTGCGAGTCGTTAACTAGCCAGCGGTGAAGCAGCCAAGCTAACTGCTAAACTTGATCGCGTTAGCGGGCTGATCGGAGACGGGTTCGCTTTGTGTTTGAGTTCTAAATCGCGTCTGCGGCTCGTTCCGGTGTTTTAAACGGCTCTCGTCGGCGGTTCGTCGCTGTTTTTCCGCCATCGCGCGCTGAGGCGGTTTGTGTTCCCGCCAGGCCGCGTCGCTGCTTGTGTAACTCACCGTTTAAAATGCTCCACTATCTTCTCCTCGCGAACATGTTCGGGTAAATTTCCCACCCAGAGGTGTCTGGTTTCCCGAACCATTCTGCGTCGTCCGCGTCCCGTTCATACACATATATGCGCCTTCGCGTCGTTGATTCTCCGACCGTGAGGTAAAAATCCGCTGCTAGCGCGCGTGAGGAAGAAGAGCTCGCGGCCCTGCGCGTGCACGAGCGGAAGCGCGCGGAGAGAGGGGCCCTCGGCGGCGAGCACCGCAACCCTGCGCGCCGCCGCTACCGTGACGTCAGAACACTGGAGACCGGAGCGGATCATGTAACCCGAGTCCAAATATTAACTGCTTGTAATTAAAGTACATTACATTTTAAAATACTCGCGGTCCGACTATTGATTACAAACTCTGAATTTCTGAACATGTTTGAATATAAATTAATTTGAATTACTTTTTTTTTTTATATTACTCAATCGGTTATTGTGCCACACATCGTATTTATATGTAATGCAGACATTCCCAAACTCGTAAACAAAAATCAGTCTGGGAAACCTTGACATAAAGTAATGTTTAATACTCTTGGAAAAAAATGGAAAAGATTTTCTTACTTGTATTTTATATCAATTTTATCACAATTAAATCACTGTGATAAACGAGCTGGCTCTAAAATAATTTAACCATAATCTGATCATATCACCTATAAAGTGTATCAGATTACTTACTTTAATAATTCAGTAACGGACTACAATTTGTAAGTAATCTGCCCAGCTCTGTTAGATAGTTACTCAAAAAATTCATTAATTTAATACTTTCAAAAGTAATAATGTTGCTTCATTTATTACTATCTGGCAACAGTAATAATTATTTACTAGCTACATGACTTTTCTTTCATGCCCAACAGAAGTTCATTGCAGACAGTTATTATCGTTATCAGTGAAGTAAAAGTGTTGTTAATCTTTTCATGTGTAGCTTGAAGCTAACTGTAGCTCTAATTTCTCTTTTATACCCATATATGTTTATTTTCCACAATGTTTTCTATCAAAAGAAATCTCATATGTTCCTAAGAGACTTGCATTCTCTGAATAGATTTGATAGTTTCTCTCAGGATCAGAGTAATGTCACACATCAGTGCTAGAGCGTCTTCTCTCTTCACAAAATCCCTGCAATAACAGTTTCTCCATCTGAATGTAAGCTTTTTCATATTTCCTGCAGCTCCGGGGACTTCATGCACGAATGATGCTGGGAAAAATATAGACGTGAATCACATCTAAAGTAGTTAACTTATGGATAGTAACTATGAAAAGTAATATTATTACTGTAACTAGTTACAGATCACAAGTATTAATGTAGTTAACAGTGTAACTATTTCCGTTACTTTAAGTAATGTCACTGATTACTTTCTAGATTTCTAACCAAC
Organism: Enteromius viviparus; assembly: GCA_032353835.1. Classification (NCBI taxonomy): domain Eukaryota; kingdom Metazoa; phylum Chordata; class Actinopteri; order Cypriniformes; family Cyprinidae; genus Enteromius; species Enteromius viviparus. The sequence continues at coordinate 31,437 of JAUCNO010000333.1, forward strand.
GTTTTCAGCAGAGACTTCTGAAAACCTTCATCACTTGAATTAAGATCATAAACATTTTATTTTAAAGCACAGACAATCAGACTTTAGCGCCTTTCTTTGAGGTTAAACACTGATTTAAAATCATAACAACATATAGTTTAATAGTTGTGATCAAATCTTTGCACAGTTATGACAGGAAACACTCATATCTTACAGTGCTTTAAAGAACAGTTCATCTTAAAAAATAAAGCCTATACATAAACTCGAGAAGGAAATAAAAGAGATGTGGAGAGCGGTCAGTGCAGTTACTGAGGAACTCAATCAGATCTGTATGTGTGACGCCGCAGCACTGGCGTGTGATTTCAGTCCAGCACAGGATGATGTGTTTATTAGTGGTTTGTTTGTGTGGGATAACACTGCTGAACGTCTATCTTTGGTGTGTTGGTGTACATCAGGAGAAAGAGTGCAGATACGAGGGTACATGGATATATAATCAGAGGAACGCTGAAGAGCCGTGTCCAGTGCAGTCTTCGTCAGTGTTCAGCGCTGCGTTAGCGACACGTGACACGCTCTACACAGCACCTGTCCGTCCAGCGGGTGACAGCCGCTCTCGGTGGGCTCCGGAGACAGAAGAACACTACACACCTGAGACACACAGAACATCAGATCAACAACCCCCCTGCTGGAGACGTCTCACACACACACACACACACACACACACACACACACTAACACACGCACTCACACACACACACACACACACCTCGCAGCGGTAGCAGTCCTCGTGGTACGAGTGACCCAGACACTCCACCGTGAAGCTGTCGGTTCCGTCTTCATGAGGGATGATCAGCTCTCCGCATGCGCGACACTGCGGCGCGTACTTCCTGCCGATGAAACACAGACATCCTGATACTGTGAGACTAAGTGGTTGTGTTTGGAGTCGAGTGAAACGCAGAGAAGTGTGCCACTGTCTCCACATTCATTCTCAACTATTTATTCAGACATTTTTCTTAAAATCGAAGAACATTTTTAAACACTTTTTTTACTTTTTGCTAAAATTGTATGCACTTATTCTTTTTTTCTCGAAACACATCAAATGTATTCTTGAAACCTAATGATTTAATCTTGAATGTAATCTTGCACCGGTGGATGTTTTCTGTGATCGATTGGCCCTGGGTGTCGCGTGCGGTTCTGTTAGCGCTGCGTTGCTCGCGGAGCGCTCTCTGTTGGGTGTCCGCGTCTCGTACCTGTAGTAGTCCTGTAGGCAGTAAACCTCGCCCACTTCACCCTGAGCAAACCTCTGCTCTCCGATTGGCTGTCGGCACGTGGTGCAGACGAAACAGGGCGGGTGATAGGCTCGCTCCAGCGCTCGGATCACATGATCTTTGATGACATCACCGCACGCCCAGCACGGCTCCAGACTGGCCTGAGGACAGTTAAAGATGTTATATGCTGAATGTTAATCTGTTAAAGTTGTGTTTACTGCAGTGTGACAGAAAGCACACAAATCTTCTGAATGTAGAAGACCACTGTGATATATAGTTTACAAAATATCTTCATGGAACGTGGGCTTCTTTGATATCCTAATGATTCTTGTCATAAAAGAGAACTGTGTAATCGTGTAGTTATGCATGAGCTGCGGGGTCAAGGGTCAGGGGTCAGTACCTGGTAGCAGGCGTCACACAGCGGGATGCCGGATCTGTTGTAGTAGATCTTAGCGGCTAGCGGAGCGTGGCACTGACGGCACTGGAAGCACGCGGCGTGATATGTTCGGTTCAGAGCCTCGATGGCAGGTTCAGACAGAGGCACCGGCTTACGACAGAATCCACACACATCTGACACACACACACACACACACACACACACACACACACACACACACACACACACACACACACACACAGGTCAAACACTCTTCTGCTGCAGGGTTTCTCATGAACACTCTTTAAATCTAGATTAAACACACATCTCTTAGCCAAGCGTTCACATCATGATGTTCCTCATAACCTGGTACTTCTGAGATATCTGGTCGCACACACATTATCACTGTTTCTGCTTCTGTAACTGTGAATTACACAACTTCTCACCAGATGACGGCTCGTTCACATCTCCTCCAGCAGAGGGCGCCGGTCGAAGCAGAGCTTTCCCCGCAGAGCTCTCCTGAGAGAAGAACAAGAGCCTGTCACACACACAGAGACACACACTTACTCTCTCACACACACACACTCACTGACCTGTGCAGGGGCGGCCGGCGATCTGGGCTCAGGGTCACGGGGGTCACAGGGGTCACGAGGAGGAGGAGGCAGCAGAGGGAGGTCATTGGGGTCAGGAGGAGCGCTGCTCAGAACTGATAATATATCAACAATCACTTAACAGTCCTCACCATTAACACACACACGTCATATATACACTAATATATAGAGGATCTCATCTGCGTGATTGTTTATATCATCTCCCAGCTCTATACACACAGAATATATAGTAGGATATATAACTAAATATTATATCACCCAGGTCTTTATAGAAAGTTGGATATAAAGTATAATTAGATATATAATGTAGCATAAACTATATTATCTAACTCTATATGTAAAGTTGGATGTATAATAAAGTTTTTATATTTAGCTAAATCTAAACGGTATTATTACACAGCTCTATATATAAAGTTGGATACATAGAAAATGTAAATTATATAATTGCTCAGGTCTATATAAAATTAAATATATAGTAAATGTGGATATATAGCTAAACATAAACTATATAAGGGTATCTGATGTGTGCTATGGTGTGACAGAAAAATTAAAATAAATAACCTCTAATATTGGAGATAAACATGCTATTTGTGACGCTAATAATGAATATTTTCCCATGTTATTTGTGTAAGTTTTTATTTTTTTATTTACATTGTTGCTATGTTACACCATAGGACACAGTTTAATTATTATTTGTCAACTACACATATTCACACAATATAAAGTTAGATATATCAATCATATTGATAGTGCAGTACGGAGTACCTCAGGGCTCAGTATTAGGGTCGTTACTTTTTACGCTTTACATGTTACCCTTGGGAGATATTATCAGGAGACATGGTGTTAGCTTTCACTGTTATGCA
>JAUCNO010000335.1:0-67965 GCA_032353835.1 Enteromius viviparus
TCACTTATTAATCATTTGTGAATGTTTTGTAGATGAACATTTCATCATTAACTAATCTCTTATAAATGACTTACAACCATCCGCTATTCTAAAGTGTTACCGAAATATTTGTTATTTTGTTTCATATTTTTGTTTAATAATTATAATGATAGAAATAATTATAATGGTTTACAGTAATAGTTTTTTATTTAAAGTGAAACATTTCTTAAATCGTTTAATATTTTTATTTAGTGATACTAATGTTTATTATCATATAATCATATTGATATATAAACCACAATCGTTTTGTCCCAATTGTGCAGCCCTACAAAGAAGTAGAACAAACGTGGAGCTTTTAAATTGCTATATACATAAATAGGACAAAGACAAAAATAAGTCTAATAGTGCTTTAAACTGATTTTTGCCTAAATGTTGCAGCCCTAGTCCTGTAAATTAATGAAAGTGATTCGCAAAATGCATTATGTTCCTTAACCAACAATATTTTACAATGTTTTGAGTCCTCACCTCTCCTCTGCTGGTGTCGCTGCTGGTGTCGTCCTCCTCCTCAATGTCTGAAAGACAAACACAGAGGTCATTTCGAAGAAAACAAGCCTAAAAGAAAAAAACTGGCACAGATGGAAAATGCTTGGCCAGTGCACTGATCCATTAATGCAGAAGTACGTAAGCGGGCGATATACTTGATGTCAAATTGTTTGTTCCATCAACCCAAATTTTTTTTATTTAGGCTAACTAGGTAGTTGACAATGTGCCAATGTTTTACCAAATTGTTTCTGTAAATGAAGAATTCATGTACACCGCGTACCGTTACTTTTATTGCATACTAAATTGTATTTTCTAATACATTTCACATTTGAAGTCGTCTAGACCATCTGAACTATAGACAGGTGACTCACGGTGCTCCGGGTGCTGAAGTTTCCGCCGCCCTCGTTTCTTCCGTGGAGTGGAAGGGGCGGAGTCTCCGTCGGCTCCGGAAGGTGTGTCTGTGCCGTTCTGGTGGGTGGAGTCAGGGGAGGAGTCGCTCTGCTCCACGTTTTTCTTTAAAACCCGATTCTCTGTTTCACCGTTACACCCTGCCTGCTTCATACAGGCCACGCCCTCAATAACACGCCCAAAGTTGCCCACCTATCAGAAGACAGAGAGAGAACGACTCAGCAAATAAACAGAAATGTCTGTACCGGAAAAGATGCATGAGTCATAAAGGGAAAGAGAGTAATTACGTGGGTGCAGATGTCACAGGGACTGTCCCTAATCATTCATTACCAGCGGCATCAAATGCACATCTGATTTTCTGCAGGGTAGCAGAGCTGAACTATCCTTCCTACAAATCAAGGTGTTTTACAATACAATCGAAAAAGTGACAGCAGTACCACACTTCTATCCTCATTTCTTTTAATTAGCCTTAAATCTAATAGTATCATTTTTATTATTACAAATATTTAAGTCAGTATACATAAAACATTGCTTTATTAACATTTTAAGAATAAGCAACAATTAAAGCTAATGACAATAAGAATTATTATTATTACTATTAAAATAATTATAACAATGATGTCATAATTAATTGTCATATCAATAATATTAATTATGATTACTTAGGTAAAATGACCTACTGACTGACATTAGAGAAGCACAAACGTGAATTTGTGAAAATATTGAAATCGTAAATGCAAAGATTCATATTGCATAAGACAGGTGCAATAACATATTAGTGCTAATGGTGTCATGGATCAGCTAAAGATCAATTCTTTCTACACTGCATTTTAAAAGATGCGGAGCAAATGCTTCACAAGCATTAAACGTGTTCAAAACCCCTTTTACTTCCATAATGTGACATTTCTGAGCGAAAGAGAATATTCAGCGAGACATAAAATATGTATATATTTATTAGGAATTGATTGCTTCTTAAAAATGATGTGCGTTAAAGAGTAAATAGAGTTTTCACATTGATTTGATCATCTATCAATAAAAAAATTAAGCAAGAAATCTCTAACACGTTTGGGGGCTGCTGGGATGTCCTATGGCGTGAGTCTGTCTGCTAATTTTATGATGACCAATAAAAATCTCATACGACGAGGGCCGATGTGACTTTTACTGCTGTCTGTGAGTTAATAGATGCCAAACACACTCTCACGTGAATATGAATCAGCGCAGTCGCACACATTAGTGCTTTCATTAGAGCGATCGGCGACTCTCTTTGAGAGCTGCTGATGTCTTTAATCAACAGGTGAGAAACTCTATAAACCTCAAAGGACCTGCAGGTGTTTCAACCCAAGCGCACACACTTTCTTTGAATAAAGAAATATACAGCAGAGTCCATGAATGCACAGGCTTCTAGCCACAGACGCTCGATCTCATGCATGCAAAATTGGTCAAAACGCAAACTGAGGTTCCGGCAAGCATCATCAAAGCATTCATTGCGCTTGCGTGCTCGCGTGGAGTATGTCTGAGGCCTGAAGCGAAATGCATTACACAACAGAAACTCAGTGGACATCGCAAGATCAAGGAGATGAAATGGCAACTGTACATCAAAGTGTGCAACAAGCCCTGAGGAGAAGGAGTGTTTAAGATTCATTTAATGAATAAACACTGCAATTCCCACAAGCCTTCTGTGCGCTCGGATCACGATACGGCTGTGATGGTTATATTAGACATCTGTAGAAATGTTTGTAGTCTTTTTGCATTTTTGTTATCAGTGATATGAATGCATGTGTGAAAAGGCATGTGCAGATTTTCCATATCTTTAAGACCTTTTTAAGTCCAAGCTAAGCAAAGGGAAGGAATAGACGGAGGAATCCCCCAAAGAAAACCATCAAAATGAAGTTTTGGTTCATTTATTGCCATTAGTTGGTGAGTATGTATTGATGTTAGGCCCTTTTAAGGCTTTAATTTGTGGAATGGTGAATTAGGAGTATTTTAAGACCCACAGTGCAACATAAAAGATGAGAACCAAAGATGATCACTTGCATGTGTGCAAACCACTAAGACAAATATCACCTGAAAATTGCTCACACTTGAGAGGAACATAAACAAAAGAATGGGAATCATTTCGTAACGTGTAAACATGTGAACAAATGTAAACTTTTATTTAAATAAAAATGTCAATATTTATATGTAATTATAAGCATTAAATACAATTGTTAAATATTACATTGACTAAATACAATTATTATTATTTTGTAAAAACAATCTGGAAAATTGGAAAGCATATTTATTTATTTATTATATAGATATCTACTGTATTTTACTGCATAACTTTTTGATCATTTTCAATTCTGGCTGGTTGATTCAAATGATGCTTTAAGATGTCCTTTTCTGAACAAACGCATAAATTGTTTTTATAAAAAGTTTTTTTTTGATAGAACAGTTGAGAGCAGACAGGAAAGCATTAGGTAGAGAGAGGTTGCCTCAGGTAACGGAGGGAACTCAGGTTGCCAGCAGCACAGTTGTGCTTTACGTCAGAACACTAACCACGAGGCTATCAGTGCTAAAGCAAATACATAAATGATAAAAAAAATCTGAAAAATTATCTAAAAATATAATAATAATGATCTAAAACTGGCTTCATTCTGGAAAATAAAGGCCTTTTTTTTTAATTCAACTCAATTTTAAAGCGAACATCCTGCTTTGCTCAAAACTACATCACATTACGGAAGTAAAAAAAAATCGCCTACGAACAGCTATAACATGGACTTCTACTTTTGCCTGGCTGTGTATGTGAGCACTTCCTTCCTATCAAAACTTCAGCATCTGTTAAGCACATTAACGCTCACAAAACAAACCCTGATAGACGCGCTTATGATCACCACGATGTTCATCAAAAATGATAAGCAAGTCGTCAATGAGAACTTACCATCATCAGAGATTCGCAGACTACAGCACCTCGTCTTTCTCTCTACCTCTCTTTGTATCTCTCTCTCTTTCATCATACTTACGCCTGGTCACGTGACTTTTTCCTTTTTGTTTTCATTTGACTTTTGAGTTGATGCAGAAACTCGCCATCATTTAAGTTTTTCAAACCAGAAAAGTACAAGTACTGAGAAAAGTACAAAGACACACTCAAATTTCCAAACAATGGCAACTCATGGTGACTTATAAGTTTTAAGTTTAAAAATAAATAAATACAAATAAAAACTGAAGCTGCATGAGAAAACTACTAAAAATGACTTCTGATCTAGATGTGATTACACACTACTGTCTCAAGTTAATAATAAGATTTTTAATGTTTCTGTTCACCAGGGCAACATTTATTTGATCAAAAATACAGTAAAAACTGTAATACTGTGGAGAAATTTTAGAATTTAAAATAGCTATTTTCTATTTGAATAATATTTTAAAATGTAATACATTTCTGTGATGTACTGTATAGCTGAATTTTCAGCATCATTACTCCAGTCTTTAGTGTCACATGATCCTTCAAAAATCTTTCTTATATGCTGATTTGCATTGAACATGAACATTTCTGGTTATTATCCGAGCACAAGTTGTGCACTTTTGTGGAAACGGTTTCTGGATTCCTTGATGAATATAAAGTTCAAAATGACAGCATTTTATTTGAAATAATGTATTTTATTTATTTAATCATTTGTTTTATTTGAATCTTGTGTAACACTATAAATGTCTTTACTGTCACTTTTGATTAATTTAATGTGTGTTTACTGAATAAAAGTATTAATTTCTTAAACAAAACAAAATAAAAAGAAGAAGAAGAAAAAATAAAAAACAACCTTACTAAACCCAAACTTTAGGATGCTATATTCAAAATGTATCCATGGAAATAATAACAACATGCAGGTTTGGAATGACATAAGGTTGAGTAAATGACAGGATTTTTGGCTGAACTGTCTCTTTAAATCAGCAAATGGAGAGGACAGACACACAGGGCTGAAGCTGGTATCTCATGCAGATATTTGATCAGCTGCTCATTTTCAATCATGGCTCACAGATTCAAATCAGCTCACAATCATGCCAAAAAACTACTGTCATGGAGAAAGACAAGGCAATGAACATGCTATGCAAATATACTGTTTATCCACTGAACACGCATGTTTTCTGAAACTGTGTTCACAAGAGTAATTGCACATGTACTGTACTCACTCCCGGTGCTTTGCGTTTTCGAGCGGGTCGTCCGACTCTTCTTGTTGGTGTGTCTGTCACTCTCTCTTCACGTGTGACCTCACACACTTCCTGTTCCGCCTCTGGACTCTAAAACAAACACACAAACAAATCAGAACCAAAACACACACAGAGACACTCTTTCCTTATTTGAAGCTGTAATATGTGATTATAGTGACACCGGCTAAAAACTTTTCTATATAATACATTCATTCCCTACATTTTCTCTGTATAAAAAAATGTTGACCTATTTCCCCCTCTTTAAATTGTGAGGCTATGACTGCATCAGAACACAAAACCCAAAATTCAGCAGAATTGTATATAACTAACATAATATAATTTATGTTGACATCTGATGTAATAGTACAATATTATACATATATCATACCTTTATATAAAAAAGCAGATTTAAAAAAATAAATGAATATTATCACAAAATAATTTTTTTAAATGTTACAATTAAAATTCTAAGAACTTTTATCAACAAGTATAAAATAATACAATTAAAAAATAATTTTAAATAAGGAACGTATAATAAAAAAATAATTATAATGAAATAAAAATAAAAATAATTTGAAGGACAGATATATGAGCATATAACATCATTAAAAACAATTTAATATAAAGGACTTGCATTATGTATAATAAAATAAATTAAAATACAATCTAATATTTTTACTTTAAAGCATAAATTACCATAAAATAAAACAAAATAGATTTTTTATTTGAAGTACTTTTTTAGATTAATCTATGAGCAGAAAGAAAGAAAAAATACTCTGTGAGTATATAATAACATATTATAAAGGAATTTTTGTATAAAGGAGTTTGATCTTTATATTATAAAACAAAACAAAATAATACAATAAAATACATTTAAGGACTTTAAGGTCATAAATTCACACACAGACATACACGTGCACGCGTGCAAAGATGATCCGTCTGGACTCTCTCCGCGGGGATCCAGTCGGATGAGAGCGGTTACTAAGGTAAAAATACTGCTTAGCAACTGTCTCCAGCAGGTCATGATGCTGCTCTCCTGAACAAAACCATGAGGTCATTTCCCTGGCAACAATCCCAGCAACCATGTGCCCACTAATGTTATTTATCCACTAGTGTTATCACATAACACACATTGTGCAGATCTAATTCAAGAACACTCCTGTCTCTCTCATAAATCGTTCTGCTGTAACCTTTGAAACAACATGAAGTTTAATCAGTCCCCACAGGTCAGGGGTCACCAGGGGAGTATTTCTGCAAACGAGTGTGTGTGAAACTGCCTGAATGAATGTTAATAGTCATTAAACATTAACCTCAAGTCCATTAGAGATATGAAAACCACCGATGAACGTGACATGAACTCCACTCATCAGTGTTACATCATATTAGTCGACTATAGAGTAATATTTGAGTGGGTCAGTGGAGCATAATGGACCAATCAAAGACTTCAGCCTCAATCAAGAGAGACGTGATGAACCATAACCGCAGTCTCAAGACTAATGTCAGCTATATAGCAAATATACCTGAGAAAACAATGCATTAATAACAAATAAATCAAATAAATGTTGTTCTTTTGAACTTTCTAGTCAGCAAAGAATCCTGAAAACAATTTACGGTTTTCAATATTAATAATAATCAGCAATAAATCAGCCTATTAGAATGATTTGTGAAGGATCATGTGACACTGAAACTAAATTACAGGAATAAATTACATTTTACAAAAGAAAAGAGACCGTTATTTTAAATTGTAATAATATTTTACAATATTACCGTTTTTAATACAGCCTTTTCCAAATTAATGCAGCCTTGGTGAGAACTTCATATATACAATACTTTATTCAAAAACATTTTTATAACATAGTATCAGTCCTAAACGTTTTAAATGGTAATGTTATGTATAATTGCAATTCAAAGTGTAGTTTTTACTGCATTCTTAATTATATTAATATATTTAATTATTTTACATATAATTAGTTAATTTTAAACATATAACTGTTTTGATTAATTAATAATTTGCAAATATTTAAAAAAGTATTTTTATACTTAAAGTTAATTTGCAAAAACAGATAACAATTTAACAATTCCCAAAAATCATGTTTTTAGATAGATAGATACAGAACTAAACATGGTGGTAATTGTACTAATATGATAATTAGTTTTTAATTTTAGTGAGTTGATTGTATTTGTAAGAGTACAATACGAACACATGACTCAGAATAGTATGTCAGTGGTTAACAGTATAGCAGAATATTACATCAGAACATCTGAGCGCGGAGACATTTTGTGTCTGCTTTTGTCATCTCCAGATTATTTCGGTCATCAGTGGGTTATTTTGGGCCACTGCTGTTGCCAAGCAACCAGACTGGGCCGAGAACAAGAGAAAGTTCCCTGGTGTAACGAGTCTGTTGGGTCCAGCACCTCTCTCTCTTTCTCTCTTTCACACACTCTGCTCTCCATCTCCTGGTAAAGTCATACACATATATAAAAGCTGAAATGAATGAAGGGAATACACCTGCACACTGTCCTATAGGCAACATTTAAAATCAATAAAAAATGTTATATTGAAAATAATGTAAATATATTGAAATGTATGTAAATACATAATTCATTTTAATACTTAAACATTTACACTTTACATTTACAAGTTTTATAACTAAAAAAGTTTTTTCAAACCCTCCTTTGCAAATCCAATTATTAGCCTTCACAATGAAACCAAAAACCTGTATATGAAAACAACTGAGACAATAAATTCATTTTGAGTTGTACATAGGTAAAATTTGTTTTCGATCATTTTTTCAGTTCAAATAAAGCACATCCAAGACATGCTTTGTATGTTTGTGTGCTCCTGTTTCAAGAACAACTGTTTAAATGGGTCCATTTTCTCTGCCAAAGCAAACACTGATCTGATCACTGCTATAAATACTATATCAGCCAATAAATAACTTCAGCCGAGTTCACGGAGGGCATCTGAATGAGCCGAGCAATAAAATAAACCATGAACAACACACATCCAACGCACCTTTTGCCCTTCTCAAGATCGATTACTAAAGCTCTAGTAACTGATTCACCTGCTCAACAGACCGAGGTTGGTGGAAAGTTAATAAAAACCACTAAAAACATCACAGTTGACCAGCTCAAACCCCCAACACCTACTCTAATAAAATGCTTCTTTCAGTCCACATTAACACAGATTTTCAAACTGGATACAGCTCATATCATCATCACTACAACACTAGTTCTAAACTGGCTCTCTTTTCGGCAAAATACACTGTAAAACCAATTCACCTGCGATATTACATGAAAAAATACCACGTGCCTAACCTCACTTGACATCCAGCTGCATAAATCAGTTAGACAAGGCTTTCTGAACACTGTAAGGCCAGCGTGCAGAAACTACCTAAGCTGTGTGCTGCTCCAACGGCTGAAAACAGATTTATAATAACTGAACGGCCATTAAAGTGTAAGAGGAGCGGAGCAGGAAAATGAAGAGTTACAGAGAGTTACTAGAGCGTTCCTACACACCCACAGTCGTAACCTCAATGACACTGCGGTGGTTCTCTCGAGATTCCTGAGGTCAGTAGGCCTGCAAAATCTCTCTCTCTGACGGGTTCCAGGGTAATGCTCATCCGTGACTTTAATGAGTTTTTGTAATCATCCGTGTGGTTTTTTTTTTGGCCTACTGAATCCAAAGATGGGCCATTTCAGTTAAAGAGAAAATCTGACTAGCACAAAGGTGAGACTATTAGTTTAAATGGGTTAGTTGTGTCATCACAGGGCCCAATACAGATACACAAAAAATGCTACAATAACATCAAATTAAAGCCAGACTATTACATTACTGCAACTCGGACGGCATACATAACTAGCCTTACAGCTTAAGGTAAAGCTAAAATGCATGAGTAACGACTTTCTTAATATAGGCTATCATGTTTTTGTCGCTTTTAGGCTAAAAACATTTTGTGCTAACATGCAAACACAGACATGTATATTGTGCATAGCCTAATTATCTAAAAAACAGAACAGTACAAATGTTAAAGGGGCATCTGGTGCCGTGTGCACTTTTTCAAGCTGTTTGGACTGAAATGTGTGCTGGGAGTGTGTGTAAACAACCACCCTACAATGATAAAGATCCACAGGTAGTTTTCTATTAATTTAATAAAATAAGTTGAAATTCTTCTGAAATCAAGCCATTCTCAAATGCATGTCGATATGGCGTCACACCGACAGAGGCCACACCCACAATAGTTGATTGACAGCAGCGTGTCACACAAACTGAACTGTGTCTTACCTCAGACCCGCCCTGAGTGAGCCATCATCAGACCGAGACGCAGAGACAAGCAAGACTCCTAAGCGATTAAGGTGTTTTGTTGTTGAATGTATTAATGAACATAGCAGTAGTGATTTACTCCCGACATCTGAGTGACTGAAGACGCAGAGGATTAACGGTACCTTTGGTTCTGAAGGGAATGCGCCCTATCTAAATGCGTTTATGTTCACGCGAACCACTTATGGTCCAGCCCTGTATTTTAATGAATCTTTGCAAATCGCCTTTACAAATAAATGTAACATCTAGGACTGTGAATATGGCTAAATAAACATCCTCTGAGAGTGCCTCGGGAAAAAGGGGCGGGGTCAGTGGAGCTCATGAAGATTTAAAGGGTAAGTACACAGAACAGAGTGATTTGAAAAGAGCTGTTTTGACAGGGCAAAATGAGTGTTTTTTTACTACAACTACCATTGAGAAATTTTTATCAAACTATATAATATCATTATAAACAATCATATCAGCTTGTGAAAAATTAACATTATATGACCCCTTTAAGAAACAACTTGTTTCAATGATTCAGAGTCGGCTCTTTCCTCTATTCACTAGAGCTGTGTTACACACTGCATGAAAGGTCATTTTTGAAAAATCCACAATAGGGGCAATAACTTAGATTTGGATCGACATGATGGTGAGTAAATAATGAACTGTGCCTCTAAGATGAATAAGCACAATACTACTGTCAAATTTGTTCACTATAGGCTGTCCAGTGTTCAATTTTTATTTCCTTACTTGTGCTGCATTTTAAAAACACATCACAACATATTAAAACCTTAACAGAAACTTTTCCAACCAAGTTGATTTGAATTCAATTGGTGTCCATTCTTAACCAACAAACAACAATAATTTTCTGTGAGTAGAATTGGACAGAAAGACTGATCATGACTTTTTGGACTGAACCATCATATCTCTCAACCACTCAAAGGCGTCTGGCTCTGCCCAGGGTCTGCTGTGATGCCAAAATTCAGCGTTTGAGGACCACAGCTGTGTAGCACAGATAGCTTTCTGTCAAAAGCCGTTTTCAAGCGAGGGACAATTATGCTCAATCAGAGATGATGCTTTACTGAGTGTTTTCCTCCCTCTCATGCGCCTCTGATTTGGTTTACGAGAGAATGTGACTGATGGTGATCTTCCAGAGGTGTTGAGCGAGTGGGGTTTCAAAATTGCAACAGCAGCCAATTATGGAACAGACAGAGCACATGCTCATTAAATTTGCACAAGAATCTCGGCATTTCGAAACCATTAGCTCTGAAACCTCATTCTCAATTTCAGATGTTTCTCTGGGAGCGTCCTGATAATAGAAGTAGTGGTGTAAAGCATTATGGAAATTCTGTGAACCAGCAGCTGTGAACAGTTGAGAGTGTAGTGATCATGTTGATACACCAGCAATTGAAGCAGAAATTCAGTTTGTTTGTTTTCTGTGCTGCATGGTGCCCATTGACGGCACTCTGAAGTGCACTAGTTTGTGTTCAAATAAAACTATTTTGGTTTGAAAGGATAGTCATCCAAATTCAGTCTTCCTTTAGGCCTACTCATTTTAGAGGTGAAAATTGTGAATAACAATTCCAGTTCTGATTGTTTTAAGGAGAAGAGGGCAAATATTTGACCCCAATGTAAAAGATTTAATTATTTGTGACCCTGGGCCGCAAAAAAATGTATGAGTAGTACAACTATATTTGTATATATATTTTTTAACAGCAAAAATCATAGTAGGTTATCAAGTAACGATCCTGTTCCATGAAGCTATTTTCTACATTTCATGCCATAGATGTATCAAAACTTAATTTCTGATTTAGTAATATTCATCCTTTGTACTGATTTTCCCAATATTTATATATTATTTTTTGCACTCCCAGATTCCAGGTTTTCAAATATTTGTCTCTCAGGTCATTATTGTTCTAACAAACCAAACATTGATAAAGCTTTTTTATTCAGCTTTCAGATTTTGTATAAATCTTAAATTTATAAAGAATTGACCCTTATGACTGGTTTTGTGGTCCAGGGTCATATTTATTTGTAAAACATTGATAGAAAGCTTAAGCTTTCAGATGCAATGAATAGTGTGTTTGTTTAACTGAAGGTTGTAATTCTAACAACTACTGGCTTCTGATTTGAGACTTAAAGGGATAATCTTTTTAGGCTATGTGTCGCCTAAAAAGAACTGATTCATTAGTCATTCATTTGGAAATTGGATTACACTGGTTAAGCAGCAGTATGTTTTTAATTTCCTAATAGAACTTCAGACTATACTGGTCTCAGTGTATGTGCTTGGTTCACTAAGAAGTCATTCTTTTGAGAATCATATGAGTATGCTAGTTTGATACACTTTAAAGAACAAAATCATTTGTTTATGAATCCGACTTTGCTGGTCCCCATGTATGCATTCGATTTAATAAAAAGGACTGATTCATTAGAATCTTTGTTAAGAAAATCAGACTCCATTGGTTGTGATGTGATACAACTGACTAACTTATAAGACTGGAGCTGGAGCGTTGCTTTGGCTGTGGTTGTCTTTGGCAATTGTGCACTACGTGAATGATGCATGCTATGCAGAGCGTTTCAAATGAGCTTCCATTTCAGTTAAGATGCTGTCAGGTAGCGAGGCAGCTCATTAGGTTTTGGAACAGAGTTGATGTCTCTGTAGTATAAAAAAAACAACAAGAATGCCCTGTTTTGTATAAAAACATCAGCAGTTTTGAGCACAAGTTTCAAGGAAAAGTGAAATTTTCCCTTGTTCAGCACAGAAAAAAAGGTTTAATTCGCGCTCCACAGTGACAGCGACTGTAGATAAGCACTATCACACTCACCTCACAGAGAACCGCATGTTTCCATTTTAGATTTTGATTTAATCCTAAAATCCTGGTTTCAAAATCTGTATTTTTCAAGCTCAACAGTGAGGCTGTGAATTTTAATTAAGATCTTCAAGCAGAGCCAGAAATGAAGATTGATGATACCATCAGCTATAGCATGTCTGTGAAGAACGAGATGTATTTTAAGTTACTAATACGCACGCTACGTTGAATTATTTCGACCGTGTTGCTGGACCTCGAGCATTCATAATAATGTTCTGTCACACATTACAGTCATTCAGCCTCATTCCATGCAAATTATTACTGCTGCAATATATTAGCACAAACATCAACACGTTTTTTTGGCTTATTATTTGTGACCCAGCAGAGTGACATACAGTTCCATTTCCTGTTGTGAGTGGGTTGAGCATCGTATTAGATCAATAACACACAGCCATGTGTGTGCGCTCACAAAACTCACCCCCACCCCCTGTGAAAGTGGGAGGCGAGACCCCTCAAAAGATTCATCTGTCTCTGGCTCCACTACCCTGTCGTCCGTATTCCTCTCTCTAAGGAGTACCGTCATATGCCAGGATCAAATGGCATTCTGTCAGCAACCTGCCATACATTTCTAGCTTTCCAAAAATCCTCCACAGCAGGATTTGTACAAAAAGAACAGAAAACCAGCTATTGCCAGGCTAGTAATAAACTGGAAAATATCTAGTTTTAAAGGTGATAATTGCATTTTACACTTCTATGCTCAGAACAATTCATCTATTGTATCATTTCTATTTATATTATGAGAATTGTCTTTTGAGGAATTGTTATGTTGTTGTACTAGAATGTGTTTCTGTGTTTTGTGTGCCAAACTCTGTAAGATCTCATGATTATGAACTCCTACTTAAGCGTGTGAACTCAACACACTGCTGTTTTGCATTGTTTCTCTCATAAAGCGCAGCGTCACCGCATCTTTTGTTGGAGCTGTAAACGGCATCCTTTGTGCTAGGCCAATCAATGCTTCATTTCTGCTTTTCCCTCACATCGTTTCATGTTTTTGGCACGGATTGGATCAGAACAATGGTTCAAAAAAATATATAACTAAGCCGTCTCACAATAGACGAGCGCTCGAAGCAAGATTCATCCACCCACTTGGATTATGTCGTGTTGAAACAGAAGGCTGGAGAGGGAAGCTTTGTTCCTGTGTAGGGGTTTTCCTGACTCAGGTATTAAAGGATCTCGAGCAGCGGGTCCCAGAGAGAGTGAAATTATTTCTCTTCGTGCTGATAGTTGAACGAGTAGAAAATACAAATAGATATTCTGCTCCATTTAACAAATCTAAGCTAAAAATCTAGGAGTTCATCCTTGCTTTTCACTTGAATAGGTTTGTGATTAATGAGCAGCATCTGAAAAACAGTATAATGAGATATAAATTATGTTGTTACCAATCTGCGCATAGTGATTACGACTGCCAGAACTGGGAAAAAATCCATTGGTTAGGTAAAAACACTTCAGCTGAAAATCTAGAGGCGGCATTTCTGAGGAGAGTATTGATTGAGATGCTTTTTGTGCTCAGCAGGTTTGTGCCTTCAGTGTCGACGGTCCAGAGGTCTCTTAATATATGAGCGCATGCCGTTTAATGAAAGCCGTGTGCGAGGCCTCCCATGCTGTGATTGCTCAGCAGGTTTGCTCTTTTCATGACTCAAAGCCTTCCTAAAAGATAATTTGCCTAGATTGCGTTCTTTGGTCTACCTAAGCTTTTACTTCTATTCTGAGATACAGATAATTATAGGTGGCTCAATCAGTTGTCCTACTGTATTTAGAGAAATAGCCAGTGCATTTCAAGCATAGCAATTTAAAGACGCTATTAAATCAAAATGGTATTGTAATGTAACTTGCGTGACTTCTAAAAATATGCACTTCTTCATTAAATTGAATAAGCAAATTTGCTGTGCTGTCCGGGGAGGGAGCCAGGAGCTCAGCGGACCCCGAGCCCTGCTGGTTGGAACCCTACAGATCGGAGCGTGGCTCGGTCCCGTTCGCCCCCCTTGAAGGTACGAAGGAAAAGGCGGAGAAGGGGAGGAAGGCGGGATCATGCGTAACTAGAAACTGAGAAGAGTGAGACGATGATATTTATGCCGAGGTGGACAATGAGATTAGGAATAATAGTAGGCTGGTGGGCATTGATACTAATGAGCGCCAATGGGTGCCTGCTGTGCTGACTCTCAGCGTGCTCTTCCCGAACTAATTTAAAACATCCCTTAAAAATAAATGCTTTGAGCAAAAATACAAAAAGAATTTGAAATATTATTGCTTTTTCTCTATTTAAATATATTTTAAAATTAAATTCTCATAAGTTTACTTAATAAGTAAATGGCACAACATACATACATAAAGCAGTTTTAAGGACCCCAAATCTTTTTGTATTGATATCCTTTTGTATGAAAAGTAACCATATTTTAACATCAAAACTACTTCAGGTTCAAAACCGATGCGTGTTTTTGTGTGACTAACTGAATGAGACGTCTAAGCTCACAAAACTGTTAAAGGTTAACTACGTTTAAACTCAACTGTCATCCTAATTCCCACACAGAGTATTCCCTGTTCTGCTATGTTGGTTCCATTAACTTTAGTTGAAGATAATCGCTTCTGCTTTCTCTTTACCCAGCTGGCCAGCTCAGATAGAAGAACTCAAGCCTCATTTGAACAGTCAGTATGCATGTACCCCATAGACAGTGTAAACCAGAGGAGGCTGAGTTCACCCATCCAGAATAAAGCGTTATTGAGGATGAAATGGGATTTTTAATTGGCTAGGGTTACAGTGCCGTGTAAGGGCTCCGGCAGGTCCGGTGTTGTCACAGTGACACTGCCTACAATATGAGGCCATGGCATTCGGCGCAAATGCGTGTCCGTTCACGTTACATGGAATGATGGCATTATGGGAGGAAGCATCTGGTGGAGCAGAATGCAGGTCTTTCTGAAACTAAACCACCTCACACGCTGTATTTGCATTTTATACAGGTTTAGATGATCTCATTTGCTTTTATTAAACACTGGAGACGAGATGTTCTGAAGTGCATTATGTTCTGTCAGACTAGAAGTTTTTTGAAGTACTGCATTGCATTAACTTTACCTCTGAATTTATGATTAATGCTGGACTCCAGGGCTCACCTATCATGCTCCAAAGCCTGTTGTTCTAGGGAAATCAATATCTGAAAGGTGCAGGGATTTCACCCAGAGATTCATGCACCGCTGGCTACTCATTCAGCATGTGTATGTATTTCTAAATGTATTGCTTATCGACCAGTGTAAAAACAGACTCGAATGGAATGCATAGTAGTCATAATGCATCGCAGAATTTTTACAAGCTGTTCTTTTACCAAAAAGATTGAATATGTTGTGAACAGAAGGTAGTTTGAAATTAATGGCCTTGAAATTCTTCTAATAATCATAAATTTGAAAAGTTAGACATTTGGTGTGATTCAAGGACATGTTGTATACAAAGCAGCTATGTTTAAAGGTTTATGTGAAGGTTATTGCCAGCATAAGCAGTGGGCAGATGGGATCTAGCCATTAATGAACCATTATACTGATTAAAGTCCTCGCCAGCAGAAATTATGGCTTTAATCATTGACAGCCTTTACACTAAAAATTAATTAAAGCATAGAGAGGGATTCCTGTCAGTGGGTCCTTAACAAACTAAATGCTCTCCAGATGAAATTCTGATCTATGTGTATTAATTTAGATTCCAGCTTATATGAAGTTTATGTGTTCAGTACAGAGGGGACTTCAGATATGAAAGTGATCTGATTTTTCACTGAATACTGAGATATTTATATTATTTGGTTAATTATTTTTTTGAAAAGTCACATAGTTGCTTTTGAGTATGGTGATATTACATACAAATGAATATACAAATGCAATACAAACATTACAGTATGTTTATGACATTTAACATATAATAAAATATACCACATATAATACATTAGAGGAGTGAGTAAGGGTTTGCTAAAATAAATGTGTTTAAATTTCCATTGCTGAGAATATGCACACATATTATAAATTAGCCCAAACTTCTCATTTAGTTATCTTAATTTTACAGTACTGCAAAACTAGAGTCTGTGTGACTCAGCTGTTAATAATTAAAATGTGTTAATTTGGAACAGTCTGGACTGTCATGAAATAACAGTTGAGTCATGCAGAATTCTGGGTTAATAAATAAACATACAATATCCATTTTATGTCTAGTACATAATACATTTGTCAGTATTTAATGATTTTTTTTTTAAATAAAACCCATTATTAATGGAGAGGGAACTTTACCCACACACAAAAAAATGAATTTCCATATACTGTCATCATATACTAAACTCATTATGTGCATGACTCAGCTGTTATTTCATTATGTTGCAGGTGAACATCTTCAGATATCTGAATACCACGTAGGGATCCTTGGAATTGGAACTCAGCTCCTATCTCTATCTCTTTCTCTCTTTTTTGCAGGTTTGTCCAGATTCAATTGGAAGCACATGGTTGCTAAGAAATGAGCTAGGAGAAGCGACCCCTTTAACCTCTAAAGGAAGAAAAAGCAGGAAAGTGGGATCTGGTTGGCACGAGGAGATAGCGTGAGTGTGGGATTGGTGTGGTGGGTGAAATTGGGAAGGTGTTGGTCAGTCAAGTGGGAAAAGGCCTCAGTTTTTCATTTCATCAAGCAATAAAACCCCCAAGCCCTTGTGGCCTTTATCTGTGCTGTGATCTAAGTACATTATAAGGCTGAAACTCAGTTTTGAGAAAGCAGCTGGAGGAAGTGATGATTACTACAGAAAGTCCAGGCAAAGTAATGAGAAGGTAGCGCAGGATAACATCAAAACCAATTAAGTCCATCCAGGTTCAATTCAACCTTGAAAATTTTCCATCTATTTTGAATCCTGTCTGAACGTACAGACTAATTTGCTTTAAAATACAGACAAGAATTCGTTGAGTGTGCCGGCTGATAATTTATTTGCATGCTGTGCATTGTTTTACTGCCCAATCCACTGAAGGAATTATGCAAATCTAGACAACAAAGCAAATGCGCTACCCAAAAAAGTGTATTTTTTTAATTACTGCTGCACAGTTCTGGAAAACGCAGCAGACTATTGCAATCTGGCATACTTTACTGAAACTGTATTACCCACTGCGACCCATTTTAAAACGCCAAAAAATAGTGTTCTCAAGGCACTTCTGGGTGTATGCCTGGTTATTGCACTCTTCTCCATCATTTGATCTTTATTTGATGAATTACTGCTGCCATAAAATGCAAACAAACATCTCTTTTTAATAAAATTCTGTTTACCTCCTGCTGTCTGTAGGCGGTATAGTGCTGCGATTTGTAAATAAGCCACAATCTATAAATAATAAGCCTAATTTACATAAAAAGAGGTGTAAAGAATTGCAGTGACTTCCACAGATTTTACCGCCGATATTGCCTGCTTAGTGAATAAGACATCGAAGCGAAATGAGTTAATTCACTCCACGCTGTTTAGTCACGGCTAATTCTGAATGCTATCTTACAAACCCAGGACTTGCGATGTTACAGCGATAACTAATGTGGATTTTTGTCAGCTAGATGAGGTGTAGGATGACTCAAAGTGAGCATGTGATAAAGAGATGCTCTGACAAAAGTGTGACACACATGCAGTGGATTCATAGCAAGTTATGCTCTATTTTCAGTGAATGACACCTTTAATTGATGCAGCGGCTGGCGACTCGCGTACCGCAAAGTCAGATGGGTGTGAAAATACAGAGAGATTGAGAAAGAGGGAGAGGTATTGCTGCTGTTTTCCCTAAGCATGAAAAATGAGACAGAGTCCGTCTCAACCATATTATCCCTCTCCCAAAGTGCTTTGTAGACAGTCATTCATCTTTCTGCATCGCACCCCCTTTATCTGTCACTCCTGTCTTATCTCTACACCTCTCATCCTGCTCCACTATCCTCCTCCACCTGAATATAATTTGATGAAACTTTACCAAAGCAACTCAGGGCCTGTAACTCATATTCACTGGCTCAGACCATTAGACACCAGCCGTCGTGTCCCACATCTCCATTGTCCAATCATCGTTGTTACCTTCAGCTTTGTAATAGCTCTGCCGGACCTGTTACAGATGTAGTGTTTAATGACAAACAGTAATCAGGAGAGATTTGGTGACGCATTTAATCTGTGGTTTTACAGCTTTGTCCATGGATGATTTTATCCCCTGAGGCAGATTCTTACGAGCTCACTTACTCAGCCTGACAGAAAGCGATGTCAGAACAGCATGATAAAAAAAGCACTGCAAGAAAAAAAACATCACAATTCGGCTTTTTATCTTAATGACAACCACCGGGCAGACTTTTCTTTGATGGCAGGTCATTACTTTTCATGTTTAAGTTTAATGAATGAATAAAAATGAACATTAGAATATAGATAAACAAAGTTTTTGTATAATTAAAATGTAAGTTTTAACAAGTGATTGTATAAAATCTGTTGTAAAGTTGTTTTACTTCAGAAAATTGACAAAATTAATAAGAAGTATTTCAGTATCATTATGTAATAATGTAATCATGTAATTTTACAAGACAAGATTACTTTAGATTACTTTTAGACAAGATTAAATCATTCAAAATTAACATGTTTAAAAAATTAATAAATAAATTATGTATACAGTATGTGATTCTCTGTCTCCTTGTCATCAGTGAGTTCTTCAGTGAGTTTTTTATGTTTTTTGTAACATTCGTGGATGTTTGTGTTTAATGGTGTACATTACTGATAAAACAAAAAATGGATGGTGTATTGGAAAATATTCTTCTTTTGTTTTGTTTCTCAATTCCTCACCATTCTTATCTGAATTTGTGGCAGCTCTGCAAGTGTCTCCTGTTTACATCTGTCAAGTTTGGGACAACACCCCTCCAGGACAGCAAGACTGTGTGTGTGAGTATGCAGGACAAACATATCTCACAATATTAAATTCAGAGATAAATTTCTCGTTGTTGTTTTTTTATCTACTATAGTTATTCATGGTTAGAGAGACTGTGGTCTCAAAGATATTTGCTGATAAGTGTGTCAGCGAGAGCAGCAATTTTATCAAGGATGATGTAAGTCATGTGGTCTTAAAGACTGATCATTTTACTTCGAAACACCCCATGAACTTGGACTTTGAGGCCATGTCTATTAGATTAGTACATACCAGTGTTTAATTATTTTATTTTATTTTAGTACATTTAAAATATGACCAAATATCTTCCGTTCAGACTGCATCTGCCATATTTTCAGAACGTAGGGCTCAAGTTTTAGCTCATCATATTTAGCTATAGAAATCTAAAATGTTATTTTATTAAATTTTACATTTTAATTTAAATTAATTTCATTTTATAAATAATTTAGCAGTTTAGCAGTTGAAATATACAATGTATTTCAGGCTTTTGCGCCAATAATTATTTTCTTACATTTTTGTAAAAAGTATATTTGTGAATGAATGTTTTTTTCTGGTGTAAATTCAGTGAAATTGTTTCCCTTACAGTGGCACTTTGCCTGCTTTGCTGTTGATCTTTGCTGACTATGTGGGGAAGGCTGGCTTGAAAGCCTCCCATCTTCCCCACTGGCAGCTCCTCCATTACTTACAAAGTGCTTCATCTCTCTCCGCTGAGGCTGGTCTACTGTGCTACTTCTGATTAATGACACTGCCATTCCAGCTCAATTTATTACCATACATTTCACCGTGCAATACAATCCAGCACGTTCACCCTGTGCAGAGGTATTAACATCGTGCCATGATACTTGACACTATAATAGTGAAAATTATAAGAACTTATTTGTCTGGCATTTGAGACAAATCCATTAGGCTGACTTGAATAATAGCAGAGACACAAACTACTGCCCCTCAGGTGCTTATATGAACACATTTGCTAGTCAAAAGAGCATTATATAATAATAAATTCCTTTGAGGATCAGAAAATTGCTGACAGAATTGAACAAAAACAATCAATGTGTTATATATATATTGTAAATTACATGCAAGATGCACAATACCTTGGGTTTAGAGCTAAGAGATAAGCATAAATGTTCTCTTTTATATAAGAGTAACAGAGAAAGTTCGTCAGCACTTTTATGCCTCACAGGATCAACACTAATTGTTGGAACTCTGGGTAGCTTAGCAGGCAGATTGTGATGGTGTGAAAGTATGTCCTTATTGAACTCTCCACATTCACTGCATCTGAACAAACATGCTTGGACTTCTCACCCTCAACCATTTATTCAGTTAAAGTCAGCTTTTTTTCTGATCTTCACAGTTCGCTAGACAAGATTCATCTTGCACTTGTGGAATCTGACTAAGTCTCTATTCCCACAGTCCTGCCTCCGCTTTTCCTTTCCAACATCCAAACACGCAGGACTGCCTCATCACCTGTCGTTCTGCTTTTACTTTCTGGCTATGCTGGCACTTTTGCACATTCACTGCCTAGAACAGCAGCACTTTTACCCGGTATTTCATTTATTTTTGTTTTATTGCACCCACTCAGATAAAGCATTGCACTGTGAAAGAATCTCACCACACTGTCCATAAACTTTGCAGTACAGGATTCTCAATTAACTTATATAGTAGACTTATGTTTATTATATATAAATTATTATATTATATATACAGATCTTTTCTCTCTTAATTTACAGTCTTCAAATTGAATTGTGCTTGTATTCCAGTTATTTTTTACTTTACAGTATACTTGCAGTACTGGCCGTCCCAAATGATGCTCTCAGATGTTGTTTCTCTCTTCACGCTGCTGTTGGCTGCTTTTTGGCCATCCGCTGTTATCGACCCATTAGACAAAGCAAAATGGAATTTCTAGCTATCTGCACCCTCTTAGTCTATTGTTTCCCTTTCAGTCACGCTAAGGTAATTCGTTTTTCAGGGGCCGTGTTTCGCTCCCCTTTCACTCCTGGCTGATTGCCTTGTAGAACAGACCTGTCCATGTAACATTATCCGTGGTCTATGCTCTTTACCTTTAATTTATCTGTCTAGTAAATGCCAGGATAACCAGGGCCTTTGACATATTCCTGTCTCTATATGAAATGCCACATTCTGTTCGGATATTTTGTTGGTCAGTGGAAGTTTTATAATAAAAAAAGCTTAATTTTCAATCTGTAAATAGCTTCAAATTTTTTAAAGTTTCATCTGAGGCACTTGGTAGTGATTATTTATTTATTTTGTATCCTTTGTATTTGTATCCTTTGTCTGTTTTATCAGGAATAAAAGACTATTACAATTGTGTTTGTGCAGTCTTTTGCAGAGATGTTGAGGATGGCATAGTGAGTATCATAAATCAAAAAATCAATATTCAATTTCTTCAAGAATCACACATGGCCATTGTTTTATCAAACTTTGCAAGTCCAATGGATAAAATAGGGTTTTATTGGAATGGTTTCATGCAGAACCCTTAACATCCATGCATGACAATGTTCCACTGAACAAAGTTTCTTCAGTGTGGAAATGTTCTTCACACTCTTTTAAAAACTGTTCACTGAAAGGTTCTTTGGGAAGCTCAAACCCATACTTCTATACCATCTCTACCAAAACTTGGAAGCTTATTTAAAAAGTGTGCTTATCACTGAATGTACTAATGCACTCTCAAATATGTCAAATTGCAGAAATAAACTGGGTTACAAAGAACAATTTGATTTGACTTTATCATAAAAGATTGCAAAATAAAGAAACAACGAATAAGCACATACTTTTAAACAGTGAGCACATACAAGTGTCTCACAAACACTATTCACAATATAGTGAATATGCTCATATTTGAGAGTGGGTAGCTTTTCAGGTTTCTGTGAAAAAATTCCCTGAGCTGCATATTCAACCTTTGGCATATGGCATAAGAGCTAATTAGAACTATGCTAATGTGCTCCCTCAGGCCCAGCGACTGAAGAGGAAACCAACTATGTGCTTTGATACATCTGTCATGCTTCAGCAGGCGCTAACAAGGATGACTCTGAGACACTACAGACCCTGCATAATATAGGTCTGTATTCTTCAAACTTATTATTATTTTTTTTCACTTATTTTAACTTTTTAGCTTACTTTACTTGCTTTTGATGAATAATTTACATTTATTTTAAAAATAATGGTTCCAAGAGAAGATTTTTACAGTCATGCCTTTGAAAATTAATTAAAACCTTTGGTGAACATTTAACTATTTTAAGAGTCTAGTAGTTTAGTAGTTATCCAAAGAACCTTTTTAATTAGAGCTTTTGTGGAATGGAAACATGGAAAGATTGAATAAATGTTACAGGTTTTTCATGTAACCATCCATTTCCATAAGAAACCTATATTTTAATAGCCTGTGTAGATGATAGGCTATGTATGTAAAACCTAATAAATAATTTGGCATTTAGCTATCACTTTTGTCCTCACTGTCTTACAGTTTGTTTATTTAAGACAGTTAAGGTTAAGTGCCCTGTTTCAAGGATGAAATGGTGATGGATCAATTTTAGTCTCAGCCTCAGTCGGCACAGTCACCTACAGTCATGCTGACCATCTGATGTATATTGAGTTTCAAGAACTGTCAAGAGTTGTCTGAAATCATTGGTTCCAATCTGATTGGCTGGTACTATACAACATCTTCTGTAGTCAAGGGATAATGACCTGTTCTGCTTTGTTAGTAATGGGCTGGTAAGTGGGGGGTGGGGTATTATGTTGTTAAGTCAATGGTGATTACAATTATTTTCATATAGATTGATCATTTTCTAGTTCGTAATAACTTATATGTGCCAATTACCTTAATTATAGTAATCATAAAATTGTTCATGACTTTCCATTTACGTACTTATGCTTTTCCATGGCTTTGCAAGACTACAAATTGCTGCTTACAAAATCCTCTGATATTTCCAGACAAAATCCTCTGATATTTCCAGACTTGCCATCGCAGCGGGAGCCGTGCTTATTGTAAGCCAATTTCACAAACAACGGAGAGAAATTCAGAGCGAGTCTGCTGCGTTAGAAGCGCATGAAGAACAGGCAGGTCCGTAAAAGCGCTGTTCCGCGGTAGGTGGTGCTAAACTCATTCACATTTTGTCGGTACCTCTGTGGGTACACAGGATGATTTTAATCGCGCTGGACAGCGGCCAGCGTCACTCACAGTCTCAGCAAGTCGACGCGCTGCGCACGAGAGCAACAACCTCATTCCTGGATATTAGGCACTAGGGGCAAGTGCGCGAGCGCGGCGCGCGGACACGATTCGACTGAGAGAGCAGCGCGCGAATGGTTTTCAAACTGAAATGAATTGTTAACGGCCGTTTGAAAATGAAGAGGCTTTCTCGAAAGCTGACTTTAGCTCTCGCAGCGCTGTTTTGGATAGCAGCTTTACTCTATTTCATTTTGCTGAATAGCCGCAAAATACTACCTGACCAAAGAAACGAGCAACCGCAAGTGAAAGAGGTGAGTGATAAATCTTGATATGTTAGAAATAACAAACCTCGTGGGCGAAATGGTTTGATTTGGGTGATGGAGTGTTTCTAAAACCTGTCAGTAACACTTTAATTATTTGTTTTTCGTGTCCTGACTGAAAATATTTGTAAAGGTGCGCCACTTTCACTGTACGTTACCTGAGCCAACTATAAAGGGCAAAACAGTCCAGTAGGCTTTTTTTTATCTTGTTGTGTGGAAAAGAGGACGGTTTAGTCAGATGAATTCCTTTTCTGAACTTATTTTAAACGACAATGAAAAATTTTGCTTACTTTTCCCTCGGGAGGTGAAATAAAATGCTTTGCGATAACCTTTTCACATCTGTTTGTTGACAAACATTATTCAGTAATAGCCCATTTTGTCTCTTTTCCTATTCAAGCATGAATTTATCAGTCAGTATGATGGACGCACGAAAATGGCTTTAATGTAAGTGCGTACAAGAGGGAGCAGATATTCAATCTAGATTATTGAGTGAA
The DNA here is from genome assembly GCA_032353835.1 of Enteromius viviparus. NCBI lineage: Eukaryota > Metazoa > Chordata > Actinopteri > Cypriniformes > Cyprinidae > Enteromius > Enteromius viviparus. Next base: position 24,168 of record JAUCNO010000335.1, read on the forward strand.
AAGTAAATATTTAAATAGCCTGTAAGAAAGGGTTGTAATTAACGCTATAAAAAAGCAATTAACATTTGTACTGTACCTCTGACATTTGCTTTCATCAACCACTTTTGGACTAACAGTTACCAGGAAAGACAAATCACTAATGTCATATCTGTTTTTTTTCTTATAGACAGCAATACGTTTTATTATAAGTTTATTTCTTAGGATAAAGTGTCCTATTTTTCTTGACAAGTAATAATCTCTTATATTGTTCATCTGGTCTGGAGTTTTAGAAAAGTCTGTTTGCCAGGATACAGTCTAATATTTCAGCATGAACTGAACAATTAAATTCCTCCAAAAATCAAATCGTTTGCACTGTTATCCACATTCTTTTTGGCGAGATGATGCACATATGTGTTGCATTAATAAATAGATCTAGCTGCGGCATTGTTGCTGTAAATTGTGTAAATCTGCAGCAAAGTCTTGTACATCTTGTAAGTCAGTTTGTCATTCAACAGCGGCTGGTATATGACAATAAAGTATCACCGAGGGTAATGGGGTATGAAGCATGATGTATGGTGTAATATATCTCAACACTGAGCAACACTATAGGAACGGAAATATGAAAACAGTTCGCATATTCTCCTTACATCTGTACAGAGACAATGATGGACTTTTTATGGTTTAATGACCAGATTTATCTCAGAAGGAATGCATAAAGAATTCTTAGCTGGTGGATGCTTCAGTAGTGTCTTTTTATCCTCGGTTTCTCTGTGCATCTCTGTACGTAAAACAAAAAATAAGTTAAACAGTTAATGTGGCCTTGAAAACCACCAGGAGATCGATTTTGCAGACACTCCCCCTTTAAATACAACTTAGCGCTGAGAGAGGAATGTCTACTTTAGTATTCTGTGTTGAACATCATGTTTCCATTTGCTGTTTGCTTCAATATCTATTTTCTGTAATAACCCTGACAGGGAAGGCCGAACCTGCAATAGCTGTTATTGGTGAGGAGGAATGTGAAATACAGGGTTGGCGCAGCGGCTGTTGAGGTGAATGCGGTGTGTGTCACGGTGGCCAGTGTGTTCAAACCATTCATCAAATGGTGGTGACATCTCACTCAGATTCGATGGGGAGATACTCCCCCATCAGCAGAGTGATGCATTATCTTTATAATGGTAAGGGAGGACTGAGATATCACCCATGACATCTGCTATTACCATGATTCATAGCAGATATGTCCCACAATATAGATTACACAAGCATACAGTGTTGTTGTGGGGTATATTCACAGAGGCTTCGTGTCACTGGTGTTGAGGTGATAGACCGGACAGATGGAGTTTGATGGACTCATCATTTGCCTGCACATGAATTCTGACAGAACGTTGGAATGAATCATTTTAATGCAACACCGCAGACCAATTTTACAGTCATGCACGGTTTCTGTACCTGCTGAGAGTGTGCTGAGGCCTTTAAAAAAGAAGCAGGGTTTCAAAAGAAGTTCAGATGTGTGGTTTTCTGCTTTGCAAGAGGGCAGAGGCTTTGGTGGAGAAGAACGCTCTATAAAAAGGACCCACACAACCACACATACAGAGTACAGACGACAGGACAGGGAGGATCCAATTACCACTTCCTCAGTCTGTCCTCCTCCTCTCATTAGAAGGCTGAGCTCTGTGGGAGCCGGGGAACACTGAGCCCCAAACGTGGCACATCTCAAATGCCCTGATCAGTGACTGTGGAGCATCAAGGAGCTAATGATTTCAGCGGGGAGCGTGGGGGTGGGTGCGTGAACGCTGCCTTTTGAAGGCGAATAAAATTGTTAAGCAGATAGGAAATTTGACACATTGATTCAGAACCTGTCATCTTTTTTTTCATGTGCTAATTAAATTCTGTTTTTATTTCTTCGTATGCTTAATCATTATAAGAGTTCATTTTTGCAGTGAGTCATTGTGCCCTAATCCAAAGTGTCTAGATTTACAACAATGTTAGATTTTTACTAGCGCTCTCACCTTTTGAATTTTGAACATTAGCTCAGCCTGTAGGCTTGGCATGTTGCTTTAAAGTTGCTTGGCCATTTTAGACAAACTCAGAATGGATGAAGTGCCTGTGGTGTTGTGAGTAGTAAGAACTAAAGACTGAACTACTAGGCATAATATACTTCACAACTTTTTTTGAAGTTTGGGTGAGCCAGTGCTGATTCCCATAAGTCTTCCGATTTTGGGCAGTCCACTTTAATACATTTTACAGAATATTGTGGAGTGTATATTTGTTTAGCTTCAGATTAATCCATCCAGTAGGAGAAAAAATTTATATATTTTGTGACACATAAAAAGTACACTCTGTATGGTGTGAGAATAGGTATTATGAATGGTACCATGACCTAATGAGATGGTAAATTGGCCAAAATTGTAATGTAAGTGTACTTCAGAATTTATGGCAGAAGTAATAGGTCATTGTGGGTACTTTCCAACATTTTTCTGGATGACTAGATGGATGGTAGATTTTTTTAGCATATTGTGAATTTTGACACTGTATTTTTTGCCTATTTTTAAACATAATACAAATAAATATATTGTTTTTGTGAGACTTTGGGAAATTTGTGTAATAAAAGATACAGAAATTTTAGCTTATGTATCTTTTGAATATCTGCCATAAAACCAATTGAAGAGCTGTTGTTTAGCCTGCCTGTTGGGCTATTTACACAGACAGACGTCTTTAGCTGTTGAGTTTTAGTGCCTCACATAAGACTTTGAATTTCTAAACCAGCAAGCCAACTGAATAACTAGTTCATCTTTTAAAAAACATGTTTGTTTTCTTTTCATTCTGTCGCACTGTGTCCACTTGTATCCAAAATAGACTCTGTGTTTTTGTTTGGGGTGCCTAATTATTCAAATGAAAATATGTAGTTTTGCATATCCCTAATGAGAACATTTACATATTGTTTGTATCATGAGAATATGTGTATCTGCATTTCAATATCAGCCTGACTTTTAGACAGACAGAAACCACCAATATTATCTGATACCGATATGACTTGGAAACTGAATTGGCGAGTGGAATTGAAAGCCCAGCCATTATCATGCTAAGCAGTCTAAAGAAACAGACATGTGCAATTACCCACCTCTATTACTGGCTGTAAAGATGCTGTTGTGGCTGTTGTAAAGCAGCAGGCCATGACATCCCAGGCACACACGCAATACTGCAAAAAGGTGTGCGAGCTCACTGGTGAATTCTTAACTCATTGTGTTTACAATGCCCTGAAGTCCACTCAGTCTAGAAGTACAATTTAATAGCTCTATATTAATGATGTTGTTTTGTTGCAAAAAAGAGAGGAAGTTTCTTGAAATGACTTTAAGTGGGAACTTTTAAGGCCAATTCACACAGCACTGACAGATGCAGACAAACGACAACAAGACACGCTTATTGGGTTTTGTCAGATCGGTGTTACCTCTGTTGGCTTTAGTTGGCGCTTGTTTTTGCTGATTGAACATGTTGAATCAGCGTTTGTTTGTCTGTTTTTTTAATGTCTGTGAAGTGACACTGTAAGTGGTTGGCTGTCGCCATTGGTCTGCGTCGGCTGGCGCAGTGTGAATTGGCCTTTAAGAGGTGGTGTGTGCTTAATCACTATCGTATATTTTTATTTTTCAGGTACCTTTTTGAATTTTTTTTTCTGATTATACTTGTTTTATTCTTTACCTGTCTGCACATGACCTTCATTAAAACTCATATATTTGAAAATTCGGTGATTTTTAAAATTAAAAATGTCATCGCATTCTTTGTATCGCCTTAGTCCTAATTAGCAATACCTCTGAAACTGCATCTGTCATAAACATTGGCTTATTGATTTATGATGTGTGTTTTCATTGTAACGACCCTTGCTATTGTTATAAGCAGAATCTCTACACAAATTTGAATGCTAGTGGCAGTTATTTCCTTGGAGGGCAGTAGCTGCATTTGGAAACACAGGAGAGAAGAAGGCATCATCATCAGTCAGCATTCATACAGGCATCTGGGGAGAAACTAGCAACCTGCTGGCATGGGTAATCACCAGCCCCAACCATAACCAACAGCCTCCAGCCCCCTTAATGGTCTAACATCAGCAAAAAAGCTCAAGGAAATAATAAGTGGGAAAACATGGAAACTCTCAAGCTGCTGTCGGTGCAGAATGTGGAGGTTTATTAAATTATGATTGATATTGCCTTATGGATTTCAAGACAGAGAGTGTTCGACCCTCAATATTCGTGACTACAGCTTGCTGTGTGCCTCATATTTTGAGGGGATTGGTGTGATGGCGCTGCAGAACGCTGAAATATTAATGACTTTCTTATGATAATTGAGAATATTGCCTACAGCAACATTGTTTACTTTTTCCACTCTTTTAAATAGTTTACCGAACGTGCTTTTCCACCAAGTGAACATGCTCATATCAGAGTCTTGGGTTTTGCAGTGGATTATTATTATTATTATTAATTTTAGATTTGAAACTCACAGATGCTAGTATTTCAGCCCCATAGGTCCTAAGAGACCTAAGTGTCACTGAGGTCAAGCATTTTTGTGGAACAAAACAATGTAAAAATGTAAATAGACTAAATAATTTAAATTAATCTGCCTTGTTTCCATTATTCTGTAGATCTCAGATGCCGAGTGGGATGACCTGCTAGAAGAGTTTGAAGAGAAAAGCTACCTCAATGCTCACAGATGGAAGCCAGGCCAGGACCCCTACAGTCTGTATGCCTTCAATCAAAGAGAGAGCGAGAGAATCCCCAGCAACAGAGCACTTAGAGACACCCGACATTACAGGTAAGCCCTGTGTGTGTGATCTATATATAATATCCACACAGTTCATATTAAATTAATGCAGGTGCATCTGTGAGTTCTTAAAAACTTTTGAAACTGATTAAAGGTGTACTGAGATAAAAAAAAAGAAGTAAGGATTAAATTTCATGAGCAAAAGCTTTAAGACTGGTTCATGGCTGGGTAGAGAGTGCTTCTTATGCTCTCATGACGATATGCTATACTAGATCATGAAGCATTTACACTACTAATCAAAATTTTAGGTTCTGTTTTTTTAAAAGCTGCATTTCTTTTATCAAAAATATAATAAAACAGTAATTTTGTAAAATATTTTTACAGTTTAAATTGCCACTTTTTGCCACAATCACATTTTTTGCTCTCTGTCATATGCAATAGCCAGAAACACAAACCTAACTAAAAAGAGGTGGGTTGGTGCTGTTTCAGAATTTTAGCAGATAGGATTAACTTGATTGTTAACATGCTTTCATTTGCATTGGTAATTGAGTTTCTTTATAAACGCTGTCTGTGACATTTGGCAACTCTCGTTGGCAGCATGACCTTGTGGTATTTGTAGCTCATGAAATTAGACCGTTCCTGGCCACAGTACATTTTCACTCTCTGCAGCACTGTGGGAGGTCACTCACTCATTTGTGCAGTTCACTTTCGTCAGTCAGAGTGCCACATTTCATTTTGCAGCTATTTCTGGATTCTTTTTATGTTTGCCATGTTTACACCTTATATTAGCATCCATCTCGGTTAATCAGACTGCATGTGATCGATTGTGACAGATTTTCCCATGTTTGCACCTCATGTGAGCACTTGTGAACAGTTTTTCTTTAAGGGGAATGCATCATGTTAATAAAGTACAAAAAAATAGATTTTTAAGTTCACTGCTAATGTTATGCTTATTCTCAAGTACTGTATTTGCATTTATTGAAAGGGCTTTTCTATGTTTTCTCTTTCAAAGCTACACTTAACTTCTTTCTTTTATTGCAATGGATGGTTGATAGATGAGTGTAGTCAGTTCTTTGTTGTTGTCCCAGACACTTTAGGATACATAATCAATTACACTACATGCATGATATCAGCCTCTTACAGACAGTAATTCCAGTAAAATGCTGTAAAATTACCAGAACTACTTTGCTGAATGTTCTCACACAGGCAACAGTGTTCTATCTTTTTCCTTTAAAGCATCATTCACACATCAAATTATTAAATGATTAAATGGAAATTACATCTCAATGGCTGCACATCCTGGTGTTATGCTTGTAAAAATGGAGGAGTAGCCTACACGCGATTAGTGTTTTTGTTGAATGTTTTTATTTTTGTGTCAAACACAATATCGTCTGCTACTTGCCACTTTAAATTCTGGAGCTCATTAATTCTGGAGCTCGTTATGGATGAATTCTGACTGGCTGTCAATAATTGCATCTTCATCAGCTAGGAAAAAAAATTTGATTTCAAAGATATTGTTTCTCTGTGACGTTATTGTTATAGATGTGGTGTGGAGAATGACATTCACACCATTTACTGGTAATGTTACAACTTCTTATACCAAAATAAAATGTATTGAACAAATTTACTGGTATTTTTAAAAAGCAAAAAAATGGCTCTTTATGGCAATTTACCGGCAATTTTTCAGTAAAGTCTGAATGTGTGAAAGGGGCTTTTTGTATTTTTGACTGAATATCCCTAGAATTGATCATTGCATGTGATGTGATCAGATGTTAAATCCGAGTATAAACAGGGTCAGAGTCCCCTGTATACACAACTGATGAATCTTTTATTTGCATTTCCTGAATAAACAGAACTTTGATCATAACTTTCTCAGTGTCATATTCTAAATTCATTTAGGCAGATTCTGAGTCATTTACTTTGATGTAATGTTTATAGTATTGGTTAGGTTAGGCCCAAATAAAAAATGCAGAAATTTTTTTTTTTGCATTTAAAAAAAATAAATACTAGACCTACAGATTTAATCACTTTGGTAAATCACTTTTTTAATGACTTTTATTAGATAAAAAATAATATATAATACAAATCAATCAATATTAGTAGACTAGGCTTATTATATATTACGGTTACAGTAACTTACATATTGTTACAGGAGTAAGATTATGGGGTCTAAACATCATATGCAGACTTTTCTGAGAATTTCTCAAAAGACCCACTCTTTTGTCAACAGAGAAAATTATTGATGAATTTTGTCAAGTAACACCAACCATGCTTTATTCCCAGTAGCACAGTGACCTAAAATATGCGGATAGGTGTCAGGTTTATGAGAAATCATCAGAGCTTTTGGGGCCTCTGTAGCAGTGCAGTATTATTCTCTATAAAATAATTCATGCAGGGGTTTGGAGACAGTAGAGAGAATCTCCGATAAAAGGTGAGGAGGCGGCTCATTATGCAAACCAAGTGCTCTAATGCTATACTCTTCGCCTTTCCCTGTGTTGTCTATTTTCTCTGTAGCCCTCATTTCTTCCTTACTCTTACATGACTCAAATGCCTTAGTAATTACAGTAGGAACACCACTCTCATTGTTCATGCTGTTGTTGACCAGTAGCAATATTGAAATATCCAGGGAAATGCAATCAAAGTGCCAACGTTACCTCTTAATTAACTTAAACTGAAATTAAACAAACAAAGGATAATTCTACCGTTCCAGCAGGAGCCACTCTTTCATTGTGGCTTTAGATGTCAGTAAAGACGCAAGGTATTTGTTAGTGCTGACTATTTTTGGTCAGTAAAACTAACCTTGCCAGATTTTCTCATTTAACAAGCTTGTTGGATCTTGCTGCATTTTCTCATACTGCACGATCAGATTAGGGTATATTAAGCAACCTAACACAGGGTATGTATGTGTTTGCACTCAGTTTACAAATTTCTTCAGGTTTCTTCAGGCAAGCTTAGTCCTCTCAATGAGGAGAAGGCAAAAAATGCTACGTCTCAAACTAAGCTGCCAGAGCATTTTATCAAATGCAGAATGAGACTTTGACAGCCATCTGTGGCAAGACCCTGGTCCTTTCACTTAGCCTGGTGCCTGAACCTCAATTTGCTGCAGAGAAAAGAGTCACCACCAGAGGAAATTAGCATGAACCTCAATTCAGAAGGACTTCCATTCCTCAAGGGCTAATAACTGATAAGCTTAGGCGCCAGGAGCTTTGCAAATGTTGTTCATTAAAGCTGCCATTTATTCAATTCAAAAAGAGGCTTCCGAGTCCCTGTGATGAAACACAGAGGAGGGGTGGAATATAACCATAGTGAAGATGAAAGAATTTAAGATTACTAAAACAATATAGTTTGACTTGATGAATTTTCTGTAAAGATTCTGTAAAATGCACTTATATTTTAAAAGTCTACTTGGGACTTTCTTCCAGAAAATAGGATATTTTCCAGTTTTAAATTGTTACATTTTATACAACAGTTAGTACTTGTCTTTGAGCCCTCAAATGATTGGTCTTAAAGCTGCTATAACATTCCAACAGCCCTGCAACTTTGTGTTTTTTTGTCACTCTTCCTGCTTTTTATAAGTGAGTCAATGAATCATTCATTCTGTTGATGTGTTAAAAACACTAATTTTGTTCAGGAGCAAAACAAGTGGCTGTCTTTATGAGTGACTCTTTGAGTGAGATGAAATATTTACATTTTGTTGTATACTGTGACAAAATAATTTATGTTTCATGCTAACAAAGCAATTTCAGTAGCAATCTAGCACTATAAGTGCATCCAAGGGCAAAAATTGAGTAATAAAAATGAATGATATGACCCATTTACACGTTAGATTTAGCCTGAGATCATTTTATTCGTTCTTAGATATCCACATTTGGCAGACATTTATTGTTGTAAATCTACCTTTATTTCTTGATTAATGTAGTCAGAGACTGGACCCTTTTACAGCCTTTTACGAGTGAAATGCTACTGTAATTCAGTGAGTTATGGCTGTTGTATAATGACATTCAAATAGCCTACATGGCAATGGTGAAACTATGAATTTGTAAATCAATACGGTGTTAGCAACAACAATCAATAGATCTCTGTAATGATATGAAGCCATTATGCTAGCACCCACAGACATTTGAACATTGCAAGCAGTCATGTGCTCTTTTTTTTTGAGTGAAAACAAAAACATTATGAAAACATTAATATAATTGACTGATTACAACACTTTCATTGTACAGAAAGACACTTGTATTCAACAGAGAGCAGAATTCCCCTCAGTAAGGGAGTGAACAAAACACCTCTTATTGGCCATTGCATTCAGAAGCTCAACAGAATCATGTGTTATTGGTTGTGCCTCTGGTTGATTTAAATATAGCAGCTTACATTCTAATCACGCAGGTGTTATTGTATGAAACATTAAAAAATGATTTGTCAATTTTATTGTCTTTTGTAAAAACTGAAATTCTTTTGTTTTGTTATAATTAGCAATATGTTTGCAAAACGTTGCTATTTAATTTCCTCCTTCTGGCAACATGATTGACAGTATTTTATTGACGCCTTTATGACTTGCATTTTAGGCTTCATGTTAGAGAAGTTTCAATCCTTTTTCTAATTAGAGTCAACCACCCTGTATCAACTCCCACTGCTGAGTGATGATGGGCATGTGCATGTGGCATTCCTGAGAGGAAGTGCCTCAGATCATCAGCGGTAGCCAATTAGACAGTGCACTCACACCAGCATTCTTCCAAATAAAGCACAGACGCGTTAAAACCAAAGATCCCATGCTCATTATCAATCAGAAACCATGATATCTCCAGGTTACTGCTCATTTCCTGTTAGGTCCCCTATGCCTTATTAATACAATGTAAAAATCTTCTTCTTTTTAGAGGTCTTTAGATATTCCGGGCCATCTACTGCATGTGCTCATGTTTAATTTTCATCGTAGCTCAAGCTTATGAAAGACATGCTGTCTCCTGGGACTTTCAGGCTTGCCAAGGTTGAAACAGTGTCACTCGGTTCCCTAGAGCTCTTAGACATCCTATTGTGAGTAAAACAAAAGCACCACCTGAAGGACGTTCGCATCTCCGGAGAAAATCTGAGACATGAATGCATATTTTTAAGATAAACTTCCACTTCGGGTCCTATCATTGTTCTGTGTAGAATCAACAATAAAACATATGCAAAGCAATTACTCAGTACAGCAGCATATTTAATTAGCTTTTACTGTCTTTTCTATTTGTCATATGCAGTATTTCTGTTGTTGAGGCCATATGTTGTGATTTTTGTCCAGCAGACTCAATGAAAGTGAGTGGGATACATCATAATGAGAAACGCTAAGACCACGTTCCCAGTTCCCAATTTTCTCAGGGACGCATCCATCATTTTGGCGAAATATCAAGTACACAGTGATATGCTTCCCCTCTCCCAGATGTTGTTTTCTGAAAGAAACTCTAATGATGTTCTGTGTTTTGCTGTTTAAAGCATCCCCCTATCTTAAAAGACCTTGGGCTATAGCTGCATTGAGCGATGGATCCCGCTCCCAGGCTGCCTCCAGTAGAGGCTTCAAACAGCATATAAAGCTGTGAACACAGGACTTAGCTCATAAAGTGTGTTTAAGGCTGATCTAACTGTATTCATGGCAGGAATATACATGCACTTGATTCCAAAGCAAATTTATCATGACTGTTTAACCCCCAAAAGTTTTGTCATAAAACATCTGCACTTTACAGTATATGTGTTCCTCCAACCGAGCGCCGATTCTCTGATTAAACCATTTTAAAAGCTCTGGCTTGTCTAATGATTGGTGAAATCTATATCACGTTATTTCACAGTTTGACTCAATATTTAAATGATTGCATTAGAGTGGGGGAAAAAAAGATGGAAAAGGCTTAAATTACACTCTGCTAATGCAGTAAACAGTCAATTTCAGTCAGTTCGCACTTTTTCAGTAGCAGGCTTTCCAGACAAATTGGCTCTGTTTCAAAACCAAGCAAACTGCCTACGTAGATGACATTATAAAAAATCATTCACAAGGTCCGTGATGCAAAGTCTTCCAAAAGCTTGGCAGCATAACTTGGAAAACTAATTGACCATTTTGCCCCATTATTTATATATGTTATGCTTATTAGAGTGTGATTCTGAGCTTAGTTACATATTAACAGTAAACTTTTTTAGAAAAAGAAAAGAAGTTTTGTGTCTAGTATCCTTTGTGGTTTGCGTAAAAAAACGCAAAGACTGTGTAGCAGACAGCAGCCTTGCTTGTTCTCCAGACTGGAACAGAACCATTAATTAAGCAAGCCATATTGAGCCCCAAATTAAATATACATTGATATAGGTGATTATGAAGCAAGCAAGCTTGAGATATAACTAATTTAAGAAGGTTTGAATAGTGGGCTAATATGAGACCACCTCAAAGTTTTGGTTTAGTACAGAAATTTTTGTTTTGTGATGTTCAGAGACGTACTGTATGTGGTTATGTGACGATAATGCTTTATTATGCTTAATGTTTACAAAAGCCATAAAAATAGATCACAGCAATGGCTGTCCAATTTATTATGTCCCATTTACACCATTGGAATTGTTTTTCCCATTCCCAAGAAATCTTGGGAGGTCTTGGGAAGGTGCTCTCAGTTATAAAAGCAAAACAGTAACTCCAAGAATTGTAAACAAAAGTGTTAAAATATAAAACTGCAGTATAAAAACAATGAATTTGAAATAATAATTTAAAAAGAGGATATATTTAAATGTTAATATAACATTACATTGCTCTCTCCTACAATGCTTCTTGACCATGCTTGGATGACCAAAGCATGACAATATCTTAAAAAAAGTATATTAACTGATTCAATTTCTTAAACTGTTTCCAGAAATCATCTTGCACCCTTTCTTGAAAGTCAGATGTATTTCTCTTCATCTGTGTGAAAATGAAAAAGATCATTGAAGACCAAATGTGTGTATAGATGGGGAGCACCCCACCCTGTCTGAATCTAGGACACAAGCTCCCTACAAAGGCTATCCTATATCCTTTATCTGTTTTTACTCTCTGAAGGCTGTTCTCATACACAAAGGCCAAATGGCCCAGTGGGTAACCTGTTTTTTCCATTTTCCAGTAGTTGTTATACAGTAGATTTTTGTTTTAGGTTGGGAAGGCTATCACAATGAATTGGTCATTTTGATCTTTAGTTTTTTTCTTGTACACTGACACTCTTTACTACCAAAATCTGAAAGCAAAATTAGATCAAACAAAGATTCTATAGGGAGTTTGAACAGAATTATTTTACGGCAAATCATGGAAGTCATGGGAGGCCGATGAATGGGCAGTGGGAGAAGTGAAGTGACTTGTGGCAAGGTATGGTGACCCATACTTGGAATTTGTGCTGTGCGTTTAATCCATCCAATGTGCACACACACTGCAGTAAGAAGTGAACAACCACACACCGTGAACACAAACCCGGAGCAGTGGGCAGCCATTGCTGCGGCGCCTGGGGAGCAGTTGGAGGAATGGTGCCTTGCTCAAGGGTCTTACCTCAGACGAGTCGTGGTCTTTTTGGAGTTTGATGTAGTGTAGTCGGATACTTGGAGACACGGCAGGCAAAACTTAACTTACACGAACTCTCACAGAAAGAAAAGAAAGTAAAGAAATAAAGTAACAAGACTAGATTGGTTTTCTTCTCATCAAAAGAATGAACAAAAGGTGATTAAAATAATGATGACTAAAAGCCAGTTAAAAACTGGGCTAAGAGCAAACTAAGAGCTGAGGCTGAAAGAATAATTTAAATAGAGTCTTGAACTTTTAAACTCATCTTAATAAATCCAAATGCATGTTATCTTATCAATCACATGGTCCGAATTTTCCCGCTCTTGCAGAATATAATTTTGAACATGATTTCTATAACATTCGGCTCCACAGGTTTAAAAGTTCTGATCAAATCTTAAGTGTCTTATTCACTCTGATTCACTACAGTGCTTTTTACTGGCCTACTCTTTCTGCTGTTGGGGTGAAGCGAAAATGCTATTTATTTTTAATCAGATGCTCTATTATTGATGCTTTCGCTCCTCTGGGTTCTGCCTGCTGTCCTTTCCATTTTAACCACATGTTCCCTCTTCCTTCACACATCTGGGGTGCTTTTTGGTCTGTTAACACAGACAACACCTCTCTTAACCATGGCTCATGTTTTATGTTGTTTATTCTTAAGGGCTCACTGGATAACAAAGCATTGTAAAAACACTCGATTTACGCATTTCTGAAGTTGCTGTTCACCATATGCTAAGGGATGACTTGACCTCCAACATGTTTGATTATTAAGTAGGTGTAAATTCAGCAAAGGTTCTGCCACACATTAAACTTGATGCTTAATTAGTACCACAGAGTCTCATTATTTTGACTCCCTCATGTCTCTCCCAGGTGTACAACACTGCACTATGACCCTGTCCTGCCATCCACTACCATAGTGATCACGTTTCACAATGAGGCACGATCTACCCTGCTGCGCACAGTTCGGAGGTAAGACTTAAATCCATCAGTTCTATTCTCATATGCTGCTGCTTTGCATATTTGTTACTTTTCTTTTTGTGTCAAAGAAAACATGTAGCTTAAAACCCCATTGAGCTACCTAAAACTAGACACTATTATTTTCTTTTGCCTTATCCACTTTTGCCACACAAAATTCACCAAATTGTACCTTCAGGGATATGTTAGGGGTCTGTCACTAAGGTAGTATTTTCAAAGGAATGGCTTTGTATGTTATTCATCCATAAAATGTTAATAGTAGTACCTTGTAGTGATGCACGGGTCGTCTCATAACCGCAGGTCGGGTTGGGGCGAGTTAAGAAATTGTCACTTTATTCGCGGGGCGGGTTGGGGCGGGTCATTAAAAACATAATTAAATAAAAAATCCATGTATGATCCGTGCAATTCCCTATAGCCTAGATTAAATATTTAGGAATATCTATTTTCACATTTTATTAAGTTCTTTGATACGATTACATCACGTGACAATAAACAAAAGCGCCAATCAGCTACCGCTGCCAGCCACAAGCGCATCAAGCAAGCGCACATTCAGCTCTGCTGCCCGAGCCTGGAGTCCAGACGAAATAAATTAAACCCCGGTACAGTGGATGCCTTTCTTTTTTTGCACAGCGAACGTAAAAACGCTAAATGAACATTTCCTTGTGATAAATGAAAAAACGCTGCTTTGTAAATGTTTAAAATGTGTGTCATTATCTTTTTATTAATATGACCTGATTTATTGTTTATGTTTATAATCATATGTTGTTACCAGTTTACAGGGCGATGTTTCTAAGCACTTTCAGACGTAAATAAAGGCTGTTTTCGTTTGAATTACAATGCCTATAGTATGTCTATTAAATGTTCGCGGGTTGTAAAAATAGATGGTGTGCGACGGGCTGGGGCGGTCCAAATAATTTCATAAAAGCGGGACTAGCATCACTAGTACCTTGGTACATGTTATTATTCTAAAGTACTAATATGCATCTTGTAGGATAGATAAGGTAAAAATTAATGCCACAGTAACAAGCTACCCAGAGGTACAATTATTTTTTTACAATAACAGTTTTTTTTTCAAAAACAGATTTACCCCTTTCAAAGCTAAATAAACCCCACTTCACTTTCAGTCTTGACCTTTGAACTACTGTAGGTAGTTAGAGCACTGAGTAAGTCTTTCTATAGCTGTAGGGCAAGGGACATGTCAATATAGCTTAGAAAAGGCCACAAGAGTCTAAGAGTACAGTTAATTTTAATCATCAGTTCCTAAGAATTTATTTCATATACAGTACATAAAAGTAAGGTGACCGATTTCACCAAGTACAGGAAGTTCATGGATCAACATCCTTGATAAAAAAAAGAGAAATAATGAGTTTGTTATGAGTTTTCGTAAATATAATTGTGACAATGTGAAATCGTCTCAGTCTTTATGGATAGCTTTCATTTTCTGGGGGGGTGAGTGTTGCCAAATACTCAGTGATACAATACCCAATTCTTTCTGAGTTCACTCTTTTTTAGATGACTCTCTGTTACAATAACTGAGCTGTGAAAAATTATACAAATTAATAAATGAATACAAACTAAAGTGCGATATTGATGCTTTTTCTGTATTCTAACTATAATTTGAAACTTAAAATATAACTTAATTTTAATTTTGGTACTGTATGTTTTTGTTAGATTTAGTCAAATATGGTTTTTGGAGCGGTCACAGTATCCAGGTGCAGTTTGGCTCCTGAAGCTGCAGTAAAGGGATGTGGTGTGAGGTGTTTCGCCCTGGAGTGTGTGGATTCTAAACTACTCTCATCACACATTAGTCACGGCAGCTTCTGTACACAGCAGAAATGACTTCTGACCTGCTCTAACCCCGAACCTTTTTTAAAGTTACCAGCCATTTAACAACAGCTCTGATAATAACGTCAAAAAAATATCCTGTTGACTGACTAGACACCTTGATGGCAAAGCAGTATTAAACCATATCTTTCTATGACCTTTTCCCTATGTGGGGATTCTCTATCTCTCATGCACATGAACGCACAAAAACATCTCTTCACATGAACGCTCTCATAGACTAAGCATTTACACAGAGTAGGTTTGAAGTGTGGGCCCAAGGCAGTTTTTGATGGGTGTTGCTGCTGACAGAGGTTATTACTACAGGGGAGTCCTAAGAGGTGGAAGAAAACTTTTTGGAGCATTTCCTGGTTTCCTCAGTCTTTCCTTGCGGCTACTTATCAGCCAAAGGAGAGCGAGTGAGAGAGATGTGAGAGGAGGTATGCGGAGAGGCTGTTTTTCTTAACCCCCTTAGGTATAGGGAGTCAGAACAGACCTTGGCGACATCCATGCAACACAGTCACTATTTCCTCCTGTCTGAAGATGAGCAATTCCTACTCTAGACAAATGAAAAAAAAAAAAGTTCAGCAAATGGATGAGAAAGGACATGAATTGATTTGCCAGAAGGGCTTGAAGAAACTTTTAACATTCTTGTGTCAATGTGATGGATGGCAAGCTGCTATGTTGCTTTATTTGCATCCGAAGGCAGCAGAGAGTTTATGCTAACTTGCTACATAAATTGTCGTTGAAGAATTATTTATTCAGAATGTTTAATTTATTGATGTCTTTATTATTTAGCTGCCGTCACCATTTTGTGAAATCAATTAAGTAGAAGACTTAATTTAGACTAAATTATTTACCTTCCACTTGTCCATTTAATAAAAAAAAGCCATTTTGACAACTTTTAGATTAAATTAAATTCCTTTTTTGGACTTTTAAAAGTTATAGTATTTTTTTATAGCCACAGTTTGAATTTAAAAAATCTCATGCAACTGTTGTCTAATACACTTTGTGGTTTATTAATTACTTTTGTTCCTCTTTTTGTCACAATGTGAAATTTTGTTGTTACACTATGACAATAAAGTACTTGACTTGACTTTCTTTTTTGTAGCTTTGGATAAATGTAGCTTTTGGTGTACAGTATGCAAAATGTCAAAGTAGTCTAGCTGCTTTGGCATAGTAACTTTTTTTATTAACTGTGTTTTACCAAATACAGTACAATTCATAGCCACATTTTCTGCTTTCTGACTCAGTTTTATGGTTCGGATAGGCTTCAGTGCTTTAGATGAGCATCAAAGCCAATGCGCTACCCTGCTCCTACAAAGCCACCAACAAAACCAAAAATCAATAGACTGACATTCACTTTCACAGGCGGTACAGCACTGATAGGAAGTAACAGCAGAAATCGGTGTTAAAAGTGCTTTGATTTGTAATTAGTCTTTGAGCAGGTGTAAACGATAAGAGGGACAGTATTCCAAATGAATACTTCAATCAAAATAAATCGGCGTTCAAAGTACTTTGTCACTTGAAAGCAAAAACGTCTCAATGAAAAACATTTAATTCAAAATAGTATATGTAAAATGTTTTGGGTGTTAAAAAATTCCCTGTTTAAGAGAAGCAGGGTAGGCCTGAGGAAGGTCGATTGATTGAAATATTGCAAATACAATTTTGCGATGATGCAGAAGTTTATATTGTAATTGTACTATAGGCATATTTTCTGTTTCTGATTGAGGGAAGAAAGGTTTTTTGTGAGGTGATTGAAGGAAATATGAGGATCCCACAGCTCGGTAGAGACGCAAAGTGAATTTGAATTGTTCTGTTTACTTGTGAATCTGTGCGCATGTGCAGTACAGGGGAGAAATGTGATGAATGTGTCTCACTGACTCAGACATGTGGAAACATACCTTTGAGCGTGAGTGCAATGCAATCAGTCACCTAGTGCGAGGACAAAGAAAAGAGGTTTAGAGGAGGTCTGTGCTCTTCAACTCCACAGCAATCCAGTCCCAGTGTCTCCCTCCATACCTGGCTAACAACATAACTGCTTATTTATCTTTGGGATTTTTTGTAAGCACCTTTTTTGTGACATGCACATTTTTTGTGGTACTGTTTTACAATGTTATGTATGATATTTTTAATAGCTTGTAGATATTTGCTGAATAATATAATTATATAAATACACATATTGTTAAGATTTTTAAGATCTCCAGAAATAAACGTGAAACAGTGACCCATAAACAACCCAACATCAAATTATTGTGCATATTATGAAATAATTTTTCTTTACAAATAATTATTTAAGAATTTTCCGAATTACAACTTTCTATATGTGAATAAACTTTGATTACAGTTTCTATATTTTAAATAAAAATGTGTATAAAAAATGTACGTAGGTCTGTGGTATTTTAATATTATTTATATACAATGACATTGTTTATTTGGTTATTAATTCATTTTAGCTTAAAATTTTAGTTTTGTGTTTTTAATAAATACTTATTTCACCTTTTTAAAAAAAAAATTGTCAGATTCCAACATTTTTCATTTTTATTTCATTTTAGTTTAAAACAGTAGTATTTAATTATGTAATTTTATTTCAGCTTTATTTCAGTTACAGAAAACTATTTTATTTTGCTGTACATCAGTTCTAACAGTGTTGATTCTGTTTTTCTTCAGTGTGTTGAATCGGACTCCTGTGCATCTGATTCATGAAATCATAATGGTAGACGATTTCAGCGAAGATCGTGAGTACTGTGCATTATTGTGAAAAATTCCAATGTCATAAATACACGCTCACATAATGTATTTGATGAATATTTTAAATAAATACATTTGAATCATTTTTTACTTTCAGCAAATGACTGCCTTCTTCTCACCAAGTTGCCAAAAGTAAAGTGTCTTCGCAATAAACGCAGAGAAGGTAGGCCAGTGATGATGTCTCTGTCACTCTCTCCCTCTTCCTATGAATTAAATATTTCGTTTTGGGCTGGCAGCATGCCTCTTTGTAATACCATCCAGACTGTAAAAGCAGCTGTTTGCTTTTCGCCCGTGTGCTGGTGAGTGTTTTAACAGCAGGCGGTGCGTTACTGGGAGGGTGCCGGTGAACAGACTTTGAGGAAGATTACTGCACATTGACTGAAACTCTGGCCAGTGTTTCACACTTCCTTCCATGTACCAGTTGCACAGGTGGAAAACAGAGCCGATACAGTTTTACCACCACACACTCATACTGTCATCCATATCTTTCCATTCGGATGAACAGATATATTGAATCTAGAGGGTGACAGAGCATGGATTAGTTTGCAAACAGCTCGCATAGACATAGATTTATATGCGTGATAAAAAATAAAAATAAAAACATTTACAAATCCATTTGTAAGCAGAGCATTTTGGTGTGCATCTAACTGAAAACATTGGTCTTAAACTGTTATAGCAAATATTGATTTTGCCACTGCTGTACAGCCTCTGGCAGATTTTATGCTGGCCTTTGTTTGGAATGGCTGTCCAAGCCCTTAGAGATTGACTTTGGTTAAAATGGCCACTTAATATTTAATGAAATCCCATTAGCATGGTTTAACAACATTATGGATGTTGAAAGGTTAAGTCATCTTTATGGCTGGTTACCTTTTTAGTAAATTAACCAGGTCAGGTTTTACATAAATTTCCATGTCCAATTTGGATTTAAATTTCTCATTTAGTTTATTAGCAGTATGCTTTTAATGTCACTGGGCCAAATGCATTCAGACGTTAATAACTAGATTTTCATTCATTCTGAAGGTAATATGAGTAAGGCTTCCTCATTCAAAAACCATAACAATACAACTCTCCACACTGTTATGAATGGATGGTGTTTCTATTTGTATGTTATTATGGTATTTATTATTTTGAGTGTACTTTATGTACTGTATATATATATATATATTAATGTATATATTTTTAGCTGCCATTTACACATTTTTGATTTCTAGTATTTTTAAGTTATAAAGTAAAATATTTGTATTTAATTTAATTCCATTTTTTTTATTGCTGTGAGCAATATTTTTTAAATAGTTTTAGATAACAACACTGTTTCTGAGGGTTTGCTAGGGGAAGTCTCTATGATATACAGTACTTCTCCCTAGATAAGGTTTGATTCCTGTTGGATTTATTTGCTAATTTCATCATCCGCCATGCAGAGTCCAATCATTTAGAAAAGTAATAGCACAGCTCTTCTTAATAATCTGCAAATAAGCTAATCAGTCACGTCCCTAGCTAGTTATGCTCAAAAGTCTAATATCAGGGCTTAGGGTTTGTTCTCTAAACCAAAGTTTGAGCAAGCAGCAATAATAATGAAATCATTAATAAGAATAAGAATAATGTAATATTCAGTCATCATTGGCAAGAAAAATTCTTATTAAAAGTTCTTATTAGTAATAATCATCCAGTCGCTGCCCCCTCCCTGTTTATTCCAATGCTCCGAGGTTCCATTACACACTGTCACACGTTGTCGCTTAGACAGCATTGATTAATGCATAAAACCCCTGTGCAGCCAACTCTGTACAAGAGAAAATTGTTAAAAGGTTTAAGGCATTTAAACCCTATTGTCGTCCCAGAGCTACAAACAGGGTGTGCGGTTCTGCTATGTTAACTCTATTAGCTGTAGGTGAATGTAATCTCTGCCATTCACTCACTCTCTCGCTCTCTCTTTCATTGTCTGTCTTTCTCGCTCTCTCTTTCCTTCTCCATCTGCCCAGCGCATACACAGAGGGGCAACACTGGCCCAATATGCACGCACACACAAACACAGCCTGCTCTCAACAACTCTGTAGAGGATGCGCTCACCCATCTGGAAAATACAGCCTTATTGAGGATGAAATGGGATTTTTAATTGGCTGAAGTTCCTGTGCAGCATGAAACTTTGCACGAGTCTTGCACGCTTACAATTATTATGCATCCTCAGTTAAGCTCTACCGATTTAACAGCCTCAACTTCATGGAAAAGCTTCTTGCTCTGATTCGATAATAACCATAAGGCTTTAATTGTCCCTTCAACTAATCAGATTTAAACGGCTCTCCTCGTATCTTTTTCTGTGAATGAGATTGTTGAGATGAGAGTATTTGTCAGTTTAACAGGCTTCTCAACAGATGTAATGTGCAGCTCTGATGGACAGTGAATTCTCCAGTGTCTGATCTATTTGCGTGTGTGTATGTGTGTGTGTCACAGGGTTGATCCGGTCCAGGGTTCGAGGAGCGGATGCTGCAGGAGCCGGGATCCTGACCTTTCTGGACAGTCATTGTGAGGTCAACAAAGATTGGCTGCCTCCACTGCTGCAGAGGGTCAAAGAGGTGCAATTTTTAGACTTATTCATATTGTGTCAGTAGCATTTCTACCTGGATTCTGTGCAACTGTCTTCTTTTTCAGTTCATTTTCAATAGAAGAGAGTCAGCAGGCAAAACGGAGGCGTCACTGAATGCAGCACCACTTGCCAAGCACATGCATGAATATCCTGATGCTTTGTTCTGTCTGCTAGCAGAACTGTTATTTGACGTATTTTAGCAGCATATTTCAACAACAAAAAAAATCATTTAAAAGCTTTTGAAATATTTTGTGCATATAAAGCAGCACATATCACAAAAAAATTTAAAATGGGTAACACTCTGTTTTATGTTTACACTTATTGATTATTAGCATGCATATTACTGGAATATCAGCCATTTATTAGTGCTAATTAAGCACATATTAATGCCTTATTCTACATGACCTTCTCTACATCCCTAATCTTACCCAATACCTAAACTTAAAAACTACCAACTATTCTAAAGTGTTAACAAAGTACGTTTTTCATCACATAAAATGGTGACTTTATTCACATTCCTCACAGACATTAGCTTAAAAGTGTTGTTGTTGTTGTTGTTTTTTTTTCACAAAATCACGTAGCTTGAAAAGTCAGTAGTGCTGACACATCTCAAGTATTCCTTTCTTTCAGCAGGACAGTATTGTGAGGCATGAGAGAGTTGAGTGATGAGGTCAGAGCATCTGGTGTAATGATGTTGGACGAGAGTGTGTTTGAGAGTGTGAGAGCACATTCAGTCGCTCTTAGTAACACAGATAATCCCAGTGCTCAATGATTTTCCACCTCCTTTGTTGTGAAATCAAGCTGAACAGACAGAGAGTCGAGCCGTTCACATTCCTTATTAAATCTCTTGTGTTCTTTTGTCTCATTTTGTAATATTTTCATTTTTCAGGACCCGACCTGTGTCGCCAGCCCTGTGATTGACATCATTAATATGGACACGTTTGCCTATGTCGCCGCTTCCTCAGACTTGCGTGGAGGTAAAAGCTGCAATTATAATCCTTCATTCGCTGTCCCACCGCTGACATCAAGGGGCGCCGGTCACAGTCCCCAATCAGCAGTGTCACACAGAAACAAATCTAACAATTAGCTGTGATGAAAGCCTCGGCCTATCATCGGCAGTACACTTTAATTATCACCACCATGGCGATGTATAATTATGACTTATAAAAATTTTAGTTACAAGAAAATGGAGCAAAAAGATCTTCATTGATCTCCCTTTCTCTTTCTCTGCTTCAGGATTTGACTGGAGTTTACATTTTAAATGGGAGCAACTATCAGCCGAAAAGCGAGCCAAGAGAGCTGAGCCTACAGAGCCTATTAAGTAGGTGAAGAGAAGCAAAAGCACTTTAATTTTAACTATTCTACTAAATCAGGACAGAGGTTTGGTCCAGCGCATATTGGGCTTTGAGCACCATGTTTAAAATATGTAGAGAATTTTTTATTTGCTTTTATTTGTTTACAAGTCCAGTTAACATTCAAAGGAAAAGCGTTTTAAAGATTTTATGAAATGGCATTCACATTTAATTGTGTCATATAAAGTAAAACAGAATTTCCAAGTTTGAAATGATGATTAATCTTACTGAAAGTGTTTGTGTTTAGACTTGGGAACTTGAACAAACTGCTAACCATAGTAGTAAACTAGCACAGTGGTGCTCAACTACACTCAGATATTCCTAGTAAACCTCACAATTAACTACCAAGAAATTGAAATCAATTAACCATAACATTTTAAAGCAGAAAGGCTGTAATAGTATTTTACTATAAAACATAATCCAATAAGCTGTTTTATTTACAACTTCAAAAGCCTCAGAAAAATTCTAAAGGGGGCAGCAGGATGACTTAAATGTAATGTTATTTAGTATTATTAATTTATTAAAACTCAACATTATGCTACAAAGATAAACAAAATCATACTTATATCTATGTTTCAAAATGTCATAGAAACTTGAAGGTGGTCTCTATTTTGTAACTTACGCCCGAAAGAAGTTAACTGGAGGCAAACATTTTTGAGATAAATTTTATGAAGTGAATAATTTCTGTTTCCATCTCAATTTGATGTACGGATTACATTTTTAATTACAATTTGTTGATTATTATGCTATGGTGAGAATTGGCTTGGTCTCAGATACACAGGGAGTGAGAAGACTGGAGCCTCTTTTACACATTGTGGGGGTGAGTTTTACAAGGGCAAGAATCACTCATCTTTTCTCCCGGAAATATAAAAATCTACTTGATTAATATTGTTTTCCTCCCCAGTGCAGCCTTGGTAACACAAAAAATAAAAGCTTTAGATGAATCTTAAAGATGATTTATTACATTTTGATAACATTTTCTTTTTAAAGAACAGCATGCACTGTTCCGTCATTTCTTAGAATTTATTAGAAACATAAATAGTATTTAAATTTTCATGTTGCTTTTGAAGGGAGAAAAGGTAGTTGAAGTATGGATTTCTACTGAGAAGTTCAGCTTGGTTGATCATTAAGAATTAAATTATTATATCACAATTAAAATGTTAAGTTGCTATACATTTCTTTCATTAATCAGTTTTTGATTATTTGATTATAAACAAAGCAACATCAACATTTTAATCCTGCTTGTTTTTTCTCCTCCATCGTCTTTCTCTCTGTCTCCTCTTGTTATGGTGTAATTCACACTGTTCCTAGCACTCTCAGAAGCTGTTGTAATGAAGGCTGTTAATAGCTCAGATAAGCAGGCAGTCAGGCTGAGAAGGGCTCAGATCCCGTCTGCTCCTGTGCGTGCTGTGCACCGGTGCAGCACTGCAGACGGCCTGGGTCTCTCGCAGCCCATCCGCAAACAGATGCAGAATAGATCAGTGATAACTGAGTCACTAAAAGCTGTGTGTGTGTGTGTGTGGATGCAGATGGGAAGCGGTGGTGTGTATTTCAGGATGATATGTGAGAAGGACAGCACAAGCATGACCCCTGACTGACAGCCAGTTTGTGCATATTTGTGATGTAATACTGGAACTTTTGTGAATACTGAAATATACAGAAGAGTCTAGGATTGGATGATTATTGCAAATGACTGATATGTTTCTGGGATGTTATGTGATTTGAAACAATTATTTTTACTGCAGTGTGTAGTGTTACATTTCTTAAACGAACAAACTGGAACACTTCCAAGATTGTATATGTTTCTAGTGTGTTACATACACTAGTGTTCAAAAGATTGGGATTGTAATTTTTTTTAATGTTTTTAAAGAAGTCTCATTATACTGCTATATAATATTGCAATTTAAAATAACAGTTTCTATTTTTAAATATTTTTAAAATACTAATTATTCTTGTGATGGAATCTTCTATATACAGGTGATACTTTGGTGATACTAAAAGTAGTTCCTGAATCCCGTAAGATAGTTATTATAAGTGGTGTTTCAAAAAGCAAATATTGATTTTGCTCATACTGTACAGTACCTGGCATCTGTTCAAACTTGTACTCATTCCTACGTTTGTGGTATGAATAACTCAAAACATGCCACTTGTGCACTATTATATAGGAGATGTGAACTATTTTTAATTGATCTGATTACAGTTACTACATACTGTACCATCAAATATGGCAATAACATTCGATTTATTTGCCTTTACCTTTTCTCTAGAAATTAATTTTGTTTTATTATTTAAAATGCATTCACACACTCTCTAATCTGTTAAACCTTTGACAGGCTTGTCCACTTTCCACTCATTTACTGAGCCCAATTGTTGAAGCTTTTGAGCTTTGTTTCTGCCTTCTACAATGAGATGAGAACAGACGTGTGAAGAGTAAATGAATCTGAAATGAAAGTACGTGAGTGGCCCTGAGAAGCAGCAGATGAAACAATGTGTCCTACCACTTCACAATGAGAGATTACGGCTGATGAAATTCAAATGCTTCCGATAATACAGAAGCCGTTTCCTCCAGTGTCCTTAGCGTTTGAAGAAGCTCTCTGGATGCAGTGATTTTGAAGGGCAAGCTGAGCTTCATCAGGAGAATGAGAACTGGGCTGTACTGTTTCCACATACCCTCACTTCAGTGACCTTTTATTCTCTTTCCTCCTTCCAAGACTCTTCACCGAAAGGGAAATGTTTTTATACATCTATTCTGAGTGACAGGAGTATTTTAAGCAGTCACCTGGACTGAAGTGTTTAGTGTCAAGACTTAATGTTCACTCTTTTTTCATTCTTTCCACCCTCAGAACGCCCATCATCGCAGGAGGACTTTTTGTGATTGACAGATCCTGGTTCAATCGCTTGGGAAAATATGACACGGCCATGGACATCTGGGGAGGGGAGAATTTTGGTGAGTTATTACTATGCATGAGAGCACCTGTCTGACGGCGTATAAGCCTCAATCACTTTCTTTCCCCCTGATCGTCCTCTGACAGAGGAAGCTTAGGGTTGTTGTCTCATCACAGTGAGGAAATGGCACGCAATGACATCTGAACTTAGAAATAGCTCTGGAATCAATTTTCTCAAACCGAATTTTGGTGCCTTTATTTAACAGCTAATGTTTTTTTAATCCGGCTCTGTAAAATAAGAGCAGTGCATTGTGGGGAATTGGATGGTTCTCTCTGCATTGGGTTCAACCATCATTAACCAAGCATATGTGACAGAATTAGACTGGAGCTGTTGCAGGACTGGTTTATTCAGACTTAAGTAGGCTACTGTGCTCATAATTGCAAATGAGCATTGGGCAGTGGCATATTTGGACATTTCAACCGTATGATCTCATTTTTGGCATGATAGTTGTACACTGGAGGGCTCCTTTAAATCGTATATACACATATATTTCTATTAATACAAAAGCAATGATACTTAATTTGATCAAATTATGGGAAATTTATAATGTTATAATGTTTATAACATGTTAAAAAAATGTAGTTACTTTAAAATCTATCACAGCTATAGCCACAAAAATAAAAAGTGGTTTCTTCAATGATAATATCATAAATATTTCTTGAGCACCAAATCAGCAAATTAAAATGATTTCTGAAGATCCTGTGACATTTAAAACTGGAGTAATGATGCTGAAAAATATATAATAATGATATTTTTGAATGAATAAATGCAGCATTAGTAGGTAGGTAAATAAAAAGGTCTTACTGATTTAAATCTTTTGCGAGAGTATACTCTTTAAGGCTATAATGCTATTAAAATGATCTATAGCACACTGTGATTTGAGTATATTGTGTTGTGTTTGTAGAGATTTCTTTTCGAGTTTGGATGTGTGGAGGAAGCCTGGAAATTATTCCCTGTAGCAGGGTCGGCCACGTATTTCGCAAGAAACATCCTTACATCTTTCCAGAGGGCAATGCCAATACGTACATAAAGTAAGAGTCCTAAGAAGTACACATACTTGTAATAATAATTCATATCCCCGAGTTTTTGATAATATATTCCTGCTGATAAAGGATCTAACTCTTTTTATCAACATCAGAAGACCGTGTTTTGTCCTTGAGGGGTTGTTAACCTGTAAATTTGAATATGTTAATCCATTGGATGTTTTTCTATGTTATTTGTTGGATTCCTCTAGCCAAAGATAGAGATAATACTTCAACTTCTGCCTGGAAGAAAATCTGCTGTGTAAAATTTGTTTGCTTTTATCACGTTTTGCCTCTGGGGAAAAACCTCAGCATGAAACCGTATGAAATATTAAGGGCATAGTGCAACATTCTTTCTGAATCTGAATTGCTATGCAGTGTGCTCAGTCAACAAAATCTGTTTCCTCATATAGTTCAGAGGCGCTAATGAATAATTGCTGAAGGCATTAGCTGGCTTTAGTAGATAGTCTTAAAAACCATGGCCTTTTTTCATCTGTTAGCAGAGTTCTGTTAGATATACAGTATACAGTATCGAAATCAGATATGGTTTGTTTATGTGTAGTTTTTAGTGTATAACCTGCAATAAAATGTCTCAACGAACCGAGACGTCCAAAAAAACCAAGTGACTGATGTGTATATAACACCCTCATTCCCTCAAAATATCCACAACTCCCTAGAATGTGACAGGAAGTTTTCTGCTCAGATTTTCTTCAGAATTACAGTTGTTTAATACCTGTCTGTACACTATTTCGAGTAGCTGTACTGATGAAATGGCAGGTCATCGTAATGATCTTCTTGAGGCTGAAGTGTGTATCTCTCAGTGAAGAGTTTAGTATAGCACACTTCAGTGTTCACATTCAGTGCTCTTTCTGTTTCAGGAACACCAGAAGGACTGCTGAGGTTTGGATGGATGAGTTCAAACTGTTCTACTACTCAGCTCGACCGGCTGCTAGGGGAAAATCCTACGGAGAGTGAGTGACTGATAGCATGTGTGTGTTTATGTGTATCTATAATGGGGAAGCATTAGGGAAAAGATTCATCTCTTATTCCGCTCATTCTCTTCCTCTCTTATCAGCATTCACGGCAGGCAGAAGCTCCGCGAGAGTCTCAAGTGCAAATCATTCAAGTGGTATCTGGACAATGTCTACCCCGAGCTCAAGTGAGTTGAGGAGTCAGTGTGGTGTGTGTATTTGAGTGTCTGTGGGTGGTGATTGATAATTGTAAAGCCTGTGTTATTATTTAGCATGGCAGTATAAGGCCCCTCTATGTCTAAATCTGTTTTGTTGTACCCTAGTTGTCTTGAAGGGAAGATTTTTCACCCACGCAGATATCATGCACTTTTGCAGACGTTTAAGAGAAAACGTGAAACTGTCCGACTAAAAAACATTTCAACATTTAGATTTTGCTCTTAATGTAGGAGATAAAACAGTTCTCAATTATTATGTTTCGTTTGCATCTTTACTTGAACAATTATGTATTTTATTATTTCCTTTTAATGCTTCAGTTGAAAATGAGCATAGATAAATAAAATTAATGGTGTTCACACATTACACAGTATATATATATATATATATATATTGGTTTTGGAAGCATTTGATGAGAAATACTGTCCCAAAATGTGCTCAGGTTAGCTTAAGTTTGCAATTAAAAGTCAGTATACTTTTTAGTATACAATTTTTTTAATTATGTGCTACTCTTTGCTTCCTAGTAGAAACTACTGAAATATTTAAAGGGTTAGTTTACCCCAAAATGAAAGTTATGAGTAATTAATGACAGATTAATTACTCATAAAAACTGATGTCACATGGACAGTTTTACCAATGTATTTGCTACATTTGTAAATCTGGGAATATTCAGTTGTATTGCTGTCTATGAAGGGTCAGATAGCTCTCAGATTTCCTCAAAAATATCTAAATTTGTGTTCCGAAGATGATCAAATGTCTTACTGGTTTTACATGAGAATGAGTAATTAATGACAGAATTTTAATTTTGCAGTGAACTAAACCTTTTTGTGTGTATGTTTTTATTATCATAACACTGGTGTTTCATTAACTGAATCTAGAGTTCCTGATGATTCCGATGCTAAGTCTGGTGTGATCCGGCAGAGACAAAACTGTCTAGAATCGCGTGTAGTGGAGCGTCAGGATCTCCCAGTGCTCACACTTGCACCCTGCAGCATCACCAAAGACGTACCAGCAGCCAACCAGGTACAGAACTATCTGGCATAGTATTACAAAAACCACTCTTAAATTATTAATTGATCAGCTGAAAGAAATCGAGGAGTTTGCATTATCCATGTTTTCCAATTTGGCGTTCACAAAACAACGTGATGTTAAATTATAACCATTTACAGCATATCATGCCTTTAAGCACTGTGCTCACATATTCAGTTTGATGAAAATCAGAGAAGGGGCAAAGGTAGTGTGTACTTTTACTCTCACGCCAAGAATCATGACATCTCACATGGTTAGGCTGCGACTTTGAGATGCTAGATTACATTAAATGCTATGCAACCAGGGGCATGTTGAAAGGGCAGCTTTTACAGCGGGGTAATGGGATTTAATTCAGGTCACATTTGTGCACTGCTGTGTAATTATATTAAACAAAGAGGTGCCCTCTGGTCTCTAAGCAGCTAATCTGCCCTACTGTCACCCTTCATGGCTTCCTCACCTGCGCATGAGCCTGGAAGAATAACACAATTGTGCATCATTCAGAATTGAATCGTGAATGACTATTAACGTCCATTCCATTGTTGGATTGTAATTGAGCTAGCAAACATGGTACAGAATTGAAATTTGAATTTTTGAAGTACTATTTAATATTACTAATAGTATTCAAAGAAATTCTATTAAAGTGCAGTGAAAATAAAATAAATTTATGTAACTTCAATTTTGCCACTAGAAGCCATTTAGGAGCAAAGAATTCTATAAATTATCAATTCATCATATTAAATATGATATTTAATATAATTCATTATTTTCATTTCCTAGACCATGATGTAAATTTCCATCCATCTCAAAAAAATTCAATGCAACCAATTCTAAAAATATGGTTCAGACAAAGCCACTACTGATCATAAAGTCTTAGACCCTCATTCTCTCTTGTTCCTCTGTGCTCTATAAAATAGTGTCTGTTTATTCTCTAAATTATGAAGCCCAGAGATGATTGTAGACAGTAGAGTTGGGGCCGGAACTCAAAAGTGATTTCAGAGCACTTAAGTGTGTTCATAACACCACAAGAGCATGTTTCCCTGCTGCCTGCTGCGTGTGACCTTGTTAAGCGTCTGTAAGACTCACCAGATGGGAAGCAGTTCATCAGCATGGCTCACAAAAGCCCATTTTCACACTGCCCTCATGCGTCATTCTCTCCCTACGTGTCAAATGTGACCACCTTCTCGAAGGAAAACAAAAAGTGTCTATTTTCTTCCAACATCTCTCTCTCTTTCTCTGATTACCATTTAAGAAGAGATGACATATTAGAACAGACACCTTTAAATGAACAGGTCTATAAATGCTCTAGCTTTTTCCTAATCTAGTTTTCTAATAAATATGCCATTGTACGCTATGAACATTGTTGGCTCTGTGATGGATTGCTTATGTTCCTCTATTAAAAAACAGAATGCATACACGTAATGTAAATGCTAAATCTACAAATGACTGATTTCTTGAAGCTAATTACAAATTAATGAACAATTGTGACTGACTACAAGACTACATGAGGACATTTATTTAGTTTGCCATTTAAAAAGTTAATTTAGTATCAGTCCAATCTGTCACAACATTTAAAGGATTTGTTCACCCCAAATGGCAATTTGTTGAAAATGTACTCACCCTCAGGCTATCCAAGATGTAGATGAGTTTGTTTTATAAGAAAAGATTTGGAGAAATTTTAGCAATTTTAAAACTTGCTCACCAATGGATCCTCATCAGGTGCCATCAGAATGAGAATTCAAGCAACTGATAAAAACATTATAATTTACAAGTAATCCACACAGCTCATACATGAGTATGAATCATACATGTAAAAAGCTGCATATATGTAAAAAAACATATCCATCATTAAGCTAGTTTAACTCATCCGCTTGCCTGGGAGTAAGCAAATTAAAATATCTGTAAGATCTTTGTATTTACAGCAAAGACATGTAAACTGATAAAATCCATGTGAGTCTCTAGAAAGGGAATTGCTTTTGTTATTTACATTGGTTCAGCATCAGAAAATCTTGTTCTTTCTTCGCACAGGAATGGATCTACACCCATGGACAGCAAATCCGTCAGCAGCAGCACTGTCTGTCCGTCTCCACCACTTTCCCTGCCTCCCAGATCCTGCTCGTGCCGTGCAACATCAGCGACGGCAAGCAGGTACCTCCACTGACGAGAACGCAGGAGACATCCGTGACACACCATAAATCAGGCCGCACTTAGGAAGCTCCTGCTGGAACCCACTGACATCAGCTCTATGAGTATCAGTCCCAGCGTTAGACAGCCCCTCAGGAGAGGCTTTACTCTCAGGCCGATGTCAGCGTTTCTATGCGTCACATTTGTCATGTCAGTGTCAGGGACGTGCGGCATACTGTAGAATCAGAAAACATTCGCTTTGTTTGTTGTATGTAAGGAGGCGTACATATAAATAGATATGTGTGAAGTATGAATGTGTGCTATACATTACATGCAAGATATTTTATGCTGTCTGCAGCTGATGTGCGGTTACACAAGTGTTCATATGCCCTGTGTTACTGCAGCGTTGGCAGAAATCTGGCACTCACCTGGAGCACCTGGTGTCTCGTTTCTGCGTGGACAGCGAAATGGCTCTAGACGGCATTGAGAGCAGTAAAATGCTGGTGATCAGCCCATGTGAACTGTCAGCACACACTCAGAGATGGGAGATGCCTTTCTCGTGATCCTTCCTCCTTGGCCTCCTCTCCTCACCTTTCAGAGCTCAGCTGGAGTCAAAGATGGATAGGGAGGCAGAGAGAGTGAGTGTGTACCTCCAGGAGGGGCTACATCTGTGTCCTGCTGTTCTGCTATGTCCACTCCCTTTGTCTCTTCAGCACACCCCAGGTATGCTGGAATTGTAGGACGTTCTGATTCAATGACATGACCTCATTACTGTTGCTATATTAATGCTACATTGTACATTATGGGTCTCAAACAGGGCAACATTTCCAAAAAGCATTGTAAACTGTACAGTAGACTGTAGAAATCAGTTTCAGCAATGGTCTGTATGATGAAGATTCACAATACTTCTGGGAAGTGTCATTATAGTGAATTGCAAGATTTAAAGTCAGATGATATAAACAATTTTGCTGAGTGCGACATGTTCCTGGATCAACATCTTTGTTGACACTGGAACAACATTGTAAGAACCAGTTGTTGTTTTTGGAAAGTTGAGGCTTACAATCAGTGTTGGGTGTTTATTTCCTGATTTCAGGCATTACTAATGATCAAATTTTTGGATTAAAATGCATCAAACTCAGCAAAATTAGTACTTGCTGGTTGTGAATTGTGGCAGAATTGGCAATATACAAAAACACAATTGGAACTGTGAGATGTAAAGCCACAATTACCTTTTTTAAATGTTTTATTCTGTGGCGAAAATGGGATTCCATACATTCAAACTTTATCTCTGAGATGTAACTTTTTCTCTTAATGGTTGGCCAAGACTCCTCTTCCAAAACATCAATGTTAAGCTTGGCTTTTTTACTTTTAAAGTGGTGATTTTTTTTGCTGAGTTTGTCCTTCTGACAGTCTTGTAGTGTAGACTACTTTGTTGATTATAATGGGGGTGGCCTTGTTGTGTTGCCTTGCGTCATGCCACCCGATTGCAGTCAAGACACTTTGTTGCACACAAGCCTTCATTGCATTGTGGGGAAGGAATAGGGTTACTTAAAATGTAGTTCAGGTATCCTTGTTTATTATACACATAGGAAATATCACATAAGCTTACTTATTACTCTCAAAATGTGTATCATGCTTAATTTGTAATGTGTTATTCCCAATAATTTTTTCGTGCAAATACAAAATGTCCATAAATGTATAAATCTATACATATAAAAATTTAATTCTTCCTAATCAGAAAGCATTTTTAATCTTTTGGACACACCCTTTATATTTATATTTTATACTGATAAGCCTCATGCTAAAGTTTGACATACAGTACATGCATAATAACCAGTCTAACCTACCCAGTCTGCCTGTCTGTGCTACAGCTGATCTTCTCTTCTGTGTTCTTCCCCAGGTTCCCCAGAGTGTCAATCATACTGATGCTCTCCAGAACAGAGTTTGGCAGCTGGACGCACACAAACTTGCGGGACACACAGCGAGTGTCACATACACACACTCACACTGAAGAACAGCGCACAACCTTTTTTATTTGTTTCGCTTGAATTTGCCCCAACACGAAAGCACTTGAGAGATACATCTGCAAGCACATCGACATACAATAAATACCCTATTTTTTCTTAATGGCCTGCTGCTTGCGTTTATTCTTTGTCTTCTGGTTGTGCAAGTAAACAATGATCAATGTATATGTAAGGTGGCTGTTTACATGATCATCAAAATAGATGAATCCCAAACGAATCGCACAGCCAGTCGGCTTTAATTAGCATGTCAGCACAGCCTCATTAGTCGATAATATAATGGCATAGCTGCTGCATGCAGTTGCAGAAAGCACAGTTATGTCGTGCAAGCGAATGAGCTCGAGATGGGCAGGAGTGGTTTGTTCTCACGAGCTCTGCGGTCGCTGCTGGCAAGTGGAGAACTGAGACTGTTTGCCTAGAGGATCTAAATAAAGCACAGCCACATCGCCACACATGCCCGGGCGACAGGACAGGGAGGATCCAATTACCACTTCCTCAGTCTGTCCTCCTCTTCTCATTAGAAGGCTGAGCTCTACAGGAGCTGGGAGAATACTGCGACTCAGACGTGGCACAGCTCAGAGGCCCTCATCACTTGCTGTAGTCTGGGTGCCTGCACCAGGCAATTACATCCAATTAGGTTCTGGTGTTTTCTTACATAGCCCTTCCTGATGCTGCAGCGATTTCACCACCGGGTTTTTCTTGTGAGTTTCAACCTAATAGCTTTGAACAATAAACCATCGAGTCCTTATTTGAGTCCTGACGTGTGCTCTGAATAGTCTGCACGAGTCTCCACATGCCTACTTTATTTTAGCGAGAATGAGTCATTACGAGGGATCAAGACGAGAAGGGTGAGAGCAGAAAGATTTGTCTCAGACGTGTTATCTAATGATATGTGTAGGAGACCTGCAGCAGTCAATACAGAGAGAAGTCTATTTTTAGGGAATGCTGGTGATTAAGGATGGTACTGTATGTCACAACAGAAGAGCTTCTTTATGTTTTAAAAAGCATTATATCAGAGAGATCTCTTTCTGTGACCTACAGTACAAGTTGCTTCAGCAGCACTGTAACCATGGGGTTTTAAAGCTGAAGTGAGTTATTTTTTTATGTTTAAGTCGTTTTTATTCTAGCTTAATATGCAGTGACAATTATAGGCCATTTAAATGTTGATTTCTTTGAAATGTGTAATCGCTGTGGCTCTGAGGTGGCGCTATCAAAATGTTTGTCGTTGACTTATAGTCATCCCAGTGCAGAACATTGGCTCAGCATCTGGGTTCCAAGAGTAAAAGTCCTATTCATTTTTGATTGCTTTTTTAATGCTAAATTATAAACCGGTTGAAGACAGACATACTGTGCACCACAAGGTTGTTAATCAACTGTCTTTTGTGGAAGCCGTCTGTGCATTTTTTCACCTTATTTTTGAATAAATGTTTAACAGAAGAAGTCCTGGTGGGGAGAACAGTTGCGCATACAAAGAAATCACATTCATCAGCCATTTTAGCAAATCTCGCCAAAAGAATATTTTAGCACCCACCAACTCCCGTGAATTACTGCAAATGACATAATCAAGACAAAAGTATCCCTTTGCTCTGAAAATGCAGAAAAAGTTGTAAATATATATATATATATATATATACACATTTTGCAATAAATGTGAAACAAATTGGATATTTATCAATTTTGATTTTGATTATGTCAAAATTATGTAATTTGGTTATTAAGATGTTATGTACATGGTCTTGTACCTTTTTCTCTTTTGTTAGATTTTCATTTTTTTGTCCAAACCTCAAATCAGAGTTTGTGATTGGTTTGTAACTGTTTAATGAAGACTTTTAAATCATTATGGCAAATATACTTCCATAACCAAGGTCACTGAAAAAGTGGGCGGCAACTTTTAGTTCAAGTTAGAGGCGGAGCTATGTGCCTTATCCATTAGAAACCGTATTTGGAGAATTCTTTATTCATTTGCACACTCGACTCCACATGACCAATGCAAATTTTTTTACTGTGAACCGAAATTCAAGGTTGAGTGGATTCTTATTTAAAACAACTGCAAAAGTAAATGTGACCATGCCTTAATACTTGTTGCCTTTATGTTGCTCTTTTCACACTGCAGTTAACAAATGTAGTGAAAATCACAGCAAAAGTCTTAAGTATTAATATTACTGTAATATGTTGCTGGGCCAATTGTTTGGCACATTGTAATGGAATATATTTCTTTGCATAAGCTTTAAGATAATTACACACTTTATGTCTCAAAATGTCCAGTGCTTTAAGCTTTAAACTTTTCATGGCAGAAAGGGGAAACACTGCATCACCGGAGGGCTGGAACCTGCAGCTCTGCATTAGCCTGATAAAGACAAATTCAGAGTCTCTGTGAGGCTAAATAGAGAGAGCAGCCCCTGCCACAACCTTGAGCATCATTCACCCAAGGTGGATTAACTTCCACTGTATTGAAGGAAAGGGGCTGGAATCCAGATAGAGAAACATATTAAGCAGCTTTATTGTCTCAACAGACAACAATTACTCCAGCCTTGGCATCGCATGAAAATGAAATGTAATCACTGAAAAGCAGCAGCAGGTGTTTCATTCCTCTTGTAAGTTTGTAGTAATCGACAGAAAGGCTTTTGTTTCCGTGTGCATCCCTCTGTCTTGGAGAGATTTTCCTGTCTTGAAGACTCATGGTGTGGGGGGTCATCATTATCCAGCTCTCAGAACGGCTATCAGGGGGCCGCTAGCAGGCTGCCGCTGTGGGTTATCACAGCTAGTGACCAAATAACTCAAACCTACAGCCATAACACTTATACCTACAGTATACACCGCCAAGTGCTTCACATCAAACAATATAAACATCATACAGATTTTTGCAGTACTCTTCTGGATTTATGAATAGAAATTCATTTTAGTTTGGTTTTTAGGCAACCATAATGCAGGCTGCAATAATGACTTGTCTCAAAACAGCTACATAGTTTAGTTAGCTTCTAATTAAAGTGTAGAGTTTCTGGGTCAGCGTAAGGCAATACCTCAAGCAAACTAGTTTGTTTAACATTTCATAAAAGCATATGAAACTATCTCTACCTCTAAAGCAGCTATTATTTGACTCACTAAATCTTAACCTGTATTGCTACTAATGCCCTCTTCATTATCCAATCAATTCCTGATGGATACAATTAAGTCCTTTCCTAATATTTTGCATCCAATTTCATGATTCACTTAATGTGAACGTGAAACGGTTTGGGAATCTGTCATGCTGCCTATTTTTAACACAACTCATTTAGCAAAATCAAGATGTGCCTTCTGAAACACATTTTTAAGGTAATTTTCAGATCATGCTCACATTTCAAGAGAGCTATATTCAAAATCAAAATATACACCAAGAAATTAAGGTGTTCTGGGACTACTGTAAATAGTTCAATGTTGATAGAAAGGGAAATAACTTTTCCAAAGTCATCTGTATTCTTATGAGTAAACACCAGGATGATCCTTTGGCAGGTTGTGAAGAGAAAACATAGCTTGTCGCACTTAAATGGAAGCAGGGCCAAAACCCCTACACTCAGTCTGCCCTCCTTCAGACATACAGTAGAGAAATAGAGAGTGAAGGAACCCCCATCAGCAGAGCACTTAAACACTCGACTGAAGAGAGCGCAGCCTCTGGACAAATTGCCATTTTAAATCCCACTAAAGTAATTGTTGGCTATTTAAGAAATCATCACAACTGTTGTCCTTAAGTAAATAGCATTTTAAAACCATTTAAATGTTTTAAAATCGGTTCTCCGTATGCAGAAATGCTGAGAGATTACTTTACAATTTTGCCTGTATAATATGCCTCCAATAAGAAATATGTATGCCGTTGGATGGAACAGTTGTCCAATCAGAACCAAGTATTTCAATCCCAGAACCTTTTGATGACAGCGTTTCAATGAGTGATAGTATGAAATATCAGTCAGGTGAATGGTGGTATCTATCAGTCAGGACACTGACTGACTACACCGTGTTTTTCACATGCGTATTAAAGGGTTCATATGATGCGATTTCGAGTTTGCCTTTCTCTTTGGGGTGTTACAAGCTGCAAGTGCATAGATATCAGTTGCACTTCCCAATTGTTTACCTAAAGAAAGAAAGCAGAGCTACAGTATGATTCTCTGTGTAGTGTTGTTGTCAGCGCCATGTCCTGGAGGGTGAACGTGATTTCACCAAGTACAAGATGTTCCTGGATCAATTTTCTTTGTTGATCCTGTTACAACATTCCAAACAACCAGAATTGAGGAATAATTTTTCTGGAAATATCTTTTTTAGGCATATAACCATGATTAGGTGCTTTTACACCATTGTTAATCAGCTATCATTTCTCACTGATTTTAGGCTTACATGTCTTGTCTTAATTGGTGAAATCACGGTGACCACTTTCAAAACATTTTAGAACTGATTCCTGAACTTCGAGAGCATACTATGCTAGCAGGCAATAGTGGGGTAATTTCAATTTTGCAAGGGCAGTCCGGCACTTTGTAAGTACTTTTTGTAAGTACCTGTGTAATTACCAGTTTTTGAGCACTGTAGAGTAGTTTGTTGTTTCTCTCTTATCTTGCGTCTCTGCGATCACATAATGTAATTTAATGCACCCAAACTGTTTTCACTGATATATTTAATGGTTTCTGTTGTCAGAAATACGTAATGAATATGAAATAGTGACTGAAATGCACCCCTTCATTAGGCCTAAACTACCTCTATTTTATAAAGATGTTAATCTGGATTAAAATCCTGATTTATAATCAATCAGTTGTCTAATGAAATCAAATATACATAAGATATAGACAATGGCTATGCTGTGATTTTGGCTGTAGTTGCATGTTAAATAGAGTTAGAAGCAACGTAATATCTGTTTTAACTGCCACTCGCTGAACAGAACAGACGCAGAGAGAGGTGTACGGCCGCTGTGAAAACAAGAGCTCTCGCGGCAGTACCAGAGACTCGCTAAGGTTTGTCTAAAGAGTCGCTAGATTTGTTGCTATTCGCTTTTTTGGAAAAATGTCACCAAGGGGGTCTGAAAAGTCACTAAATCTAGTGACAAAATCAGCAACACTGGGTGGGTTTGGTTAATTTGCAGCCCTGTTATAGAAAGTGTAACTGTTACCATCATGGAGAGAGATGTGTAGGGGAGGGACTTGTTGATATTGCCATTAATTTATTAAGTAGTGCCTTAATGTATTAAAATTAAAGGTGTGAGAGTTGTTCAGGGCCATGTGATGTAAGGACACAAGTGCATTGTATGTTTCATACTTAAGTTTAGGCGTTTGCAGGTGCTAGTACCCTACTGTCAAGTGGTTAGGGAAGTGTTATACAAAAGCTTAACTTAAGTTTGCCCACGTCCTAACTATTAAGCTATTAAGTTTCTTATGAGTGTTTGTACACTAGCAGTGAAATTTACTGCGATGCACTGGGGCGCCACCTGAAATCTTGCCTAGGGCGCCAAACTGGTTAGGGCCGGCCCTGAGACATGGTGTTGTGTTTATGAGGTTAACGTGTAAAAAGACAGTTTAATTCATTATAATCACTAATTATGTCCCCACTGGATGCAAAAAATGCCTCGTTTATGAGGGAGTTTATTACTTTTCTATCACGGCATCACATTAAGATTAGAGGCATAACATTTCTGTTACATGCTTGTGATATTCAGCCAATCACAATGCAATGAATAGCTGGCCAATCAGAGCTCACCTCACTTCTCGGATTGATGAGCTTTGTAAAAATCCATGCATTCCAGGAAGGCGGGCCATAGAGGAGGAACAATAATATACAGTATGTGGGCTTTATAGGGTTAAATGCTTGATTTGTCTTTCCAAAATCCTCTGCAGGATCATAGAGTTCTCTGTTTTACCCATTAAACAGTTTCTGTTATGAAGCCTCCCCTGACAACACTGACAGAGCAGGGTTCTGTACACTTGAGGGGGAGGACCCAAAAGATTCTCTTCAGGGTTTGTGTGTTAGCGTAACCCCACTGACTCCACAATGCTAGTGGCTCAAGAGGTCAACAGATCCACGGTTCCACTTTTGCTTCTGCTCGGTTCGGCTCTGCCAGCACCCACATCTCCCATCAGTCCACATCGTTTAAAAGATCAGGAACAGTGGGGGCATTATCGATTTTCTCTGTTATTGCTGAGTTCATGTCTAGGAGTTTGGCAGTGCTTGTTATGTGCTGGCCCCTTTGTCAACTGCATAACCCTGCTGATATGTCTCTCTGATATTGGAGGGAGGATGGTGAAATTGCACTGTCAGAGACAAAGGTCAAGAAAATTACCGCCGCAAGAAAATGTAAGATCCTGCCAAAAAGACCAAGATGAGCGGGAATAAATTGCTGTCAGGAGATGAAGAATTGAGGATTTGGCAGTAATTTCTCAGCCTTTGTTCTTCGCCCCATCTTGCTGATCACTCCTCTCGTGTTCAAGCGCGTATGGTTTCCCATCATTGATTTTGCCTCAAACTGTCAGTCACTCTGGAGACGTTTCTGGAGAC
This sequence comes from Enteromius viviparus, assembly GCA_032353835.1. NCBI lineage: Eukaryota > Metazoa > Chordata > Actinopteri > Cypriniformes > Cyprinidae > Enteromius > Enteromius viviparus. Next base: position 62,719 of record JAUCNO010000335.1, read on the forward strand.
GTTGACAATTATCTTTCTTAAAGAGACAGTTCCACTGAAAATTTAATTTCTGGTATTTTTTCACCCACATGTACAGTAGCTCCAAATCTACACTCTTGAAAATAAAGGTGGTTTAAGATGCCATAGAAGAACCTTGTTTTTTTAAATGGTTCCATAAAGAACCTTTAACATCTGAAGGACCTTTTTTTCACACAAGGTTCTTTGAGGCAAAATAAGGTTCTTCAGATTATAAAAAGGTAAGAAAGAGAGTTCTTTAAAGAACCTTTGACTTCAGTATCACACGATTCTTCAGAAATCATGCCGATTTGGTGTTCAGCTTTGAAAATAAATCCTTTAAATTCTCTGTAGCCTCTACGGAAAATGCTCAATGCAAAAAATCAGTTCTATTTTGTGTTTTAACAAACATAGAGATAATAAAGGGTGTTGTGCAATGCCTGATTTACTCCTGTACATGTTAACATAATGAGAAAGAAAAAGGTGCATTCTTACTGATTTACACTCGCTTCTTTTCCTGTAGCTTGCTAAATGAAATTAGTTAACCGCACCAACGCCAAACTCTGGAGAGAAAAAAATCTCTGCTAATTCCCCATCAGTGCTCCTTCTAGAGTGAAATTAATACTGTCTTGATTCACCCTTGCATTACCCCTCTCTCGTTTTCTCTCCTTTTGTAGCTCTCACCACCAAATTTGACTTTGCTTGATGTTTGAGGCGCAGTGAATCTTCCATGCTTGAAGCTTTTCCCCTTGCATGACTGGCTGTATATGTATCTAGCGCCTTTGACATCAGGTAATCTTGTTTTGCGGCAGACACGGCGTGTTGTGACATTTTATTGCGCAGACATGGTATTTCAGATGTGCAGCTGAGCGTAAGCCTTTTCTCTCTCGCTCAGTGTTTTCATTGCTTTGCCTCTCGGTCAGCCATCGATCTCCATTTGGCTGCTGTGGTTTAGTAATTACACAGCAAGCACAGGGGCACTAAATGAGTTGATTGCGCTTTGATGCCTCCTGGGTCCCTCCAACTAATGTGGTTTTCATGCGGCCTGATGTTTAACTGCTTAGGAACCAAGTCAAACAAAGAAATCATTTCATAATTGCATTATATGATAAGTTCATTTATCAGCCACCTACACATGGAAAGTTTGCTTGCTCAGTAGAGGCCTTTTAATAGAACGCAAATGCACAATGGGTGGATTTTCTTTTTTTGTGTGTGTGTGTGTATCGTGAGATTTAAAAAAAAAATAGATGTCCAGTTGGACATGTCCAATATTTTATCAGCTTTTCTCTTTTAAAAATTGTTCTTATGACTTATTTGGATAAATTGGGAAATATCTGTCTATTATTCCCTGCATATAGTAGAAGTCAGTGGTCAATAAAGTTGATTAATACTTTCCTAATAAAAGGCAAATATAAATTTTTCCCAGGGGCCGACGCAAACGTTGTGCAAACGTTGTCTTAAGGTTTATCCCAGGGGCCCACGCAAACGCTTTGCCCAGAGGCCCACACAACCCATAATCCGTCCCGGACTGATAATAATAATAAAATAATAATAATTATAATAATTATAATGTATATACATACAGGGAAGTTCCCTGTATAGAAAAAAGTCCAACCTAGGAAAGTGTAACTGTTTGCTTACCATAATTTTTCACAAAATGTGATCATATTGTACAGCAGAAAAAAAACCCAGGTCATACACTTTTGAAACAACATGAGGGCTGTTAAATATTAGTTGATTTTCACAATTTTCCTGTTTTGGGTGAACTGTCTCTTAAGGATTTAGCTGAAGCTTCTGCCAACTAGTTGCATGGACCTTTTTTTCAGAATTGGAAAAGTAGCCAAACGAGACAAAAAGACTCCAGGATAATCTGGACAGCAATGTTTTGTAACAGGAACTGTTCTTTTCCACCAGACAGTATGAGCATGTAGCGTACACTGTAGTACACATAAGACACTGACCTGTCAGATATGAAAGCTTTTTCTGCTTTGGTGCTCTGTGTTGACTACAAAAAAGCAACGTGTTCAAGCACCTCAGATCACAGCTGCTGTTTGTCACACATCTACCTTCCCTTTTTTTCATGTGTGGCTGCTTCTGTACGTCTCATAGGACCTAGTCTCAGCCTCAGACGTCACACCCACGGAACGTCGGCTAAACGTCTGATGCATATGGTACACTTAACTGGAAACCCTTTAGGAATGTCAAAGTCGTCATCTGATTGGTTGATTTCCGGGGGATGTGAGTGTCGTGTTTATTTTTGGTCCGCCGGGAAACAAAGCACAGACGTGTGATTGCGTTAGAAAAACTGTCGTGTTTACATGAATGACAATGAGCATTTATTAAGATCAGTTAAACGTTGGATCCTCAAAGTATTGTACAGTGATTGGTTGTTTGACATGTCGGTCAAACAGTCTTATGGGCGGGTCTTGGCCAAAGAAAGCGACTATGAATTCCAGACTTTAAGCCGTCAGTCTGAAGGTCTGGCTACGCGAGACTACATGGGACCTGGTGAGCTGGAGCTGTCGAGGATAAAAAAAAAAAATCAACTATTCTTTACTCAAACCATGTAAAGAATGTTTTTATATAATTTGTGGTGGAACAGTAAATCAACCTGTTTTTTTTCTCCAGATTGATAAAACTATAGCAAAAATCTTTATTGTTTCTAATCTAATCTCTTTTCTAGAAAGAGGTTTTGTATTATTAAGCCATTTAAAAGTGTAAGCATCATTAACTGCAGGTTCTTCACGAATGCTAAATCTGTCCTCTGCTGTTGCATTGTTGGTGAAAATGTTCTTCGATTTTAATTAGGCTATACATTATAACCCATTCATTTAATGACATCCAAATGTCCTTCATTGCACCTGTAAAATCTTATATTTGAAATCTATACACTGCCGAGAAGCCCTTTTAAGATCCTGCTAACGATAAGACCAGAGTTGGGTTCAAATTAAACTAGGCAGTCTTAATAACATTTGTCACCTCTCACAGCACACAAAGGGGGGAGACAGAGACACAATAGGTGAATAAATACTATCCGCCTAACCACTGTCTGCTTGACATTGAGGACTGTACTTTCATTTACCCCAGTCTGTCAGGTCCATCACAACAGCCGCTGCTTCCCTCCTGCATTATTTAGACCTGCTCCATGAGTGCTGACTGGCCATTTGGGGCCCCCGCAGTTCTTCGCTCTTCTATCATACTGCAAAATAATGCAAATATTTTCATTTACAAAAAAATAAATAATAATATTAATAGTGTAAGCAAAAAATCTAATAAATAAATATTTATTTATTTCATTTAAAAGATGATTACATGCACATAAATACCCATTAAAAATAATGGAATCATTTTTACTGTTTTTGATTACATTTTTCATCAAGGCAGCATAACAGTAAAATTGTGAAATATTTTTGCAAGTTAAAATAATGGCTTTCTTTTTTAACTTGCTTTAAAGTATAATTTATATTTGTGATGCAATACTGAATTTTTATCATTTATTTCTCCAGTCCTCAGTGTTACATGATCCTTCAGAAATCATTTACTAATGTAATATAAATGTTGTGTGACTTACAGTTTCTTTGATGAATAAAAAGTTTCAAGTTAACAGCATTTATTCAAAATATATTTTTTTGTAACAATCTAAGTCTTTACTATAACTTTTTAATGGCAAAATGTTTATATTTTACCAGATGATTATATGCATACAAACACACACTTTAAAAATGTTGGGATCATTTTTACTGTTTTTTAATTATTTTTTTCTGCTCATCAAGCCTGCGTTTATTTGATTAAAATGCAGAAAAACAGTAATATGATTAAAATGGCTTTCTATTTTATTTATGATTAAAGTATAATTTACTTTTGTGATGCAATGCTGCATTTTCGTCAGCTATTACCCCAGTCTTCAGTGTCACAATATCTTTCAGAAATCATTCTAATATGCTGAGTTATTATCAATAGTGTGTGATTTGAAATCAACCTGATACATTTTTTCAAGATTCTTTGATGTATAAAAGGTTTAAAATCAACAGCATTTATTCAAAATATTGTTTTTGTATTTACTATTACTTTTTATAACAAAGTTTTAAATAGATGTTTGTTGCAACCTTCTTTTCAGAAGAAACCAGTCTTTACAGTAACAGTTTAACAGTATAAGTTTTTCCCTGCTTGCTGCTTGTTTATTTCACCTCAATATGGTATTCACGGCTTCAGATTTTAATGAGATGTCATGATTCCATTATGAAGACTTTTAGCTTTAAGCGTCTCCTCTGAGATTTTGTGACCTGAATTTCTGACTCTGTGCTCACCTGTGATCTTTAAATAACTCGTGCTTAAAGTAATGCATGAAAGAATGTAAGCCCCGTAAAGGAATCTGAAAAGATTTGTGAGCCATTCTGGGTGTGGAGCACATCATCTGATGTCGTTCCCAAGGGTTTGTGGGGAATCTCAAGCGACCCCCAGCTGTGCGTGTGAAAAGAGTGTGCTATCAGATCAGTAGAAGAGAGGATGTGTTCCTTCACTTTACCCATTTGGAAACTAGGACGCATGTTTCTCAAAAGAGCCCACCAGTAGAACCACAACACTGTCGTCTGTAGTCTCTCCAGGGTTTTCTCTTATATGGCAGGATCTGACATCATCTTGGTGCACTTTACTGCTTGGCATCAGTCAGTCTGATGGTTTGATCTGCCAGACAGCTGTTTCTGTCTCTTGTTGCTTCATCTGTTTTAAATGTTCATAGGCCTACTGCTCACTTGGGTGCAAACACAGTGACTTTATTATTAAAAATGAATAGGCCTATGGACATATGCATAATTAATGTATTTTCATTATCATAATCATGTTCTGATAGCCTCAAAAATGCATTCCACAAAAATGTTATCAGCAGACCTACACTAAAGATAAAAAGAGCCTGATTTTATCTCTGATTGGAAAATTGTGATAATTGTGAAGTTGTCAAAGGGGAAAGCAGGAATATCGTCATGTGGAGATACATTCATAATGTGACTAAAAATAAATATAGCTCTTCATCATTTATGAGATTATGATAATTTATGCAACATATATTGAGGAAGTGAGATGCTATGACACTAATTGCATCTCAGCTGATAAAACTGAAACTTTATTATTTTCTTGTCTTGTGGAAAGTGCTAAAATGATACAGAATAATCTTAACATAATCTACAGCAGGGTTCCTCAAATCTTACCCTGGAGGTCCGATCCACTGCAGAGTTTGGATCTAACCCTAATAAAACA
>JAUCNO010000336.1:0-14607 GCA_032353835.1 Enteromius viviparus
TGTACATCAGTGTCAGTCATCTATCATTTCCTCTGATTTTAGACATTACTCATGGGTAGGGTTAGGTTTAGGTGTAGGGATATCCAAAACTAAAATTTTGAAATAAAATGTTGTTCAAGGGTCAACAAAATATGTTGATCCAGGGACACGCCCAACTCAACAAAATCAGGACGCGCGTGTATAGATTTTATATATAGCTCAGACGCAAAGTGCCGTTGGAAATAACTGTCACTGAATACACTCAAGTTATAATTTCGACTTTCTCTGTCATAGCCTAATATAAACTTTTTATCTCATAATTTCGACTTAGTAAGTCAAAATTCCACTATTTTTATTTTATTTATTACGTAGTGGAAATGGGCTTCCATGCATTTATGAAATGTTTATAATTTGCTCTGGAATTAATCTTAGTTTAAATTTTCACATTTTCAAACATTAAAAAGTTGCAACTAAGATTACCTCCAGAGCAAATTATTAAATTGCGTTTAAAAAAAAAACAATTAGTAGACATGACACAAGCATTTGACTGAAAGAGAAATTTAGATAAAAAATTAGATAAGATAAATCAATTTCACCTGAGATGAAATGCTGCTGCAGAGCAAATCACGGGTGTTTCTCTCTTCAGCAGTTCAATCAGAACACAACGATGCTGAACTGCACATCTCAAACTTATATATTATTGATAAATGTGGGCGGACTTTGACAGGAACAAAACTTTCCCAAAAACAGACAAACTAGTTTTGTTAGGTACATGGTATGTTGTATGCCATGGACCGTCATTTTAATGGTTTTACTTCCTTATATACAGTACATGTAATGAAAAGCTTTGCTTTAGATTTAATTTGTGATTTTGTTGCTGATTTAAGGTTAATAAAAAAAAAAAGAAAGTCTCTTTTTACTTCTTATCTGGAAAACAGGTATGCTGGAATCAATCTTGCACAAGAACAACATTATAAATGTCTTTGCCCAAATAAATATTTATAACAAACATATATTATCCTGTATAGCTATTTGCAAATTCACTTGTAAAAAATCCCAGGTTCCAGAAGGTTGTTGAGAGTATTACAGGGAAATCTTTATGATAGGCTAACTCCTGGGAAAAATGCTGCAAAGCAACTTTCAGCGTAATGATGGAAATGATCAAGATTCTTTTATTTATATTTTAAGAACACATGGAAAGACTGAGAGAGAGACAAAATAACAACACAAAATATTAATGCTCAAAAAAGTCACCTTTGTGTAATGGTGTCAGATCTGACTAACAAAGCACTCAATATCACCGACCCCAAAAAACAAAGAAGAATCAAAGAAATAATGAATTAAGAGAAGGAGACATACAGCGCTGGAAAGAACAAACCAAAGAACAAAGTCGTCTCCAATGTTATCTGAAACTCAACAGAGAGTACAGACTAGCTGACTATCTGTTCTCCGTCAGGAATTTAACACACTGACCAAGTACTTAGTGACCACCAGCTGGCCTTAGAAAGAGGAAGGCATAAAAAGACGTGGTTGCCTATAGAAGAGAGAATCTGTAATGAATGTAGATCAGGATCAGTTGAAAAGGAGAAAGACTTCCTCCTCTATTGTGATAAATACGTGTCCTTAAAGAGACTCAATGTAAAATCAAAGACAGCAGATTATTCCTGACTTCCAGTAACCCCATGAAAACGACAAATTACAATTATTACTTGTTGAAAGACCTACTTCCTCTTTGGTAGCACATCATATTTATAAATGCCACAAACTAAGAAGCAAAGAATGAACACATCTGCATTATTAGTACCAATGATGTTTATATAGTTATGTGTATGTATATATATTAATGTGTTTTGTTTCGGTTTATTTTTGGATGTATATTGTATGCGTAATTTGTCCTTTTATTCTGGTATGTACAACGCCTTGGCAAGGTGTACCTAAATATGTCATGCCAATAAAGCGAATTGAATTGAGAGAGAGATGCAAGAAAGAGAAAACAAAAGTGTACTAATGTCAGTCACTGGGCCTGCCCTGTACATGGTGTATGACTTTGTAGACTCTTGGGTTCAGTTCTTTAGATTCTTCAATTCCATAGATTGTTTCATTACACACATTGCTCAAGTGCATCTCGCAAAAAAAATAAAAATAATAATCTGTAAAATCTAAAACAAACTCAAAACTCAAACAGCCCTCTCATTTCCTAAAAAAACTAATAATAATAAAAATAATATACAAAAAAAAAAAAACCATGAGCTCACAACAGAACAAAATTAAAAAGCAAACGAACTCACAACACAACGGAAATGCTCCTGGCCACTAGGGGACAGTTGGCAGAAATGGCTTGTGCGCATGTCAAGTATTTGCGAATGGTTTGTACCCGTTTTGATAGTTTTAATGCATTAAAACCATCCTCTGGTGTCATTTCAGTTTGTGATGTATTGTCCATTTTCTGGGTCCTAAAAACAAAGTTTTAATACCAACACAGCCCCCGATTACCTCACCCAATAGCCGTTTCTGCAGACCAACTTATGTTCGCTTTTTAAATTTTGTTGTGTTGTGCACTACTGGGCCACCGTACCAAGGCTACATAATGGACAATAAAAAACAACCAAGAATAAATACAATCAGCATCCATGTGCAAAATCATCAAAAAGAAAACGAAAAAACACCAACGAAAAGTGGTTTGATGGTGAGTGTAAAAGAATTAAGAGTAAAACGTACAAAATCTAAATTTATATTTAAATCGAAAATAAAAAAATAAAAAAAACAAGAGACTCTGACAACCAAGAACTCTTCCTTCAAGTCAAGTCTCTTTTGCTGTTGCATTGCAGCAAAACACACATGAAGTGTTTTAGTCATTCTAGGGTTTGGTTTTGTATAAATGAAAGGACAAATGAGATTATTTCTGTCAACACAATAGGTTATGACATGAGAACCTGAATAACTAGCTACTTTGCTACTAACAACTTTGAATGTATTTTGTATGCAGAACATTGCAAGTCATCGGCAGGTTTTAATGTGGCCAATGAAGCCTGTTTCACAAAACCTGTCAAACTGTCTTTGATTGTTCTAAATAAATATCACATGACTTATAGTATGTGATGAAATGTGTACTTTTTTGCCTTTCCAGACCGATGCTGCGTAAGTGGAGGAGCAAGATGTTTTCAGGAAGCTTGACCTGTCTGACAATGACAAGCAAGATGCTTTAGGTTTCATGAAATCTGAGAAGAAGAAAGGATCACGGTGAGAATTTTAAAGAATAAAAATTTAAGACCAGCATATAAGAAAAAAGAGACATCTTTCTTTCCAAAACAGTCCATTATAAGTTAACATTTCAAAGTTTACTAACATTGATAAACCTTACCTAACAATGAACATTACTTTTATATTAGTACACATTAATTTAAACTGCTACAAATACATTTTAAAAGCAGGATGTATCTTTCAACATTACTGTAAACAATAATAAAGAATAAATATTTTAAAGATTTAAAATGCTGCAGAAAATACACACATTTTAAAAAGTTGAGGTCAGCACAATTTTTATTTAAAGAAAAGACACTCAAGAATGCATTATATATAATAATATATAATATAATATATAATAATATAATATAAAGACATTAGCAGATATAAGAGGTAATATGACTTGTTACAAAGCTGCATGGATAAGATCACTGAAGTTGTAAAGTAAAAGAAATATTCTTCATAAAAGTTTAGTGATCCTAAAAAAAAAAAATCAGCTTAAAATTAAATTAGCAAGCTATAAAAGCTATTTAAAATTTTAAATATGTTTCACGTTAATATTTTACTATATCTTTCATCAAATAAATGCCGCTTTTTGAAGACTTCTTTCAAAAACAAAGAAAATCCAGTCGTGTGTATGAGACGGTTTGTAAAAATTCAAGTTTGGAAAGAATTATATTATCATTGACTGATCTCAAAAACATCATTACAAACAAAGCTGGATGCCTGGAAACAAAAATTCCTTACATTACCAGTTTCCAGTTACCAGTATTTTCTGTAGCGTGTAAATGAATCTATGGTATGTTTGTAGTCATTCATCTTCAATATCATCCAACCGCCACAAAATTAACATTTTGTCAGTCACTTACCCCCATGTCGTTCCAAACCCGTAAAGGCTTAGTTCGTCTTCAGAACACAATTTAAGATATTTTTAATGAAAACTGGGAGGCTTGTGCCCATTGCCTGCCAAACAATTACCAAGGTGCAGAGAAGTATGAAAGACGTCATCTAAATGCTCCATCTGCCATCAGTGGTTCAACTGTAATATAAAGCCACCAGAATACTTTTTTCACAGAAACAAAACCCCAAAATGAATAAAGATTTGGTGCCGTAACTTCACCGTAATGCTTTTTTCGACAGAATACAGTGTACGCCATCAAAACACACAATTCTGTGTTGACACAATGAAAAACGATACTCTTTGTACAAATCAAAGCGCAAATACACATACAATACATACCTTTCTATTAAGTCTAACACAGAACTGCATATGTTAATGGCGTAAATTGGATGCTGTCCAAAATTGCGCTACGGAGACAAGCCTATGGAGGAAATATTTTTTTTAAATTGATATATCCAAATAAAAAAGTATTCTCGTAGCTTCATAATATTACGGTTGCACCACTGGCAGATGGAGGAGTCGGGCGACGTCTTTCATATTTTTCTGCACCTAGGCAAATGGTTGTCCGTCAGTCAGACAGTCACAAACTCCAGGTTAAAATACATTCAATTGTGTTCAGAGATAAACAGACCTTTACTGGTTTGGAATGACATGGGGGCAAATGATTAATGACAACATTTTCTTTTTTGGTGGAGTAAAATGTACGATAATCTGTGCTGAACAAGTGGGTTTCATGCTACTTTAAAGACTAAATTCCGTATTAGAAAGAGATCATTTCTAACAAATCAGTAACACCATGCTATAAGATGAAGTACTGCATTGAAGTACAAATAAAAGTTATTCACAATTTAGACCAAAAGATTAACAACATCCTGAATACAATTTATTTTCAAACAGAATTTTTGCATACAAAGGGCAGGAAATGGGCACTAGGGGAAGAGAGTGCAAAGCGTTCTAAAAGATTATTTATCTGTGGCTACATTGTACTGCAAGACACATCTGAGTTCACAAGAGAGACAACATTTATATTGCAGTTCACAATGACACTGTCTACATAATGCAATAAATACCCACGCGCACACACACACACACACACAAGTATTCATATATTGCACTTTGGAGGAAATAAAGGTCTTGGTTAAATAGATGTTAGATAGTGTTCAATATAGTGATCCCATTCCAACCCAGTTCAGCAAAGTCTAAACTGGTCAGTGTTAAATGTTACAGAAGATTTTCTACATTACTGACATGACAGGCTATATATGTGCAAAAATTACTATTATATCCCACGCAAAATTCAGAGTGTCTGCTCTGTACATCAGCCATAATTACTCCATTATGAGGACATTTTTCGTTCATTTAAAATCTTTGCAGTACTCCGGATGCTACAGAGGTTGAATCGTGTGCCTCTAAAAACAGACAGTACAAGACAACAAGAGTTTTGATTAGCTGCAAAACAAACTTTGTTGGGAAGATGGAGCCAAAGAAATAAAATGCATACAATTCAAATACCATGCCAACTTGGCATTGATTACAATTTTTGAGGACTGTTCTAAACCATACTATATACAGCCTTTCACATTCAGTTTAAAATGTTGCAAAAAATACAATGAACAATTTCTGAGCAGCTCTCAGAAAAAAAAAAAAAATATTTACAACAGATTTGCTCAAGAGTAACGATGAAACACCTAGCAAACATATTTTAGAAGTTTTACCAACAAGACTTCCTCATACTAACAACACAGTTCATCCTCATCATCACTCAGACCAGAATAAAGAAACATCTACTAAACAAAGGAAACCAGAAAGATGCACCAAGTGAAAATGCATGTTTGTAGAGGTCTGAAATTAAACACGTAGAACACATTGGTGTATTAGCTTCAGTACTTCAACTAACATGAAGAGAAATGAGAAGGGCAGCTCACTCCGTCTAATGAAGAATAACTTTAATTGGTAATACTGTACAATGGTGTTTCATTTGTTAACATTAATTTAATTTATACATGTTTGGTCATAAAACAATCAATTAAACCAAAATACTTTAATAAACCCAATGGTACCCCATGTGTTTTAAAACACACATTTTTAAAAGTGAAGCGTGAAAACAAAATGGGATTAATAAAATGCTATAAATCTTTAATTGTTATTAGCCATTGTATTAACTAATGTACAGGACCTTATTTTAAGGTATTACACATAAATGTATTAATAAAAACAAAAGTGTAATACTGTGCCATTAGTATAGACTTGAAAAGGTATTCTCCAATGGGTCTCACACACCCAAATAATAATAATAATATCATTTGGTAAAAAAAATGTTGATATTTTCATAAATTTAATGTTTAAATAAAGACAGTCCCTCTTGAATGAGAACAAACCAACTTAAACGAGCCCAAGAATGTTAACGTCTAATCCTGGTGCTTACAATCTCCCGAACCGAAATGCTTTACTATAAAACATCACCCACTGTACACTCAAGGCTCACAGTTCCTACAGTATTGATACTTCTGTTAACAAAAAAAAAAAATAAAAAATAAAAATAAAAAAATAAAAGACCTCACTCAGCAGTATGCGACTTATCTGGAGTGCTACATGGCTCGGTGCGGACTGTGAGAACTACATTCTCAAGCTACAGATTTTACAACTGCTCCTAAAGGAAGGCCACCTGATGATGGGACGGAAAAGCTGTGACAGGGAGAAGTTCTTCATAGTCTTGATAACCCTCTTGCTTACTCACTGTGAGTGCTTAGCCCTGTTTTTCTTTGGAGAGCTCTGTGTGGAAAGCCTGAAACGCGTGCTGGTGTTTGAAAAAGGAGTCTTGTGGATCTCCCAGGTGCAGCAGAGACAGAAGAGGCTTCATGCACCGACAGGGCCACTCCGTCCTAAAAAGGGTTACAAGAAACAAGAGCAGCCCTGTACATGCTGGTAAATCTCTGCCTGAAAGTTTGCACACATCTGTAATGAGATTCTCCTGTCTGAAAAGTTACCTTAGAACAGTACACATAGATAATAACCTAATACAGCCATACACACAGAGACGCAAGTTTATATCCCATGCTACAGACACCTAACTGTTTTGGTGTCGATGCGAGTGAGACTTTGGTACCGTTTGGATAATGTGGAACCCGCTCCATGCAATTAATTTCCCATTGACTGATATAGTGTATATGGAAACAACGGAACGGTGTTTGATACACATCAAGTGAACGGAAGATATAAGAATTTACAGAGAGTGAGAATTTAAAAAATAAAATCTCTTCATAAAAACAAATGACAACAACAAAACAAAGAACTGCCAAGTCTAGCTCGGCTTTTACAGCTGTCACTCGAGACGAGTCATGTGTCAGTTCCCATCCAAGCAAGTGCCAATACCAGAGCCCAAGCGACTTTCACAGCCCACACACGTACACATATATATGTGCCGGTGGCTGCTGGAGTCTCTACAGTTTATTGTCTTGTGAGTCCCATCAGACTAAGGCTCTTTAAGGCAAAGGATGGCACATGCAAGCGATAGAGAAAGAGACAGAAAAAAAGAAGGGCACAACGCTTCAGGGAAGGCTGGAAGGGATTGGCTCATAGCTGGTGTACTATGCTGTCAGCGTGATTGATGGATACAGGGCCGTCCTGCCTCAGTCTCTGCCATTGAAAAGTCGTGCTGAGTGATCCAACCTCCTCTTCTTCATTCTCTTGCTCTTTAGCGAACTCCATGAAAACCTGCAGAACAGGTACAGCTTTCAATTAAATTGAATAATAGACAAGAACCGCAATAAACTAATTAATATCCGTATCCTTTCAGTTTTATAATGCTTAACAAAAAAAAAAAAAAAAAATGATATAAAACTTAAAGTTACACTTTATTTTTAATAGTTCATGTTAGACATACTACTTATAAGTAACGTTATTACTATATGTCAAGTAACTCATGAATTCACAACTACTGTACATGTCTACTAACTCTCAGAGTGGACAGTTAGGGCAGGATTAGGGTTAGTAGAATAAGTTGAAATATACTTGCAAAGTTTCTCATAGTCAGTATGTTTTATACCCATCAAAAAGTGTTTAAGCAGACATCTACTAATACCTTAATGACTGCTAGTTGACATGTAGAACTTCTAAAGTGGATTATTACAATAAATTGTAACCGAACGCATTTAAAAAAAATGCTAAATCTACTTTGCATTACTCAACTAGTCATTTTTAAGTCTAAATGTCATTACATTCAATTTCATATTTATATAACATCATAATACATAATTTTTTGCAGTATTTCTTTTAATACATTGCAACATACTTGTTCAAGCGTTGACTGGGAGAAGTTGTACTCTTCAAAGTTAAAGTTCTGTTTAGCTGTAAAGAAGTTAAGAGGACGGTCAAAAAGTGATTCTACATAAAAACTGTGTAGCTGTTATGCGTCAATTTCTTACCACTTTCTAACTGTGCAAAAGACTTGGCTAGTGACTTCACATCTTCCATTGGGATTTTATACACCATCAGAGTGGCAAAACTGCAAAGATCCAAAACAAACACACATACAGTTACCATTTTTACATTCTACTTTTATGTAAGACAATTTAGTGCTTCAATTGCGATTTAATCCAATCCAATACAGACATGTCTCACCTGTCCTGACGAGCAGCATGAGGAAATATCTTCAGTATCTCTTTGTGCAACAGCGCTACTTGCTGGAGACCTGTGAGCTCCTCCCTGAGATTAATCTCTAGGCTGTAGCCTCTCCCAAACTTCCCCTTCAGGTGCTGAATAGAGCCAATACACCTGCAGGTGGCAAGATTCATAAGAAAATCTTACTTGCTCTCTGTTCTGCTTTAATTGCTAGCCCAGAAACTCTCTGTATATTCATGTTAATCCATGCCATTTTTAATTGAGGATTTTTTCCATCTCAATGTCACACCTCAGCTGACCAGAAACCATGATGGCCACACGGTCACACACAGCCTCGGCCTCTTCCATGTAGTGGGTGGTCAATAGGGCTCCTCGCTGTTTGTTCTTAAAGGCAGCACGGATCGCCCTCCTATTGGAGTAAACCACAAAATCATTTTTCTGACCTATTTTATATGTACATGTGTTAATTATATCAAGTGAATATATCATGGCATTTGAAATGCTGAATATCAGTGTAGCAGATTTTACCACATGCGTTGTTTTGATTTCGGATCCATTCCTGTAGATGGTTCATCCAACAGAACTATCTGAGGATTTCCCAGCATGCTTAGTGCAAAGCACAACTAGTAAGAAAAAGATTTATAAAAATTAAGCCCAAAAATACAGAACAAAGTCCGTTTTTTTTGTAATGATATTGACTTAATTTTTTTTTACATGCCTTCCTCTTCAATCCAGCAGATAAGTTTTTTGCCTGTTTGTAAAGATGATCCTTCAGCTCTAAAGCATTCACAATGCTGTGAAGACAAAATATTTAAAACATTTCACACTGTAAAATATGATAAATAAACAGTCACATTAATAACAAAAACCAAGCAGATTTGCCAAAGGCTGTTTAAGAGACAATATTCACTGGCCATAAACTTTCAATTAATTATGAAAGCACATTTTGTATGGTCAAAAAAATATATCTGTTCCCTGTTCCTCCCGCCCCGGTTACATATTTGCAGCACAAAGTTAGTTTACTGTGTCACTTGCAATGTTATACTAGACAGTAGACCAAAAAGGCCTTTAATTTGATTCACTGTAATGAAAAAAATAATAATATCCTAATAAAAAAGTAACAATAGTAAAATAATAAAAAGTTTAGTAAAAATAATTAAAAAGTTAATAAATAAAATATTTAATGTTTAAAGCCCTGATATGTGGATTTTTTAATAGGAATAATTTACATTTATTTATTTCGTTTTTTATTTATTTGACCCTCTCTTGAAATTAATTTTATGTTCTATATAGCACCAAATCACATCAAAAAGCTGTAAACCTATGTAAAAACACTACACTTTGAATGGTAGTGTAAATGTAAAGTTTTTTTTAAAAAGATATGGTACCGCTTAATGATATTTGGGATATCACGCTGACGTAGACCCTTTATAGCAGCATAGATCTCCAGGTGCTCCTGTAGAGTGATTCTAGGCCACAGAGGGTTCACCTGAGGACAGTACCCTACATGTTCCAAGGGGTTTTCTGCTGGTTGGAAGTCTGTTCCATAATCTCCCATCAGAATCTACAAATAAATATAAAATGATCTTTCATATGATCGAAAGAACTAATAACCAGCAAGAACACTGGGAGAGAACAAACCTGTCCAGCAGTGGCTTCAGTGTCTCCAGACAGCATGTGCATGATAGTGCTCTTTCCTGCTCCATTTGGTCCCAGCAGACCCAAAACCTCACCTGAGAACATGCCATTTTTCATTAACATCTGCTTGCTCTCTTTAAAATCATTACTTACAGAATAGCAAATCAGAGGCAGATTCTACCTTTGCGAACACAAAACGAGATGTTCTTAGTGGCCACTTTCCTTCTCTTGTTGAGCGAAAAGCCTTCCCTCTTGCCTTTGTACTGTTTTCTGAGGTTACTCACCACTACCACTGGTTTCTGTAAAATGTTTTTTTTTTATTTTATATATATTTTCACTTTTAATGGACAAAGTCATTTGAGACTCTTAAGACTACAGGAAATTGGGACTCTACCTCCTCACAGCACTGGCAAGTCAACGCCTCCTTCACTCGAGCTTTCTCCACCTGAACATCCTCATCCTCACTCACATTCTCTTCAAGGTTGCGCTGAGCTTTGCTCTTCGCTTGGGAGGAAATCCTGGTGAACAAAGAGATGAGAAATCAAGCTGTTTTCTTAGATCGGTGGCTTTATGCAAAAATTTAGCTGGGCATTTAGTTTTATGAAGACAGACCTGCATAGCTGGTCATTCTTCATGGTCTTCCCTCCATATCTAATCTCAAGCCATCTCAGGGTGAGGAGCAGCAGAATACACTGGATATATGGCTGTGGACGCCACAACAAAGATTCAATGTAATAGAATACATTATAACACACTTTGAGACAATAAAAGGTTAATTACAGCAACTTACAGAAACAACAGAGATGAACAGATTATTCCACAGGAAATCATCATCATGAGGAGACTGAAGGAAGGTGGTCTAAAATAATAAAATTCTTTTATTAGGGTCAATAACATTTCATTCTTGCCCTCAGATATTAAATAAATGGAGTACTGAAGGTAAAGTATTACCACGGTAATGCAGTTAAGGCAGCCCATAAGAGGGTAGAGTGGACTGAAGAAACACAGTGCATTGTGTAGGAGACGAGCCACAACAGAATTCTCATTCACAAGAGCCAGCTGGACTATGGATGCGGAAACCACACACAGCTATGGAAAAAAAAGAAGCTTTAATTCTTTCCTACAGACAAGTGTATTTGATAATTGATAATGACAAACATAAATCAAATATAAAACAAAATCACAATATGGAATATTTCATTATAGACCAGTTCATGATTAATTTCCATGATCCTTCTGGTTTCAGAATGACTTGATATATTCAGGTTCTCTCAACAGGAACAGGTTTTATTGTTATTAAGTAAGAATATTTGCAGGTTGTGTGAAACACTCACCATCATGGAGACCACAGAGAAGAAGTCCCTATTGCTCTGGACTCTGACGAACATGAAGGATATGCAATATGTGAAGAGAACCATGGCTGGAGCGAAGCCGATCAGACACAGAGCCTGAAAATAAAGATTCAAGAAAATAAAATAAAGAAAGAAGTAAAGACAGTATGCGAGTCATATGCTAATGCCAACATCTGCTCTTTAACCTTAAATAAGTTCTATTTTAGAAAAGTTTAGTGGAAGCAAGGTGAAGTGTTTCTTACCACAGACATGATGTTATGGGAGGTTAGAAGGTTTGTAGAATGGAAGGCAAACAGGGTGCTGGTCATACAGATTAAGATAAGATAATAGAAAGGGACATCAATAGCTGCCTGACCGCACCAGTACGCTGAAGGAACAAGACCAGAGATCCTCAGGGTCGAGCGACACTTCAACTGATAAAAACGGTGAAGATAGAGAGGTTGCATTCAGTGTAAAAACATTCTTAAAAGCGGCACTGAGATATTATTGTAAATATTTTAGACATTCTGATCAAATCAATTCAGGGTGACCCCTACAGACAGGAGTTGGTAAGATGTTTTTAAAACGTCTCCATCAAGGTTACATTATTTGATCAAAAATAAAGTGAAATGTTGGAAATAACAGCCAATTATGGTATAATATACAGTATTAATTTCATTTAATATTTAATGTATTAAAACAGAAAATCCTTTATTCCTGATGCAAAACTAAACTTTCAGCATCATTACTCCAGTTTCAGAAAATCTAAAATGAGCCAATTTACTCAAAACTACTGCATTTATTTAAATGAATTTCAAATGTAACAACAATGTAAATCATCTTTGCCATTTTTGATCAAATTAATGCATACTTGCTAAATAAATAAAAGTTAAACTTAAAAGTTAATTATATGAAGTTACAACCCACATATATACCTCTTTGTCTCTTGTGTGGTCCATTGCAAAATAGGCTGGCATTCCAGCGGCCAGCATCCCAAGAATCACAGCCTCAATGTATACCAGCGCATAGGATGTCTTATCTGGGATTTGCTAAAATGCAGACAGAATATAGCTGTAGACACTTACAAACAATAGTATGTTCACTGACTTCAGCGTACTAATGCACTACCACTTACATAGTCAAAGGGTTTAGTCCATGTTCTAATGTGTCCAGTGCCGTTAAAGCCCTTCAGGAGGGCGTTACTGAGTACATTGACAGCCATAGGCAAGGAGTGCACAGTGGTGCTGTTAAATGCCAAAATGTAGGTAAAATCCTTGTATTAAGAAATAACAAGAGAGGACAACAGGGGTTATTAAATATTTTGAATAACAGCAAATATAAATAAATTTTCAACACACAAAAAATTATTTCATAAATAAAAGTGTCCATTTTCAAGAAATTAACTCTTAAAATTTAACTGCGGAGTGCAAAAGGCTAGAGAGGTTAACCAATTGTATTGGTGTAAAAGCATGCAGTTCTCTTTCTCACCTTATTGGATCCAGTCACGTTGATGGCGGCGCTGACTGGAGCAGCAGACATGTAGTCTGGTTTTTTCATCATCTCCACTTTAATATCTTGAGACTCCAGATTGTAGATGAACCCTGACAGGTCAGAATCTACCACAGCATATGTGTGTCAATTAACCAAATTGGTTAACGTGAATCGTCAACAACTGTTAATGTAATATAGACCAGTATTTTCACAGACCGGTGGAGTTTTGCACAAGCAGGCTGGTGGTGTATTTGTGAGGAGCCTCGTTGCGGTGCAGCAGGTATATAGGTGAAAACAGTCTTTCAGGAGAATGAATCTGAATGTTTCCCGTTGCAACAGACAGAATCAGCATTGCAGATAAGAAAACCAGGAACAGTGTCAAACTGGGTAAAAGAAAGGAGATAAAGGTATGACTTATAGCCTTGTGTAATGGATAATTAATATAATTATACTGTTCAAAGTTAAGTTATAAGTTTTAGTATGGCCTGGTTCAATATAAATATAATTTCAGGTCTTTAAGATTGAGGATTTTTTTTTTATAAAAAAGGCAAATGTGATCAGGTAGTACATGCTAGCAATTGCTCACTTGTATATGATAGGTTTTCTCTCTCTCTGCAGGTTGAGCATGTGCAGCCAGGCCACGGTGCTAAACTGCTGCCTCCAGAGGGCACGACCGGTTACTGCATCCTGCCTGCTGTCTGAAAACGTCAGCAGCCGCTGGTCTGTGTCATCCATAGAGGACGCGTCACCCTCGTCTTCCACCTTTTCTTGGTTAAACACACTGTAGTCTACCAATGAAAGAACGCACAAATAGAACAGGTGTTACACCTCTTGATCACTTAACTAACCCCAAAGACCGAGTTAGTTACAGACCTATCTCAAACCTCCCTTTTCTGTCAAAGATACTAGAAAAGGTAGTATATCCTCACAATTATATTCCTTCTTAAAAAACGCTATCTGTAAGGATTTTTTTTTGTCAGAATTTAGACCGTATCATAGAACTGCTCTAATTAGAGTTACATTATCTCATTATTGGTGCTGTTGGATCTCAGCACTACGTTCAATACTATTGACCACAACATTTTCTTGAACAGACTAGAAAACTCTGTTGGCATTAGTGGAAGTGCCTTAGCATGTTGCAAATCATACTTATCTGACCACTATCAGTTTGTATTAGTGAATGAGGATGCATTAAATCGATCACAAGTGCAGTATGGAGTACCTCAGGGCTCAGTACTAGGGCCGTTACTTTTTATGCTTTACATGTTACCCTTGGGAGATATTATCAGGAGACATGGTGTTAGCGTTCACTGTTATGCTGATGATACTCTATATTTCTTCTCAGCCAGGTGAAACACACCAAATTGAGAAACTAAAGGAATGCATAGCTGATATAAAAAATTG
>JAUCNO010000338.1:0-13518 GCA_032353835.1 Enteromius viviparus
TCCCGGCCCGCTCCTTGGACAGCACGCCAAACCCGCTTTACCATTTCATAACATGAGGAAGCGTAAACACTTGAAAAGTTTAAATAAAATCTATTCCTACTAGTGTTGCAGTGATACTAGAATAACACTGAACAGAAAAAAACGATAACTGATAATTATTATAAACCTTCATACATGTTTTTATTCACATTCTTTTAATAAAATGAATTCAAAAATGTGCTTTGGCAGAGGGGGGAATTTTTATTTATTTTATTTTTTATTTTTTAAATTCCTCACACAGATCTGTTGTATCATTTAAACGCAGATATTAGTTTTATGGCATTTTATTGTGCATTTTTACATGTTAATTGTATGGAAAAGAGTAGCTTGAACATACAGTATATGAACATGCTGTAGAAGATCTTTTATGTTTAGCAAAAAAGAATGAATGTTGCTTTAATCACTGGAAAACATCATAGCTGATGTCACAATAACAAGAAATTCATCGGAGCTAGCAGGGCGGTATGGAATAACAAGGGTCTTCCATCGGCTGAACGTCTCTTGATTAAACAAACATTAGTCATGTCAACAGCGTATGTCTTTTTCTCTCTCTCCATTGACCTCTCCTCTTACTGCTCCTGTGACGTTGACTAATGCTGAAACCAGGGCAGAGTTTCCACTGCCTCCCCTTAATGAGCTAATTAAGTCCGTGGCTTGCGGTTTTAAAGTAGCTGTTGGTAGGCAAAGGAAATCTCAGCAAACATGCCGACTTTAGGTTTGCATGGAAGAGCACATCTGGCACTACAATACTAAAATATCTTAAATTTAGTTTTGAAGATGAACAAAGATGTACAGGTTTGGAACGACATGTTCTTTTCAGAGTACTGTGGCTTGTTTATTTCTTTATTTGCGACTATACTACTTTGTGTAACCCTTTTGATTGCATTTCCTGTTTAGTTGGCCATTAATGTTTTTTTTACAGCATTTTAATTCAAATAAAGTCAGCCTTAGTATGCATAAAAGAAATGTAAACAATAGAGTTGACAAAGATTTTGAAGGCAGATATTGATACATATATTTGTTGGCTTTAAAATCCGATATTCCAATATATCGGCCGATATATATATATTTTTTTTTTTATTTTATTTTATTTATTTATTTATTTATTTTCCAGAAACATGCAACAAAACATTAACAGATTTCCCTAACATTAGTTATTTTGTAGTTATTTATGAGTTTTAACTAAAGTAATATGATAATGCGTTTTAAAAAGAAACAAAGGGACATCAAAATATATTAAAGTTCTGATAAATAAAATGTATAATAATGTATAAAATATTGTATAAAATATGCATATTCATATTCAAAATATTCAAACTTTAGATATGAAACTTGAAAGTCCTTTGATCAAAAACACAATAACAACAACCAAATCAAAGTTACCAGTAAGTCTTTATAAATGACGATACCGATAGTTTGGAAAATGCCTAATATCGGCCGATAATATATATTTACTATGGATTTAGTAAATAAATATATGTATATGACAGACCACAGACTTTTTAACCATAGCACAAGTGCACCAGACTTTATGAGTAGTCAAAAGCATGCAAAAGCTTCTAGCTGTGTGACACTAGAAGTGAAGGAACTGCATTAGCTCATCTCAACAGTTATCAGTCTATTACACAGATGATTTAATGACGATTGTTTTAATCTAGTGTGTCAGTGCTGCGTCTGCAAAAAAGACCTTAACAGTTGCTCTAAAAATAAATTAACAGTTGAAACGTGTCTTCAGGGGAAGTTCGTGTCTTCTCCTCATTAACGTGTGAGGATCTATATGACACAGGAGATTTTGACCAACTTTGACGACGACGTCCAATCTCGTCTGACTCATGTGAGATGAGTGATGCATGAGGGGTCTGTTGATAATGAGTCTGCATTCTTTGATGTCTTGGATCAGCGTTAGAAAGATCTGAGTTGACCTTGCGTTATGCAAACGCGGGACACCTCACTCTTCATAATGACTGAAATGGAATGAGTGTATAGATTTAGTGTGCATCGTCGAGTACGTGAGCGGAAAGCTAGCTGGAGGGCACGTCTTTGTGTGTGTGTATGTGTGTGTGACTGCTCATCCCATGCTGTGAATGTGTGAGAGACAGATGTCAAGGTTAGCTGACACGAAGGCACAGTGCACATCTTCAGAAAAGGAGAGAAAGAAGAGGCTGTGTGTGCAATTGAATACCTCTGCTCACTGCATACCAGATAGAATATACTATAAACTTTCTATTTGAAGTCAGTGCATCAAACAATATTCACAGGGTTCCATTTTTTTTGTGGGGGGCACAATTCCAATGTAAAGAAACCATTTTACAGTTGTAACAATTTTTTTTACCAGCAGTGCTTTTATTTATTTATTTATTATTTATTTATTTATGATTTTTAAAGTAATGTTACCTATTATTATACTATATTTTATGAAATTGTTTTTTTTTCACCATTTACTCACCCTTATTCCATTCCAAACTTGCATTACTGACGTACTTCCTAAAGTATTAAAGAAATGCTGATATAACCAGTTTGGGTTCCCACTGACTTGCAAAGGATTTTTTTAATCCATACAATGGATGTCAATGGGAACCGAAATTGTGTACTTTTCAGCATTCTTCAAAATATCTTGTTTTGTGTTCCAGAAGTTATATTATTTTGGAATGGAATAAAGGGTGATGACAGAATTGTCAATTTTTTGGATTGACTATCACTTTAAGACACATACACTGCAATTCTTGTGAACATTCCTATAATCAGATTCATGTCATTTATTATGTAACTCAAGTTTTTTTTAAATATTTGCTGCCTGGTGAGTGTTTATTTTAGACTCCAAGTGTATTTTATGCAACATACTTTCCATTACCAATTCAGTACTGTACATAACATCATCATCTTGCATGTGTAATTAAGCAAGTGTCATCTAATTAATCTAAGTATTAATTAAGATATTAATTCTGCATTTTATTTCAAGTTTCTTTATTTATTTAAAAATGGCAGTTTTCTTTTAAGAGCCCAAAGGTTGCATAATACTTCTGATTTAGTCATCATATTTAGAGTGGAAGGTCATGTTGAGTGCAGCACTTTGTAAAATATATAATACTGTGGAATACACTTTTTTTGTAGCTACCAAATGTTGAACATCTGAATAAAAGGAGACAAATTTCCACAGTGTGCATATTGCATACTATAGCATTAGTAAGAGTAGTTTTGTAGGACTGAACAGGCAGAGAGAAGCGAGTCTTGCCTTTTTTTGGAGTAAGAATATTTGATTTCCTTTCATTATCTGCTAAATAGCGGCTGTCTTTTCTTCTAAGTAGAGCCAGGTGTTTGGCAGGCTTGTCTCTTTCTTTTCCGCTTTCTTTCACCTTTCTGTCAGGCTACCTGGCTTCCTGCCTCTCTGCAGCACTCTGGCTCAGCTGGAGAGGTTCGTCTCACATCGAACCCCTCACTCTTTTATATTACAGCATGTCATGTTCCCTATTTAAATGTCAATTGGACTAAAGATGCCATCACTGCAGCATGATCACATCCTCTGTCTGTGACACTTTTAGGAGATGCAGAGTGAGACTGTAATCACAGGAGCAACTCCTACTGTCCTGTGTCAGCGAATGAAAATAAATCCAGGTTACATTTCATTTGAAAATTAAGCATGTTTTAGAGCTTTTAAGATGTTTTGCATTATGAGATGCACATTTTGGACATATATTTTTATTAAAATTTAGACAGAAATTCTCATTGATATAATGCATTTGATTGTTATTGTTTTCAATATTGTTTATAGTAATATTTTTTTTAAAATTGCATTTGAAAAGATATTTTTAAAAAATTATAAATTTATTAAATTACTGTAATATGCATGAGATTAATATTATAAAATAGATGACATGGGTATTTTATTTTGAAAAATGTTTTTTTATTATGTTATCTGTTTTTATTGTTAAACGGAATTATCTGTTTTTGCATATATTTATATTTATATTTATACATATAATAACTGTCAAACAATTTATCACTTTTATTTTTATTTGTGTAAAAGTAAACATTTTTGTTTACATAATATATGTGTGTGTGTACTATGTATATTTATTATGTATTTATAAATACACACATGTATGTATATGTTTAAGTAAAATGTGTTATATTTTAATTATTTATATATAATTATACATATAGGTAGTTTAAATTACAATTAGAGTTATAGCAAGCTTGAGCTATGTTTGTCAATTCATCTGAAGTCAGCAGCTTTCATAATTAATGTGGCTTTTTTTATGTTTGTTTGTTTGTTTTACCTCTCGGAGAGAGATGTGCTTGCTCAAGTCAATTAATGCTGCAAGGGTCCTCACAAAATCAATGCAAAACTGCTGCGCTGATTTAATTATTTCCTGTCTCACACATGGCAGAGAGAGAGAGAGAGAGAGAAGCGCTTAGGAAGTGAACCAGAAAAAAGACCTACTCAGCCTGACCCTAAATTTTTGTCTATTATAGCAGCAGCATTTCCTTTGTGATTGGATTTTTGCTCAGCCACAGTTAAATGCTTGATTTCTGTGTTCGGTTACAGAAAGGGCATGTGCTAGAACAGTAAAGCTGCATACTTTTGTATAAATTGGGTTTTGTGACACATAATCAATAATACATAAATTCTAATTGCTAAAGGTCACTTATTGAGCTCATTTCCATAGTAACAGGATTTAAGTACATCCCTAAAGCTTCTGACTAATTTTAACACGGCGATTGTGCAGAATCGATAAATTACCAGCATGATGTAATCGATTCAAAATTAATCAAGAAAATAACTTAATAAATATTGACTCAATTCTCTTGGCTTAACTGAAGTCAGCACTCTGTTTGCATCAGTGCTCACATTTTGCTTGAATTTTTCTAAAATGAAATTGTTCAATTAAGGTTTAATTTAAAAATCTTAAATGTGTAGATGAATCAGACATTATTTTGCCATCTTTCTTAATAAATTTTTTTATGAGACTGACAAAAACACAATATTAACACAACATTTAGGAGTATAAACATACCTGGTTTCATGGCATAAACTTACCTTGGTGCACTTTTTAGCTTGACACGAAATATGTACCAACAAGTACATATCATTGCAGTTTCCAAAAGAAATGAACATGATTCCAACATGATTATTGCATTAACTTTTAGCAACAGTACACAGATATTTCAATTTCCGAACCGCCACTATACATACCTATATCAACGTAATAAACATGTGACCTGTGTTTTAGAGCCACTCGCTAATTGAAATATGCAAATGCACAATTTAGATTTAAAGGCTATTGTAGAGGTCATCTTAATTACCCATCATGCCATGGTCTGACTGGATGCTAGAGATGAGATGAAGTCATTGCCCAGGTGAAGCCTTCCTTTTGCAAGTACTATGTGGTTAAAGTATTTCAGGTTTTTGAGCGTGTTTTGTGCACAGCAGCAGTTTTTCTTACTGTCTCTTACTGGTGGGTTTAGGTTTGTTGTGATGGCTCTGTAATGAGCTCACACTATTGTGCCTGCTCATAATAACTCCCAAAATGTTTGTATCTCTCCACAGTCTCCAGTGGATATCGGCGCATACCTTTGAAGTTCTCTCACACTATTCTGAGTTCACTCATGTGTTTCATTTAGCTTCAGTTTTGGGTCCTCTGTTTTCGACACACTCCTGAATTTATGCAAATATGAGATCTGTTGGAGCTCCAATTAACTCTGCAGCTCATTAGCAAACCATACAGAATGGAGTGGCACCTATAATGGTACAGAGAGTGAACACAGAGGAGCGAATTTGTTTGCCTTTTTAAGTTCTCTGCTCTTTTCCCAGAGTTCCACAGCATTTATTAAGAGGTGGTTGGAGAAGTATTTCATATTATTTCACAATGAGCTTCCATTATCGTCCTATTAGTCCCATAAAATGGTTTATGCTGCAGCTGCTTTGTTAGTTTTATTGCAGACTTTCCTTGGGCATTTTTTCCGAATGAATATTTAACAAAAAACAGCTTTTCGCCCCAATGAATTCAGGTAGGGTTTTTTTTAAACATTGATTACAGAGAATCTATTTAATTTCCTTTTTCCCGAATGACTTGTGCCCTATATTCCTAGTCTATTTAGTCTATATATTCTAGTAAATTTTTATTAACTTAAAAAT
This sequence comes from Enteromius viviparus, assembly GCA_032353835.1. NCBI lineage: Eukaryota > Metazoa > Chordata > Actinopteri > Cypriniformes > Cyprinidae > Enteromius > Enteromius viviparus. The sequence goes on from JAUCNO010000338.1 coordinate 6,176, forward strand.
GTTTCCTCAATATCACATACTACTCAAAGCCACTGGATGTCTAATCAGGTTCAAACGTTTTTATACAACAAATTTGAACATGCAAATACAAAAATGAGATTTAGAAGCTTTTAGGACACGCTTTTCAATGAGAAATTACTGTATTTGGGCTACTTTTTGTTCAGGAAGTTACTATTTTAATTTTTATGACTATTTTTGTTTTTAATTTTACTTAGTTTTAGTAATGTTGTTGGTTGTTGCCCATTTTATTTTATTTTAATGTTAGTTTTTTAAGTAAAATGTAAATTTATTTTTGTTAATTTTATTAGATTTTTTTTTAAAATTTAAATACTTTTAATTGCAACTATAATAACCCGGTTGATGTTGCTTGTGTCTGAAAGTGAGTGGCGTTTACTTCTTTGTGGAATATAAAAGCTGCCTTTTCACTGCGGCAGTATTTGATTTCGTATATTGTCTCTTGCGTTATGAAAGCAAAAGCCGAGACCATTCAAAGAGCAACAGAAGAAATGAGCTCTTTTAGTGTCAGTCTTCATTTCTTAAAAGCATAAGGCCGTCTGAGTAGCTCTCCATATTTGGATGTTCCTCTAACATTTTCTCTGTGATATTAATGAGATGCTACAACAGAATTAATCACCGTCTTTGAGGCTCTCCACTGTGAAAAGCTCTTCATCGGAATACAGCTCCTTTGTGCTGGGGTAATTCAGTGCCTTTCTTTCATAATTCTGCTTGACGATATAATTCAAGCGTTTATCGTCTACAGACAGAGAACAATGTCCGTTATATTTTTCTCTGTGGACTCTGCGTTCCACTGAGCACTGCAAAATTTTTACTCCACTCAATAAATTTCAATGAGATCAGGCTGGCTTGAGTGGAACGAGGACTCGTGATGGGGCTGAAACAGTGCTGATCTGTATTCCACAGGATTATTCCACCCCAAAATGGTTTTCATTTTTTTTTTTCACCTCCCCCGATGTTGCTCCAAACCTGTAAAAGCTTTGTCCATCTTCAGAATTAGATATTTTGAATGAAAACCAGTGTGACTGTCCTATTGACTGCCACATAATAAACACTTTCAATGTCCAGAAAAGTATGAAATGCATAGTCAGAATAGTCCATCTGCCAACTGTGGTTCATAAGTTATAAAGCTACTAGAATACTTTTTGTATGAAAAAACAAAAATGACTGTACGGTAATGCTACGGTGCCGAATTGTACTTTTAAGGGATTGGAGTGACATGGGGATAAGTAATTAATGAATTTTTTTTTATTCTGGGGTGGAGTAACCATTTAAGGGTTACTAAAGAAGTTTACAGTTTAGTTACTCCTGTTTGTATTTTAACTTTGCACAGCTGTACTTGGAGATATACCAATTTTTTTCTAATGCGGTAAGCCAATACTGGTAATTATTTACATGGGAGAAAACAAAGGTATTTTGATAAAATTAATCTAAAAACTAAACTAAAACCGGTTGCTTTAAATACTACATGTGAATTTAGGCATCACAATATATATAAATCTATAAATCTACACTAGAGTTTAGGGTCATTTATTGTGGTACAATTGATTTATATTAATATATATACTTGATATAAATCAAGTAATACTGTAAAAAATATATCTTGGCTTCCACACAATAATGTGATGATAAATTGCTTTCAACCTTGATAATAATTAGACATTTGGATGGTTGAAAACTTTATTGTGCATCCCTAACTATACTTTTGTAACTTTTTTATTGAACTGTTCCACTATTTTGAAATACGCTGAGATGCTTCCGGATATTAGTGTGCAGAGAAGGTGAAAGAATCAAGCTAGCCTCTGTGGAGCTCAGCATGAATCCTGTAAGCCCATGATCTGTGGCCAGTGGTGTTGGCAGTGTAAATGGTTGCCTCTCGTGGCCTCTGTGAGCCCAGACATGGCACATTGACACAAAGGGGGCTGGAGGGATCAGCAGAACATGTTTCTGACGGTTGTACAAATGTGTTCCACAGCCTGAGCCTCAGAAGTCACATATGTTCAGACATACAGGCCAGCACCCCTTATATATGCCAGCTTTTGGTGCCGTGCTTCTGGACCATCAAGAGGTGGGTATAAAACCAGAGCGGATCAAAGCAGATTGTTATGTGTACAGTATCTTGTGGGCACTGGCTGGAAACGCAGATGTCCTGGAACAAATAATTATTGAATTGTAAACAAGCTTCTCGTTGCTAATATACTGATTTGATCATCTTGATAGCTGGAACGGACAGTGACGCTGATGGAATGTTTGCTTGAAAATAATGCTTTTCTAAAGCAAGAAATTATGCTCATTAAGGAAGTTTTGGGAATAAACATGTGCATTAGACGTCATTATTTTTTAATATTGTGGTGACTGCAAAGTATCAACTCCTGTAGATTAAGTTTCTTTCTTGGCATTGATGGTTCCATGAAGAACCTTCAGCATTCATAAAATCTGAACAGTTCATTGGGAATCAAAAATGGTTCTTCAATGGCAGGCTTTTCAATCCTGTTCCTCGAGGGACACTCTTTTGCAAATTTTAGCTGCAACCCTAATCAAACACATGTTCAGGATTACTAGAAAGCCACAGACTGGTTTTTATCAATGTATGAGCAAAACTTTGCAGGACAGTGGGCCTCCTGGATCAGGATTGAGAACCTCTGTTCTATGGCATTACTGCAGAACTCTCTTTTGGAAGCTTTACTCTGAAAAGTGTTGGTTTGGCTGCCCAGAGCACCACAGTGCTCTCAGAGACGGCCAATGATAAGAAGTTTATGAAACACATTGCACAGGCTGTTATAACAAAAGAGAGAGACACTCTGAGGCCATAGGGAGCTAGAAACAACTATTTCACCAGTGTGTGTGTGTGTGTGTGTGTGTGAGGGCATTCTTTACACACAGCTTGAGGTGTTCCCCATCTGCCACATGGTAATTCCTACTGCTTTCACAGTAACAGAGATGGATGAACTGATTACATTTACAGTTTCTAGATATCCAACATCATTCTTTCCTCATCTGATGCTTTTTCTCACTCCATGTTTTGTCTCTGAACATACTTTACAGAAAATCTTACAAAAGGCCTACATTGATGATAATAATAAGAAATGTGTCTTGCTCACCAAATCAGCAGATTAGAATGATTTTTGAAGGATCATGTGACACTGCAATGACCAAAAATTCAGCTTTGCGTGTCAAGAAAAAAAAATTGACACATTTTAAAAATATTACAACAGAATAATGTACTGTGATTTACTGTAAATTTTACTGTAAAGATGTTCTATATGGTAATACAACATATAATTGAACTTTATAGTTGTGTGTTTTATAGTGTGGTGAAAATAAATATAAACATTATATTTATATTAAGTTATATATAAACATTTTTTAACAGTATTTTACTGTGATTGTTCAGTATACCATTATTTAAATAGTATTATTTTTGCTCTAAAAGTAGCATTTTACAGAAATTCTGTCGGCCCATTGAGTACTGAGGTTTGCTACCGCCGCAGTAATAATGCACGAAAGCACGGTAGCTATGTAACTGATACCACACACTCTCACAGAATATGTTTCTGCCATTAGTTTATTCTGTGGTCTCTCTTTCTGCTCCACAGAGAGGATCCAGTTTAAGTAGGGAGGAAATACTTTTGTGTGTCAAATACTTTCTCTCCTTTTCCCTCCCTTCCTCTCAGTGTCTTATTATGATTCCAATATCTTCACCATTCATGAATAGCTTGACCGCCCATGATTCCTTTATCGATTCATTCGTTTACTCATTCGTAATCGTGAACTGAAGCCCATCATACTGGAAAAACTCATCTTGCGTTCAGGATAGAGAGTTTGTCCACATTGAGTTTTGCGTTTTTCTACACTCAATATTCCATTACCATCGTTGCCCATAATATCCTGCTTTGATTGGTTTCAATTGTCTTTTTGTGAGTAAAGCGATTGCAATTTACTGCATCTCAGACCGGAGACCACCTCTCATTGGTTTGGAAACGGGATCAATTTCCATATCCATCAAAACCGCTTCCCTCTTGGATTAGCTGCCAGTGCCGGCGTCGCGGCTGATCTATACATGCCTCGTTGACGAGCAGAGGCAGATTACGCCCAGGTTTGAGACTCCTAACTCACACAGGCGTTGGAGTCTTTCCTCCCACCTGACAGATGTGGAATGCCCAGGGCTCTGAATGATGATCACAGTTAACATGACAAGCTGTGGCTATCAATCGGTCTGTCCTGATTAAAATACTACGTGACGAATCCTATTTACCAGCCAGAGGTGCTTTTCATAGGAAGTGATGCTTGGTTCCACACGTGGGTGTGAAGCTGAGGTCAGCGGAGCTTTGTCGCATTCCTCATAGATCTCCCGAGAGCGCGCTGTCATTCTGCGGCGAACGCACACTCACGTTATTAAAGAATAGTAGTGGAAAACATCTTTGGTGGCAAGTCATGATTTTTCTTTGGTAAAGAGAGAGGAATGGAGAACAGAATTAAGAGCGAAAATCGTCCACTAGTGCATCCACGCTTGAGTTACAGTGCGTCTCAGAGGCTTGGTGGTAGAACATAAATCTGAGTACAGTCTGAGTCATAAACCTGGCGGGATATGAAACCCCAGTGTAGTGCATGATGGGATATTTTACTGGGCGCTTTAAAAGTGCCTCAGATCGCCAAATATCCCAATTACTATCTCTTAAATACTTGGCTCTTCTGTTCTTATTTCCGTTACCCAGAATTCCACACCAATTTCTAAAAAGACTACAATCCGAAGAAGTTTTGATTAATGTACGTGAAATAAAAGTAAAAAAAAATGAATTTTATTAAAATAAACAGTTGATTAAACCTAGCTCGTTTTTATAAATTGTAATTAAAACATATGCATACAAATAAATTAAAATATTTACATATGTAAATATGTTAATATGGATACATATCATGCATTGTAATACAATGATGAGAGATGAATAAATAAATATTCCACAAAAACCTGATTACATTCGACACATAGAATTTATTTATTTATTTATTTATTTATTTTTTCTAAACAAATGATGTATGGATAATCAATTAAACCTAATAACCTAATTTATTCTTAAATATTTAATATTTTTAATTTTTTAATTAATATATATATTTTTTTATTCAGTTATGATTTCATAGCAGGAGAATGTGTACCACGACCTGAAAGTAGATATTTTTAGAATCATAATAAAAATATTATCTGTTTATTAGATGGCAAAAGGCATGTAGTAGATTGTGTTTTTCAGCACAGTTTTAGTAGCTGATCATTTTTAAGGAATTTGGATTCAAGAAAGAAAATTAGGATTCAAATAGGATATAGTATGCTTAACCTTGGTCAGTCAGCAGCATCATCAGAACTTTTGGCAGAAAATTTCATGATTGTTGAGCCTGGTTCATGCTAAATAAACCAGCATGAAGTTTTCAGCAGAGATTTCCGTAGTGTTTCGCCTGCAATGCAGCATTCCTGTGAAGGATTTTGCTTCGTCACGTCGTTACGGAAGAAAAGACATTCAGCTTTGACAGTCTATGGCTCGCTGAACATCTCTGCCCCTTTCTCGCGTTTAATATGACCCAGGCTTGAGAGTATGTGGATATTGAATTATTGAGAGTGGATAGCTTGACCTTTGCTAGTGATATGAATCAAACATTAGCGAGAGATCCAGCTGAAGAAATTTACAGGGGCCACATCTAATAAACGGAGGCCAGCAGGGTGAAGAGAAGTGCTGAGGCCGGAAAATCCAGAGATCCATTACCCAATAATTCATCTGGAGGAAAGGCGGCCCGGGTAACCGCAGAAGCAGTCGATCCCGGGGTGGAGCGGCAGCAGGAATGGGTGGGAACAGTCCTGTGGGAGTCCTGTGGCTTGCTGTGATGTGCTTTGGTAGAGTGCTGTCATGATATGTTGTGTTAAAACAATCTCCACTGCATTAAATACTGTACAGAGCTCTGTGTTTTGATTTAGCAATAACAGCAGAGCTTCAGTCTTATGTTTCCTACAGTATGCTGTTGTCTATAAAGGGCTGGGCGGAAAAATAAGAATTTACCTCTCGTTTGATACATGACAAAAGAATTTGAATTGATGTTGGAACAACAGGATGAAAAATTTATTGAATTGCAATTTTGTTTCTGATACTTTTGAAAAAAAAATCTCTTTTGCTCAGCAAAGCTACATTTATATATATATATATATACAGTATATATTTATTAGGGGTGGGCATTGATAAATTTTTTTAATCTAGATGAATCTAGATGAATTTTTAAATCTGTGTTGTGTAATAGCTTTCATCCGTTAACATGTGTGCCGGAAAAAATACACGCTGCTTACGCATGCAGTGTGAAACTGGGGAAAGTCATCATAGCTTGCGTAGTATAGATCCAGCTCCCAACCCAACTTTGTGAATAGATTAACGGCAATATTTCTTTTATCGCACGATAAAAGTCTCACATTAACACAACGCCGATAACGGCCCACCACTTATATATACAGGGCCGGATTAACATGGCCAGGGGCCCCTAGGCTACAGTTTGCTGTAGGCCCCCCCTCACAACCACGAGGACGTCAATTTGCATATTTATTATGTCAGTGCGTCATATTATCTTGCTTCTCTGTAGTCACACAATGTAATTTGTTGCACCCAAATTCTCAATATAACTGTTTTCACTGATGTATTTAATGGTTTCTGTTGTCAGAAAAACTGAATAAATATGAAATAGTGACTGAAATGCACCCAATTATTAGGTTAAACTAGCTCTACCTTACAAAATGTTAATCTGGATTAATATCCTGATGTATAATCCAGCCGTTTTCTGATTAAATCAAATACACATATATAGACAATGGCTATGCTGCTATGTGGGCTATATTTAGAGGTAAAATAGAGTTAGCAGCAACATAATATCTATTTTCACTGAAAGCTTTGCTCCTCACAGCCACGCGCTGAACAGAACAGACGCAGGGAGGGGGGTGCGCGCTGTGAAAACAATAATTTGCGCGTGCGCGCCACTACCAGAGACTCGCTAAGGCTTGTCCAAGAAGTCGCTAGATTTGTCGCTTGTTGCTTTTTTGGAAAAATGTCGCGAAAGGGGTCTAAAAAAGTTGCTAAATCTAGCGACAAAGTCGTTAGGATGGCAACACTGGATGTGCGTCTGACGTTTATATAGGCTACTTAAGGCGGATTTGCCTCACGCAATCAGCGTCCGCTTATTTAAATGTTTATTTTAATCCAATGGATATTAATGCTGCGTCCAAAATCGCCTACTACCCTACTATATAGTAGGCGAAAAACAGCATGCGAGGCGAGTAGTATGTCCGAATTCGTAGCAGT